>JARDWD010000570.1:0-63172 GCA_029034505.1 Ornithoptera priamus
TATATATTGTATATTTCACTTCACTTGGTAAACATCGATATGTGTCGTAATGATCTCGTTAGGGATATAATTTTGATTTGATTTTCAATTTGCGGTTTCCATGTTAATTGATCATCTAATATAATTCTAAATATTTTTCCTGATCTTTTCTTATTTATAATTTCGTTATTTGATTTTTAAATGAAAATTATTATTAACTTTTTTGTTTTTAGCGGAGAAAATTACATAATTTGTTTTTTTAATATTGATTGTTAGGAGATTATTCTAAAAACTAATTATTAAGTATATTTAAATTCATTTGCGCATCTTCCGTTAGGACATCTCTAGAATGTTCATAGTAAAAGAGACTAGTATCATCTGCATATAATGTTACATCACCCGAGAGGCCTATGTCTTTCATGCTATTTATATAAATAAGAAAAAGCAGCGATCCCAGCACCGATCCTTGGGGTACGCCATAGGTTATCTGGCATCAGTTTTACTCCGTCGTTCCGTCTCGAACAAGTTGATACCGGTTTGATAGATAAGACCATGCTATACGCAGTTTGAGTGACTCCGATGTCTCTTAGCTTATTGAGAAGTATGCAATCGACTGACCGTGTCAAATGCCTTTTTCTAGGTCTATAAATATTTCCGAGGGCTACCTTTCTTTGATCGATATGTTTTTTGATTTTTGTAACTAGATCGATCACTGCCGCGAATGTTTGATTTTGGCCTAAAGCCGTATTGTTTTTCATATACATAACTTATTGATGTTAAATATTTTTCAAGCTCTGTTATAGATCACTTTTTCGAAAACCTTGGTAATACAGGCAGGACTGAGATTGGGCGATAGTTGCTTGGGTCAATTTTTGTGTCCAGATTTATAAATTGGTGACGACTTTTGCTAGCTTCAGAGAGTCAGGGAATACTCCAATTTCGAGACATTTATTTATACATGCGGTAAGTTCATGCAGTATGCAGTGTTTTACACACTTTAGGTTAGCGTATTAATACCATCAATACCGGCACTAGCGTTGACTTTTAGATTGTCAATTAATGTATTTATTTCGTGAAGCCGATGTCGGTGATAGTATCGAAGCATTTTTATTGGCCATCGTATGAGACATTCCGGTGTAATAATGATTATGGTGATATTTTTTAGGTATTTCTTTAGCCAGGAGTGTACCGATAGTCGAGAAAAACTTATTAAAACAATTGAATATTTCCGTGGGATCACTAATTATACCTATTTCTGTCTGCAATTTTGGCAGAGATATTTCTTCTTTAGCTTTTTCTTGTAAGGTCATTAATTAAGTTCCAGATCTTTTTATGTTATTACATTGTACGTATGTTTTCTTGGATTAATACTTTACCTACATTTTGGCCTTAATTACGTCTTTACAACATTAAACACGAGGCGTCATTGCAATTTGCAATTCAAATACTTTTAAATTACCTAAAAATGGTATTTGATTAAACGAGGACATAATTTAAAAAAAAAACTAAATTTATGTATATCCAATAGCAGCTGAACGATAAATGTGTTTCTGGAAGCTTCTATACAAGTTTCAAGTAATTTATTTTTTGTCTAATTTGTTTTACAGTCGGTGATAATGCTCGACTTAAATTTCATTTGAAGTTAAGTCACAACGAAGCTATAAATATATTTTTATATTATAAAGCTTTTGAAGCATGTAGCAATAACCAAAAAAGATGTGGAACTTAATTAATGACCTTTGCAAAGAACAAAGCTAAAGAAGAAATATCTTTACCAAAACTGCAGACAGAAATATGTATAATTAGTGATCCCACGGAAATATGTAATTGTTTTAATAAGTTTTTCTCGACTATCGGTACACTCCTGGCTAAAGAAATACCTAAAAAATATCACCATAATCATTATTACACCGGAATGTCTCATACGATGGCCAATAAAAATCTTTCGATACTATCACCGACATCGGTTCACGAAATAAATACATTAATTGACAATCTTAAAGTCAACGCTAGTGCCGGTATTGATGGTATTAACACGAAAACCTTAAAGTGTGTAAAGACACTTATACTGCATGAACTTACTGCATGTATAAATAAATGTCTCGAAATTGGAGTATTCCCTGACTCTCTGAAACTAGCAAAAGTATCACCAATTTATAAATCTGGACACAAAAATGACCCAAGCAACTATCGCCCAATCTCAGTCTTGTCTGTATTATCAAAGGTTTTCGAAAAAGTGATCTATAACAGACTTGAAAAATATTTAACGTCAATAAGTTATGTATATGAAAAACAATACGGCTTTAGGCCAAAATCAAACACACTCGCGGCAGTGGTCGATTTAGTTACAAAAATCAAAATACATATCGATCAAAGAAAGGTAGCCCTCGGAATATTTATAGACCTGAAAAAGGCATTTGACACGGTCAGTCATTGCATACTTCTCAATAAGCTAAGAGACATCGGAGTCACTCAAACTGCGTATAGCATGTTTGAGTCCTACCTATCAAACCGGTATCAACTTGTTCAGATTGGACGGTACAAAAGTGATCTCATGCCAATAACCTATGGCGTACCCCAAGGATCGGTGCTGGGATCGCTGCTTTTTCTTATATATATTAATAGCTTAAAAGACATAGGCCTCTCGGGTGATGTAACATTATATGCAGATGATACTAGTCTCTTTTACTATGGGCATTCTATAGATGTCCTAACGGAAGATGCGCAAATGGATTTAAATATACTTAATAATTGGTTTTCGAATAATCTTCTAACAATCAATATTAAAAAAACAAATTATGTAATTTTCTCCGCTAAAAACAAAAAAATCAATAATAATTTTCATTTAAAAATAAATAACGAAATTATAAATAAGAAAAATCAGGAAAAATATTTAGGAATTATATTAGATGATCAATTAACATGGAAACCGCAAATTGAAAAAATCAAAACCAAAATTATATCCCTAACAGGATCATTACGACGCATAACTCGATGTTTACCAAGTAAAGTGAAATATACAATATATAATTGTTTAGCAAAACCTCACATAGAATATTTGATAGAAATTTGGGGCACCGCAGCAAAAAGTAATTTAAATAGTCTTAGTGTATGTCAAAACAATCTAATAAAGGTTCTTTTCCACTACGATTATTTAACATCTACCGAAAAGATATATAAAAATACTAAGATTATGAACATTTCCCAAATATACTACTTCCGCACTTGCATGTTAGTGCATAAAATACTAAATCAAGAAATACATACAAAAATAACCCTTCCTAAAAATGTGACTCATTTTCCTTGTAGAAAGACTTCTAATCGAATGAATAATTTATATCTACGGCCTCCGCGAACTAACTATGGGAAAAAAAGTCTACTATACGAAGGAGCTAAATTATACAACAGTCTACCCGATAATATAAAAAATGCTAAATCATATCGAGTTTTCAAAAAACTACTAGTGAAACATGTCTTAAATTCACCACAAAAGATTTATTTAATATAACAACACATTGTGCATGACTATTCCAGTTTGACTCACTCTGTGTAACCGACTTAAAAGAAATTTTAGCGACTGCCCTCCGATCTCTGCTAGTTGTAAAATTCTACCGCACCGACCACTGCCGCGAACTGCAGACTACCTTCCTTTGGCCGACTGTAGTAGCAGTTGTTCTATGCATTAAGTTTATGGAACCACTGTATGTCTTTCTTTGTACGCTCGTAATTTTAGCTTAATCTATTGCTTACTGTTTTCTCGCATAAGTGAATTGTACATATTCTTGTGAGAAATACAAGATTCTTAAACCTTATATGCTTTAAAGGTTAATAAGACTTTACCTCTTGTCTCAAAGCGACTAGCACAATGTGTTGTAGTATCAATCATCAATTTAGCAGCATTCTATTATGGGTAGGCACTACTTTCAAACCAAGAATGCTGTTCATATTATCGCTTTAAATACTAATATATGTTTTTTAACCTGACAACTAACCTCTTTGTCAGTGAAATGAGACTTATCCTTCTCCTGTTCAGGTGTCAGATGCAATATGGTCTCCTGGTTGGTAGCGTGGGACTTCAGCACATATCTGGAATAAAACGATTTGTTCAAGAATTAGACAAATACTGTTCACCTGACAGCGATGTCTGCCCATAACAATGTCAGACTAGTTAGGATGACATCTCACCACATTCTGCTTATTGTCTTGAGACATAAATTGTTAAACGTCATTACCTTACTAATTTCATTAGCTACAACGCCTTTCATACTGAATCACAGTAATGTTGGTAGAGAAATCTTAGTGATGTATGGTAATATAAAAAAGAAGTGTGGTGTTACTTCGATCTTTGGCAAGCTTTCTATTACCAATAACTCTTAATCAACCTTAGCTAATCTCACCTTTGGATATCGAGATTCTCCCAGCAGATTAGAGTCTCAACGGCACCCAGCTCGAGTGCGCGCAACGTATCGTCCACGCCGAAACAGTATTTACCTGTGTCCTGAGGAAAAATTGTATTATCATAAAACTTTTCTTTCTAATATTAGAATATACAAATACTTCTTATAACAATGTATTTAAATTTTCTTTATAACTGGAAGACAATAATTTTTTATAAAGATCATTAACAGCCCACGGTAATCCACTGCTGCGTTTAGACCTTCCCCAAGGAACGCCACTTATCCCAATCTTCAGTTATGTGCATCCAATTGCTGCACATTGATGTAATGGTAAGTGAAATGAGGACCCATTACAAATATAGATTTATCTAAGATTTTTATACTGCACCCCACAGTACTCAACTCGGACATAAAATGTTGTCTTATTACCCCAGTAATTTTACTGGTTACAGCAACCATTAAACTGAAGCACAGTATGAAATAAGGTAACATCTGAATACTCCCCAGCATCGTAAACAAACCAACTTGATGATTGAAATTGTAGACTTTTCGTGATATGTAAATATGCTTTTAGAGTAAATAATAAAGATGAACAAGACACGATAAATTCTGTGATATTGTACACTCAACATTTTGTATCTCAGGTGATGAGTGCAATGTACTGCCGTAAATGTCATTCTAACTAGCTCCACATTGTTATGGGTAGACATATCAGTTAACATCAGGTGAATGTCCTGTTCATCTCTTAATTTGAAATAAAAAAAAAATCTACTGCTTTTTAAACAGTTATGTAAAAATCAATAAAGTAGGAATAAAACACGGTTTTAACTCTCAAGTTGGTAAGGTTATCAAATGTAGAATAAAAAATTGTTTTCACTCAGGGTGAGGAATAAATAAGATTGGACATTTAAAGGTTTGAATTGAATTGTGAGGTAGTAGAACAGTAGGAAAGTGAAAACTGTTAGGTAAGCAACAGGTCCAACCCCGTTAAATCAAGGGAATAAAGAAAAAAATTATTTCATGATCATATAAGAATAAATAATGAATGCAAAATGGTAGACAGAATCCAATCGTTTAGCCAGTCATACATAATCATCTCACCTGTGAGATCTCATCAAAATAACGGCCAATGAGTTTTTTCTCCTGTATGAACTTGACATTCTGCAATGATTCAGCCGCAAGTTCTATGGCTTGGTTGAAACCATTCTCGCCGCCGTAGGACACATCCACCAGTTTGATGATCTTCGATTGGAGACGCTGAAAAACATAATGAGGAGTTTAAGTAAAAGATGACATAAAACATACATTTGTAGGAGTATTATTGATAAAATAAATTTGATATAACATAATTAAGATGAGTCCACCAACCCATATTAGGTCAGCTTGGTGTGAAATGGCCCAAATACCCACATTTGAATTTCAACATTCTAGGTAGTAGCCTCCACAGCGCAAACATTACTGTGTTCGAGTTTGAAAGGCGCTGCAGCATCTAGTGTAATTACTGGGGTAATGAGACTTAACGCCTTGTTTCAATGTGACGAGCGCAATGTGGTGCAGTGTATGTCAACTTAACCAGTGACACAATGGTCCAAGCTGGTGTGTCACCATCAGATGAACATCCCACTCGATTCGTCGAAGAATAAAGAAACAGGGATAAATAAAATCAAAACAAATGAGAGACTTTTTAGAAATTAATAAACCAGATAAACCTGACCTACACAATCAAGAGTGAATGTTAATTGTTGTTTAAGAAAGAATTACTGGAAAAAAAATATCTATATAGACTCCGGAAAAGAGCATTTGGAAGAAAATGGGGAAAGTCATTCAATAAAAAGAATAGTACAAGGTTTGAAGTTTTTTCAACCTCAACATCCATCATTAGTAGTTTACAGATGGTACTTAATGATAATGATGATATAAACAGAGATATACAGATTCCATAGTATCAAAAGCATACTAATTTATTAGTAACTTTTATATTTTTAAGTGATTGCATTTACGTAAAGTTGTAACTGGGAGGGGCACTGTTTCTTGCGATACAGGTTAAATTCCTAGTTCAGGAACCAGGGGGCTTCAAGTATTGATGACATGTAAAATAACGCAATAAATTATCTTTATAAACTCGAAAACTGGTATCTAATATTTTTAATACCAAAGTGCAGTACTACAACATCTTTAACACTTAGCACTTTTAAAACAACACTGATATTTCTATTAATTTCATTCTTGCTGTAAGGCTTATTATAGGGATTATTATACCCTGTAACTTTATTGGTGTTACACCCTTCGCATAACAGCGAAGTCTGTGTTTCTCTTAGTGGCACTGAGTGAGACATGAATAAGATGTTTTAGATTTATTTTCAATTAACATGATAACTAATTATTTCCTTAAGATTTGGATAATCAATGTTTCTTATATATCTTTTCTTCTTTGTCATGCACTTAATAAATGTATGTTGTGCTTCTCCTGACACAAGTCCATTAGTTGCCTCCACACCATTGTATTATCGGCATATTGACGCCCTATAACTTGTAATAATAAATACTACACATGGATACACTGAGTTTCAACTGCCTCTTATAAAAATAACATTATTTTTGTTTAAGTACCGGATCAAACATATCAGACTGTGACAGCTCAGTTTTGAAGTCGGCAGAACCAGCTAGGATCAAGCCAGCCACATTGGGTCTGTCAGCGCTGATGAAAAGCTGCGTGGCCACCTCAGCAACCTTGCGCACGTAGTTGTGACGTTTTTCCATACGAAGACGTGCGAAACGCAAAGCGGACTGACCACCGCGGCCGTGCTTTTTGGGCAAATCTACTGTGAACTTGTGGAGGACCTGAAATATAAGACAGTTTCGAATAAAATTTAATGAAAGTACAATTGTTCACTTTACAACAGATTTGAGATCACAAATATTACAAATTATTTGACTGCTCAACATACAGTCTGCCTCCAAGGAGCAGTGGTAAAGTTTGCCAGTAGCTTCTGAGACAGGAATATGGATGGATAGGATTATTTTGAATGTCTTATTAGCAATTATAAGAACAAGATTATTCTGGAGAAGTGCGTTTTCCTATTCACATCATGAAATTGAAATAAAGTGTCTTTTTAATCTACTAAGCACCGAGATGAGAAATGTGTTCATTATTACTCAATGGTAAATGATAGCATATAACAATGTGGCACCAATTAGGACGATATATGTGCTGTATACACATTGTAATCATTGACTTTAGATACAAGATATTAAGTTGCATTTCCCTAGCTAAAACACTACTGTGTTATGGTCATCAAAGAATATAACACCATTAATTTTTTATGATGTTAATCTAGGCACTATATCTATTCTATGCACTGATACATTTAAAACAGATTATAATGTAAGCTAAATACACCAAATATTATGTTTAATTTAACAAATTTACTAAAACATAGAGACCACTTACTTCTCTAGTGTTTCCTTGAAGGGTACCGAACAGGGCTCCATTACCATCCATAACAATAAACCCAAATTTATTGTCATCCGCCAGAAGAGCTGTGAGTGCCTCCGTGTGGAACTTATTATCACATAGGTACAATGAGGTGTTGATGGGTTTGAATGGCTCAAAATCAATGTTCACTTTCTTCTCCTTGCCCTCTTCAGTGACAATGGTACCGCAGTAGATCACCAGGCCATTTGGTGGCACTGCAAATGTAATAAAAAATTATTAAAAAGAGTATACCTCACCCATAGGAAAATATTTCACACCATGTGAAAATCGTGAACATCTAATCACTCTAATATTGAAATGGATTTACAACATTGACAATAAATAAAAACTTAAAATAAAATAGTATCAAGGTACTAGTAAGACATTGAACTGGCTCTTAGTGGACACCCAACTTATAGAAATATCAGACAAATGTAATGACTAGGCAGCATTATATTGTCCTTATCTAAATACACTTTATTTCTTAGGACCTGTAATTGCACTGTGGTAGTCTATCTCTCTATATAAATATCTATCACCATAAATATTTACTCTTACCTTTAGTATACAGCTTAAGTCGATGTTGCACAGATGTGATAGCACCGAGTACAGACAGACGATTGACTCGTGATTTGATGTTGGAGGCTGTTCCAAATTCATCGGCTAACATCTTAGACACCCGTGAGATTTGATCTTTGGGAGGGATGATCAGAGATATCATTGATGTACCATTGCTGGAAAGTGAAAAACATGTTTAATAATTACAATACAATAGAAGACTTATGATTCTAAGTCGTTATGATGTTGTATTGAGTAAACATTCCTTATATTGTCTTGACTTGTCTCACTGCTATAAGCAGACCAACCAGTAGTGGTAGTAGAGATTTGTTTACTACCAGGCAAACATCATCTCAATTTCAATCAAGCTATTTAATCCTTGTTTGTATAAAAAACTCCCTTTGCAGACTCCTATCCAGCATGCCCAATATCATTCCATCTCAAATCATAATTTGTAATGTAATCGACATAATTCTTTTAAAAAAGGAACAATGTTTTTCTCTTTTACAACTATAAATTCCATATTGAAGCTTAGAATAAAAAGTGGCTTCTAAAGTACATACCTAAGTGGTAGGTAAGCATAAGTCAGTACTGAGTCATGTTATAATTCCATTTGGTATTTAACTGTGATTCATGAAGTCAACAACCTTAGATAATATGGATGATTTAGCAATAATGAAAAAACTTGTGAGAGCATATTATTTTTAGCTCTAACAAATTTTCAGTGTTTTCATGACTTGCAAAGTAACTTTCGCCCACCACCAGTGTATCTTATAAACATTCCATTTTTATTTTGATGCTATTCATCATTATTCTTGTTCTACTGTAAGACAGGCCACACATTGATCAGTCCCACATTCAGCGGCTTCCTGTGACCTTCAACAAGTTATCATTCTACTTTGTGGGTGAACCCCTCCACTTACCAATGCTGTCCTCATTAGACAGAACATTAAGATTAAAGTAATATTTATAGTCTGTAAATCTACTAGTTTATACTAATCATTAAATAAACAAAACAAATGGGATTACAAGTGTGAACATATCATAACTATATTAAATGATAAAATTTTCTCAATTATTTTATTTTCGGTTGAAAAGAGCAGGCAGAGAAAATATTTCGTATACTCTATATTATATACATTGTTAAATCCCCTAGCTGTTTTATTTTTTAAAGTTAATTGGTCTTTCACTACAAAAACGAATAAATGTGTGAATAATTCTTTTGTTACAATATACATATAGACTATTGAACTGTACATAGTTGTTATTCATATTATATATACAACAAAATTAAAATTACGTAAAAGTAATTTATTTATGAAATTTCGTAACTACTTCAAAATATATTTACACTAGACTTGAGACACAAAAGGTTTGCCTAAAAGGCGTTCGATTTTCAAAAATAATTGCGAAAAGAATGACGCGGTAAACTAACCACACATCAGCTGATGAAACATTTTAGACTCTCGTACTTTATATGAATTACACGGTACATATTCATGCACGTTGTTAATGTAATTTGGTCGATACAAAATATCCCGAGGCATTAAAATGCGCATTTCACTACCCCCTGCGTGTACCACAAGGTTATATCGGCGCATGCAAAACGCGCATGTGTCCACTCGTGCAAGTGACGCAGCCGAGTTGGCAACGTCGTCCAATGAAACAGCCACAAACATAGCATAGTACGAAAACCACGTTTTTACTGCATAGCGTCAAACTATACAGGAATGTAATATTTCATTCATAACTCACCCCCTTGCCATCTCCAAACTCTTTATGAGTTTCTTAATCTTCCAAATTTCGACATTACGATCGGCTGATGATTCTTCAGACATTTCGGATAGGGTTAAAATTAACTAATATACCACAAAAACACTCCGAATAACGGATAAATAAACGTATAAGTTTGTATAACACAACACTAAACTTTAACAATACAGGAATTCGAGGGAAAGGGACCAAACTCGCGGTTCTAACTGCTCAAATCCAGATCGAACCGGACGGACGAGACACCTCGCGACTTTGTTCACACACTTTCTAGTTCACATTTACGTCTTCCGTTACTCGTACTTTTCTTCTGGTGCGGGGATTCTTGGATTTTTTCTTTATTCGGTTACCCCTAAGCATGTGGGATACAAAAATCAGACATTTGAGGATAAAAGGTGACGTGAACGTAAGCGATCGAACGAACGCTTGCACTCGTCGCCGATCGGGGAAATGAAAGAAAAAAATTCAGAAATTTTATTGCAATATCAAAAAATTTATACGTAGTGTTTACAGCTGTTCTTTTAAGCACAACTTTATTAGAACGTTAGTAAATTTTAAAGGAATAATTAAAGATACCTATTTCATTTACTTTTATTTGAATACGATTTTGTTTTAAAAAAATTCTAAATTTATTTTTGAGTTTTTGTAATGATTCTTGTGACCTTTTCGATATCTATAAAATGTTTTAAAATTAGGTATGTATTTTAGAAGTTTTATGGTAAACCAAACAGTCATATTATAATCTACATTATGCGTATGATATTTCGAAATTTTTATCGCATACTTATCTTTAGTCAAAAGTAGACTACTGATTACATAATTTCAGCATGACAACATCTATCTGTCAAATGGTATTATCAATTCATACTTTAGAGGTTATAATTTCGCAACTCTTTAAGACGTCCGACTTCGAATATAATAAGACAAATAAACTAACCGACATAATGTAAAATACATAGCTATATGACTTGATTAATCAGCGACTTGTAAACACAATAGACAAGACGTGAATCGCACAGAATTAACCGTGATGTCTTCGTCGTTTACATCTTTTTTATTCAAAGATATCATTGTTAAAAGGATATGGAGTGTTTGGAATCGTGGTTGCATATTTAGCTCTGTGATACGTCGTTGTCGACGTGAACGAGCAATGCTAGAGGTGCTCCATTGTTTTAGGCAGGCATTTTTTAAGCCTCGCCGAACTCTGTTAATGTCGGTTACAGCAGCCTTTAACGGTCGCAGTGAAAAGACCTCGGATTGTAACATTGGGATTGCGGACGACGAGTTGGAGGTATGGAGAATTCCATTACTCAAGGTCATAAGTGTCATTATTAAGTTGACAACAAACTATTAGATTTTCTAATCTTTAATTGAGTAACACTTTAAATTCATGAAATCAGTTAACAATACGGTCTAACATGATAGACCAAGCACAATCAAAATATTCTGGCTCTCTTATATTGACATTACGGACATAAAAATCTTGGTCTGGTTGCTAATGCACCTCTGCAATCCAAAATAACTATGTTATTATTGATTACCACTGTAGTTTATATTTTTAATAAAGTAAAACTGTATGGAATCTATTAATTAATAAGTAAGATTTTTTGAATATATTGTGAATTACATAATAATTTTAAATAATTCTCTGTAATAATTTTAAATGTTATATAATTTATTAACATGTAGTTTTCTTATACATTGTCCCTTAAAGTTTTATGAAATTGATGATTTTTTTTTGTCGTAATAAAAAGATTACAAAACTTTAATTAAGTAAACAGTTTACATAAGTACCATGTACATTAATCATCATTTGTGCTTTAAACTTTAGTATGATGCTAAGAACGATTTAAATCTATTATATTAAAACTGAGAATGAAATAAGAAGATTCTTTGTTGCCTGTTGATAATACAAGGCGCTAATTTTATTATATATTTATTCTGTGATATGAAATGTACTGTGTAAACAATGTAACAAATGTAAATGTTACCAGGGTCTACTAAGTGAATTAGAGGTTACAAAGGAGCTGGTAAAGACAACACTCCAGTGCATGTTGTGTGGGAAACGAATAGTAATAGACAAGAGGCAAACCCGTGTGCAGTACTGTGAGTACGTATTATGTTTTATATTCACTGCAACCAGAGATTTAGTTACCGTAGCTTAGAATAGAAGAAAGATTGCATAAAAGTAATACTAATTAAAATCATATAACTTTTCTTCCAAGCAAATATTAGTTTTACTGGTAGGTCATCACATGGTTGGTTTCTGTTGTCGGAACCTGTCAAGATAGGTTGCCATTGTTAAAATCTCATATCTTAAGACGCTGAACACATGGTCCTTTGTATATCATCCTAACTTGTGCCACATTATTACAGGCAGGTATATCACATAATGGTTAATGTTACGATTTGCTTGTTGCTTAATTGATTAAAAAAAATTCAGGTTGGGTCTATGTCTGGATGTCCATAGAGATGTGATGTGGGGTATGTGTAATCTCTGTGCTTATCTGCTTGTATAGTTAACAATACTCATAAACTTACCAATTTCAATTGTGCACAGTTGTGTACCTTTTGAGTGAATCAAGAGATTATATAAGAAGCTTACGAGATCAACATGCATTATATGACACTTAATATAAGTATGAAGTTATTATTTTATGAAGTATGAGTCCACAGGTGAGCGGCCAATTACATGGCACAAAGTAGTCAGTTTCTCAAGTTCAAATTGTACACTATACTTAAATTCTCTGTGCTTATTTATGCTTAATTTATAGCTACTTAAAAACTAGTTATTCCTATATAAATAAAAAAAATATATATACATACAAATGTTGTTCTTTGATTGACTTAGAGAGAATGCCTCCGGGCACTATGTCTGTCTTTGATATAACACGTCTATACTCAACAGATATTTATCTTGTCAGTGGCGATGGCTGTTCATCTATCATATGTATATGTTAGAAGTAAACCAAATATTTTTCTGTAACATGTAAATTCTTAACTTTTTCTTAGAGAGTTGATATTGATAAAAAAGCTATGGTGTCTGTCGAAAACTATGTGGATGAGTAGAGAAATACCAAAGAAATTGTGATTTATATGAAAGATGATATTAATGAAAAAGGAGTATATTGTAAATGCCAGACGATAGAATAGGGGCAGAAGAAGACATTCTGTGCCAATCTCGGGTATAGTGAAAGTAGGACAGGAATATGTTGATCTATTAGAGGTCTTTTTCTGCCAAAATTGATAACTCGAGTTCCCTCATTTTTCTTACCTAATGTAGAACTCGGCTAATAACCATCATCATCATCATGAGGTGCTTTGTTCAAACTGAAGTTTGATGATAAATTTAGAAAAGTAAAATAACTGTGGAGGACAATAGTGAAACTTTATAGATTGATTTTATAACATAGTTTTAACAGATAGGTATATATTTTTGTCTCATTCTGATGGTATAGTGAGCTAACAGTCCCTAGTTGTGCCATCCAAGCGGGCCGTCCCTCTTTCGAAGATCTGATAGTCATTGCCGTCATCCGACGCGCACCGTGCGCATCTTAAATTCATATGTATATTTATCGATGTATATATTTAATTACACCCCTGTTATCTCTCGCCCTACAGCATTATCCATCTCTTCAACCTTTCCGCATCCAATATTTTCTCATATATATATATATATAGTTTTGGTTTAATTTTAATTAATTTTTGTTTGTTTCTTCTTCTTTTTTTTATTATTTTAGCTCGCGGATACCAGATCCGCGAGCCCCGAGTCTGATCAAGCCGCAATGGTTGTAAATAAAACAGCGAGCGCAAACATTACCCTAAAAAAACAAAAAAAAAGCTTAAGCAGTCAGTCGTCGAGTTCCAGCGGAGTAAGAAGTCTGCCGTCAGGATCGAGCAAGAGCTCTGCAGGACCAAGATCCCAGCAGCAGCTCACTTTGATATTATTTGTAAAATTCTACAAATAAATTTGATTTTAGAAGTTTCTGCCTCTCCCACCTCGCAATCCAGCAACTCTCACAATTCATCCTCTGCTATTATTTTTATCTGACGGTATCTAAGCCCAGTCCATGTCCTTCATGTTGTCAAACCATTTCTTGCGCTGTCTACCAGGTGTACGTTTTCTAATAACCAGCAAAATATATAACTTGCTATTATTTAAAATAAATTATATTGCAGCTTCTTATCCACTCTTCGCTGTCCACAGCTGCAAAGATGGCCAATCCGTTGCTAAATCGTCCGATGGCTGGGTACCGTTTATGGAGACCGAGGATGTGATCATATGGAGGAAAGAGTACAAGCCTGGCCATGGGCTCTATGCTTACAAAGGTGAGTTTTTAACACAATTTGCTTACTTAGGAAAACAACCCAGTCTCAAAATTAAGTAGGTTCTCCTTGAAGATTATGATTTAAAAGGAATAAGATTCAGTTCTCTCTTAGACATGGGTCTGTTTTGGAGATTGGTGGGGTGACAAAACTCCTTCCATTTTACTACGAATTCCACACTGATTCTTCAATAATTACTTCGTATAATTTTCATTATTTATTAGATCCTACCGGATGCGCCATGTCAAGTTAAAAGAATGTTAAATTCTTGATGATGTCAGCGCTGCAAGCCATGCGACTGTTACAGCTTATCTGACACTGGGCACGTGGACCTGGATCCACGGCCTGTTTACAAAAAAGTGTACTACTTGTAGTGTAGTTATCCAACGGCGGAATTTTTATAACGTGTGTCTGGTTATTGGTTACTCTGGCGAATCTCCTCGGTCGTCGAGGGCGGGCGCGGGCCCGTTCCCCGACTACCTTCGCCTGTATCGGAATCTCTGGGCGGTGAGAACCGCACCTGATCGCGGGTGTACTTAGTGTACGCGGTGTGTGAGTACCTGAGGCGCCGCGTTCTGAAGCGAGGGCGGCGTGATGCGGAGATTCGAAGCGTGTTGGTAGTATCCGAAGTGTGTGTGGTGACGTGGGTGTTGTCGGTCTCTGTGGGTTCAAGAGTAGTGGGAGGAACCCCTGGGGATGACGAATTTAGCGCATGCCGTGGTCTGCGCTTACTGGTCTTAGGATTCGAGGACGGCTCGTAGTCGGCCGCTTTGGCCACCAGAGGGTTCGGGTGGGTCGACGCCTTGTCGAAAAAAGATTCGGAGCACTCTCTGAAGTGTTCCGCGACGGTCGGGAGTTTGAGGTCGCTGTGGAGGTCCACATTGCGCTGGTACCATTTGGGACCGGTTGCGATGCGGGTGAATTGGTTTTGGAGAACCTGCAGGGGTTTGAGGCGTGCTCCGGACAAATGGGCGAAGATTACGCTGGCGTAAGACATTATAGATCTTACGCACACCTTGTAGAGGTGAATCTTGTGCCTGAGAGAGAGCTTGCTCTTTATACACAGCAGGGGGTATAGCTTGGCCAGCACTTGGGCCGCTTTGTTTCTCGCCCCGCGAATGTGGGCGATGAAGTTGACCCTGACGTCGAGCGTCACGGCGAGGTATTTGACCGAGTCCCTCCATGGGATGGACTGGCCGAAGAGGGAGATCTGGCCGCGTTTACGGCTTTGTAAGACCGACTTCCAGTGAAGGGTTGAAGGCTTTCGATGAGTGAAGTGGATGGCTTCACTTTTCTCCGGGTTTACGTCGATTCGCCACTTCCGGAACCACTCGCCTAGACGAGTGGTCGCCTTCTGTAAGCTACTCGTTATAATACCCGGAGCTCTGCCCGAGTGGTAGAGAGCGGTGTCATCCGCGAAAAGAGCGAGGCTGACGTATCGGTCTTTGGGAATGTCGCTCGTGTAAGGGAGAAGAGTAACGGGGAGAGGCAAGAGCCTTGGGGGACGCCGGTTTTGATCGGCCGGATCGAGGAGAGAGCGTGCTCGACGCGGAAGCGGAAGGAGCGGTTCGAGAGATAGTCTCGAATGATGGTGACGAGTCGGTCTGTCACTTTGTGAGCGTAGAGCTTGTACAACAAGCCCTCGTGCCAGACTTTGTCGAACGCCTTCGCGACGTCGAATAGGACGGCGCAGGTGTCGATCGGACGCTTGTGCTCGAAGCCGGCCAAGATGTGTTCCGTCAGTCTGTGGACTTGTTGAACGCAAGAGTGGCTACTCCTAAACCCGAAGTGTTCATCGAGGAGGAGCTTGTTTTCGGTGGTGAAGTGGCGCAGACGCTCTAGGATGATGCGCTGGTAGACTGCCTAAGGTGTTTAGTAGGCTAATCGGGCGATAAAAGAATGTCCTACTGACAAGCTCTTTACATCCGAACTCCTTGTTCAATATCTCCTTACAATAACGACACTCAGAGAAGGCAACTAACTGTTGCATATCATTAAAGGCCATTTAAGAGGGTGTCGGGGGTGCCTTTTTTTTGGGAAGGAAAGGGAGACCTCTTTGCGCACTTAACAAACAATTGAACTCTCTCTCCTCTTTCACCACCAGCATGGAATCTGTGTCAGAAATCGGCCTCATAAGGAAAGGATCTCTTTAGAATAATGTCTACATAGATATCATCGCTTTATTTCTACCTTGAATCAGTCCGTTTATATTTCACTATTCACCAGTTCCAATCACCTTTTTTAATTCTTTCAACATGAGAGGATGTAAATAAAAAAAAATTTATGTTCCAAGGACCATACAGAAAATATATGACTATATTAATGTACAGGATAATTTCTAATTAAAGTTTATGCCAACTTTGATAAATCGTTTTATGTTCCCATTGTCGTGCCTTTCATCTCTCGAGGTTGGCAACTGCAGAAATAATCGAGTTTTTCTCCTGTTGAGGGAAAGTTCCTCCAGACGTTGAAAAGAGAAAATGTCGGAGTAGGAATCGTACGTAATCCAAAAAAACAAAAACCTAGATCTGTGGGTGAAAAAATTATAACCTTCAAAACGATTCAGTTCTGAGACGAAATGAACCTTAACTCGTTAGTGTAAGGTCTACAATCTATTGAAGGTCACCATGTTGTGATACTGCTTCATTGATAATCAAGAGCAACGGAGTTCAGATAGGATCATGGTAATATCTGCTCACTGGTATGCGATAAGTGCTCTAGTAATGATGCTGTTCTAGTTAGGATATTTACACTGAAGAATTATCGTCTTACGTCTAAGTGTGCTATCACAATGATATGTGATGTATGTCATCCTAACTTGTTACGGACAGGAATTTATCATCAGGTGAAGGTATATATAATAATACTTAAAGTACTTCCGATAAATTGTGCTTCCGCTTTCATTTTGATGTTTAATATGTGTATGTGTTGCTGTTGTAGTGTACGGACGCTATCCGGATGTGAACGCGCGCGATTTCGCTGCGGTACAGCTGGATGGTGCGTACCGTCGTGTATGGGACGCGGCAGTGGCGGCACTGGCGGTGGTCGAACGCTCAGCCATGGGTGTTCAGGGTCAGGCGGTGCTGCATTGGGAGGTCCTATGGCCGGTTAGTCGAGTACATCATTATCAGCCGATAGAAGCCCACTGCTGGGTACACGCCTCCCCTCAAGATTCCCACATCCATCAGGTAGGGATTCATATGGAGGATTTGGACTATTTCCCACCACGCTGACCCTATCCGGTTTGATGGAAGCCTGAGCCGCGTTTTTTGATTAGTAGTCTGCACCACGAGCAGGCGAGGTTGACTTGAATCCCGTGTGTCGTGGGCCGTTGCCCATAACAACGGGACGTTAATTAGAACAGCACCACATTGTGCTCATCGCCTTGACATAAGATATTAAGTCTTGTTACCCCAGTACAATAACTACGACGTTCTTCATACTGGAACACGTTAAAGTTTGCACACTACCATTTGGCGGTAGAAATAAGCGCTGCGGTGGTAACTAGATGGTAGCAACAGATACCTACCATCAGTTTTACCCTAACGCAGGCCTGAGTGGCGGGAACGGCGAAAATCTCCGCACAGTACACTGGGACTTGTGTACTGGGTGTGATGCTTCCCGCACAGGATCAATGTTTTGGGTTGTGTACGAACTCTATGGTACGTTGAAGCTCGTTGTGTCAACCATTACCGGAACTGCGGTAGTGAAATGGCGGGATGGAAAAGGAAGATAGGGGATGAATGAAATGAGATGAAACGGCACGTTCGTGTAATGTGTGGTCAGTGATGCGCCTGCGCAAAATTTCGCGCTCGTATGGACATTACACAGCACCGCATGATACCGCAGTAATTTCACTAACTACAACGCCCTTCAGTGACCACAGTAATGTTGGCACACTGATTATCGGTAAGCGTGCCAATAATGATGTTGTGTTAGGTTGTTCACACTACACCAAATTGTGATCGTCGTCTTGATACTTTTATATATCTTGTTACTGAAGTAATTTCACTAACTACAACGGCCTTCAATAAACAAAAAGATATTTACACTACTATTCGACGGCACAAGGAACTGCGGTGGAACTGTCTCTAGCAACAGTACTACCATCAGTTCAAAGTTTCTATCAAATACATGGTTGCCGTCTAAAAAAGTAAATAGGCCGTTGTTAATGCGTTTCACCACCACATACTATCTTACCACTTAACACCAGGTGGAACCGTGGACATGCACCTTCCTTTTCTCATGAAATATCATATTTTTTTTAAAGCTTATAAAATTTATATTTCCAGAGGTTATTCGCCAATCGCGATTACGTGTACATCCGTCGGCACAAGGAGTTCGACGCGATGAGCGAGCTTGTCGTACAAGCAGAGAAAACATGCGCCGCCGAGCCGACTCCAGCGCCTGTGCCCAAAGAGCCGACACCAGTGTCCGTGCCCAAAGAGCCGACTCCAACACCCGTGCCCAAAGGGCCGACTTCCGCGCCCGTGTCCAAAGAGCCGACTCCAGCGTCCGTGCCAAAAGAGCCGACGCCAGTGCCCGTGCCCAAAGATCCGACGAACGTTCACGCGAAAGCGAAACGGAAATCTATCGAGTACTACGAGAGGAAGAGGGAGAGGGATAGTAGAGAAATCGTCAACAACAAGGTGTACGTGATAGTTTCGAGGTCGTGCGAGCACCCGGACGTGCCGGAGACGAAGCACGCGATCAGGGTGTCGGAGTACTGGAGTCACATGGTGGTGAAGACGATAAACGGAGCCGACAAGGTGAGATGAATAACTGATTGTAACAGATTCTACAAACTTAAAATTGGAACTGTAGATAAAAATTGTTATTCGCAAAAATGACAATTTCCTTGCATAACTGTTATAAGACTAGGAAGTTAGGATTTTTACACAGTAGCACAACGCGTCATCGCATTAAGACTTGATATGGTATTTCTCATGAACATGGTGATTATGTTTTTTTTTTACGTGGGGGAAATGCCTTCGCATACACGTCCTCGCGGGGGCAAGGACAGGTTATGTCGGATTTGTACCGACTAAAACCCCCACGATGTCCGCCTCATCGCCTGATGTCAGGGTCATGGGAACGTCTTCGCTCGCAACCGCGACCCTGCCGGCGCTGGACGCTTTCGCAGCACCACCTCGAGAGGTAGGGATGAACCCTCCCTTTCCAGGGCGCGCCGGAACATGCAGCGCGCCCCCTCCTCGGCATCCTGCGGCGGAGAGATGTTGGGCCCGCCGCTACCCGTTAACAGCCGCGGAGGATAGAGAGAACGGCGCATCGCAGTACCGACACTCCTCTTCCCCCGCGGCCCCACCGCCGCCGCATCGCCGGTTAGTCGCAAAGGGTACTCCCTCCGCGATTCCACCTCGGCTGCAGAGGGCAGTATGTAACCACCCCTGCAGCCGGCAGCAAAGGGCAGCACAAAGCCTCCCCTGCATCCCCCGGCCGCTCCGGTAAGCTCCAGTTATCCAACCGGTGCTCGAACCTGGAGCGGTCGCTTCGGCCGGCCGGGTGGGTTCCACTTCGCTTTATTGTGTATTGGTCGACTGTTACTAAGCCCCTCCGCCACAACAAGGAGGGAATCCGTTGGGGGGATGGTAATTATGTTACAATGGTCTTCGCACTGCTGCTTTGCATCAGAATTAAATGCTGCAGTGTTTCCCTCGATGATCTTGCAAGCCGGCTAACCGCTTGTATGGTACCACGGAGTTAGAGGTCCATGTTTCGTTTCCGAAACTAATTGATGAGTTTAATGGTGATAGGATATTGTTACCTGAGATATCCTGGGTAGTTACCATCGCATCATATCAGTTGCTATCAGGTGACTGAGAATGATGGTCATGACGCTTTGAATTAAAAAAAAAATTATTGCTGTCAGCAGCCGGGGATGGAGTTCGTACTGACGTATTACGACGAGCCGGCGGCGGGTGGGCTGCCAGCGGGCGTGGCCGCGTGGGCATCAGGCCGCGCAGCTCCCGGGTACCTAGCACGGATGCGCACGGCCGCTGCTCACTATCGCCACTGGGCCGCTGACACTCCTCCGCATGGACAGGTTAGTAGGGCGAACAATAATATACCAACCACCACCATTAGGCATTAAAAGCACTGCTTTTTTTTTCATAAAAACAAGTTTCTGAATATTCAAGGAGATGCCCGACTTCACGCCTTTCGACCCGCAACTTGTCAATCAGGAAAAGGAGAGTGCCAGTGAACAAATCAGCGAGCAAGATATGGAGGTGAGATTTTTAAATTAATTTAAGATTTAAATTTTTAAATAAAACAAATAAATGAAATTCCAATTGCATTAGGCCTATGTAATGGTAAACCTAATCACCTCAAGCACTGAGCTGAACCACGGAAGTGGTTCTATAAAAACTTGCAAACTATAACGATTAATGCTCTCTTTGCAGTCGTCGAAAGATGGTCCCGAAATGGAGAACACCGAGAGAACACGAGATCAAAGCACGCAGACAGAGGAAGAAAGAGAGAATGGATTAGAGATCGCCGAAGAAGAAAGCAAAAAGAAGGATATAAACAGTGAGAACGATGCAACTGACGCTGCGGATAATAAAGAAACAGTTAAATGCGAGGTAGAAGTTAAGGAATCAAATGAAGAGGTAAGAGAAGTGAAGAGTAAAGGTGCAAGGGAAGTGGAGTATACAAACGAAAAATTAGAAGTAAAAAAGGTATTTTATAATATATAATCTTTTATCATTTTCTTTATTCTCAATAGTCTCTCAATTGGCTTGATGGTCAGTCAAGGTCAAAGATGGTAAAGCTCATTGAAAGCCAAAATACAATGATGTTTTATGATGTTTATGTGAGATTTACAATTTGATGGTGGCTAGCGGGTTGAAAATACCTATCACCAAGAGAAGACCACAACAGGGATTCAACTAGGGACTTTCGCGTTCCAAGACAAGCGATTAGCCACGGAGACAGTTGGGGTTAGGTTCGAAAGGGTTTGATGCTTAAATAAATATTTTATTTCAGGATGTACCCTCGGATGTGGAGGGAGAAGAAAGCAACGGAAGTTGGTGGAGATATCTCTACCCTTTCTATTATTTCGTATAAGCTTGTCGCGACGGGTGGCGTGAAGGGGCAATTTTTCATAAGATTCAGCGAAATGTGTTCATTAAATTATACAAAATTAATTTAAGAATTACTATATCTCAATGCGCAGTTTAAATTGTATTTGCTATGATTTTTTTTTTATTTCCTGATTGTCGTCTCTTATGACTCGTATAGCAGTTGAAATTATCGACGGGAAGACTAAAAATTTAATATGACGCCATCTTGTTGAGGGTAGTATTATTGTCACATGTCATTGTCTGTAAATACATAAACATCTGATGAAGCTGCAGAAGTCGCCAGTAAGACACTCATCTATATATATATATATATATATCAAGAGTTGATTTTTCATCTGCGGTTCACCTTCATCTTCTCCTCGTGCCTCTCCCCCCCAATGAATGAAGATTGGATACCAGTTCTGTGAATGCATTCCTGTCGCGCGCTCGGTTGATCTTAACCACAGTTTAGTAATACCCCACTTTAGTTTTTTTTTTTTTAAATATAATTAAGCGGCGAGATGTGCGGAATGTTTACCTGATGGTAAGTGATACGCATACAACAACGTTGGTTCTAGTTAGGATGTTATAGAGAAAATATGTCTGAACTAAAGCTTTTTTACCATTTTCGTTAATTTTTACTCGCAGTAAAAAAGATTGTCTTCCCTGATTAACATCGGGGGGAAGGAAGTTGTAATGCTATATATAATAATACTCGATATGCTTAATACTTGGCGATAAAGTTATTTGAATTAAAATAGTCTAGTATTCATTGTCATATTGACTTTACCATTAAATCTTTTATCCAATTTTCATCGCAAATTAATAAATTAAAATATGTATAAATAAACACTATTAATATTTATCTTCCATTTGATAAGTATATAATGAAAATATAGTTGGTGAGGTCGTTAAGTTTTCGCGCCATTTTCTTTAAGGTACAATCTAATGGCAGTGAAATCGTTAGCCGCCATCTTGTTGTAGTAATTAAGACGTTTAAGAGAAACATTCAACAAACAAACAAGTCACGTGTAGGAAATGTTATATTATAGATAAATTATTAGATTAAAAGTTATAGAGATGAAATAAATCTAGATTATGTATCGGAGATAGATTTATTTGTCATAAGCGCAAAATAATCTGTGAAAAGATTATTCTCAATTTTTTTTTTATATTAATATTAAGATTATGTATACAAATATGTTAAATAAATTTAAATGAAACTTTCCGCTGTTGGGACACGAGTCTCTTCTCATTATGGAAAGAGTCGAAGCCCTTTATACATAAAGCTGGCGGACTGCGGGATATATATCTTCAGATCAAATGGAATAAGAGTTATGTTGCAGCAGTAATTGCTACAGCATCCTTCAGTAAACACAGTGCTGTTTGCTCACTACTGATTAACAGAGGAGATAGGCTCTGCGGTGGTACCTACCTAGATGGTCACAAAGTTTGATATACTGTATAATCAATATTCTTTATCAAAGCAATATAGGTTAGAAAAATTAAATTGGTATTATTAAGTTGACACTGCACTTTCCATGTACTTCCCGAGTCTTTTTTTTCTTTGAAGTCTAATGTTTAAACATCTTTGCTCCTCCATCCTCACTACTTTTTATGCTCTTCTCACCAACCATCTCCAGCATTTCTTTAGTCTTTTTATCCATCTGATCATCTTTTCCTTTAATTCATCACAATCAAACTAGGAGTAGCATTTTAAATGGTTTTAATGGGTTCTTTTTTAGGTATAAGGTGTCCATTCGTTATCGTCCGTAAGACGCCCACTACTGGGGTATAGGATTTTCCCCAAAAATATTCACACTGGAATAACAATTGAATTTCTTGTAATGTAAGCCTGCGACTGCAATTTCCTGACCAACTACCAGATGTCCTTCGTATTCATAAAATATGATGCAGTTTATTATGATGCGTGGTTACCAGTAATTCTATAAGTTATCAGTAACATTAATAATGTTCCATACGCTACATCATTGGTTGACCCATTTTATACTTTAATGTGATCCCACTTTCATCATCATCCCAACCGCATAAACGTCCACAGCTGGACATAGTTCTCTATAGATACTAACGCAGATGAAAGGGTTGCCGACCCCTGGTCTATTAAATGTCTCAATGGATGTAAATCACAAAGGATTCAAAGCTTTCACTTCACCTAGGCGCTGTTACCTAGGACTCCGCCAATAATATTTGGACTTTTAATAGACAATATCATCTCAATTAATTGATGCCCACTGTTGTGTATGCTGGGCACGCTGTTGCGCTGATTCAGTCCACTGGCTCCCAGCGATTGATTTAATATCAGTCCGTTGGAAGGTTTGGCTACACTGCGCTTTGCCGCCATTCCCCAACTTGACGATGATGATCATCCAAACCACCATTAATATAAGACGTAAATTTTATTATTTGTTATGATATATGAACATCGTTTGAAATGTTGTGTATAGAATTGTACAGTCTGTCCGTTTGTTATATGTTGTGTGTAATCTGATAATTTGTTGAATAAATTTTTTTTTAAATCATCTTTTCTGTTCACCCTTAAATAAATTTGAGAGAGAGGGAGACAGAGGTATTTTTGAGTACTACATCTCTTACACCTCGACAGCTGGACCACAGTTTTATAATGGCGGCCGATTTACTATGACTTGAAAGTTGTCAAGTTGGTTTAAATAAATGTTATCACCAACTAAACACAATAAGTGATCCAGAAATCGAGTTGGGGGACTGTCGGGCACCATCATTATTGATCATTTGATATAGAAGAAACGCTGAATTTGGATTATTTAATGATATAATATTTGTGACGAAACAGCGTTGTTATGGCGGCGCATTTATAATCTGTGGTAACAGGATTGCAATTGAGTCGGTACTGTCACATATACCTGCAGCTAAACAGTAGTGTGCAATCATTGCCGTGTCCCGGATTGTAAGGAGTTGCATTTAGTGAAATTACTGGGGTAACGATAATTAACATCTTAAATCTCAAGACGATGAACGCAATGTGGTACAGGCGCAAGGTGAACATCCCGTATAGTGAGTTGAATAAAAAAAAACTTAGGCGCTGGGGTTTTATTATATTATATACAGAAACATAGAGGATTCACATTTAAATTATGATTCTTGATATATTATGATAAACAGATATGCAATTTGTTTAATTGACTAATATCTACAAAGAGAAGTCGGATTTTATTCTTGTTCATATAAGCTTCAGAACCTATAGCCTAGATAAAACTACCACTATTCGAATACCACCACGTAAGGCACAGAACTTAAAGCAACACCTTCGCCTCGACTATCACCTGAATTGTATAAGATTAATGAAGAAAATAACAGCTTTCCTATACTATATATATATTTATTTATTACTTAACAAGTTAATCAATACATAGTTTTTATCTTATCTGTAACATTCATAATATTAAATATTTTTTGGATATATTCAATGTGATTTAAATGTATAATTATCTTTACTGTTACTTGGTTGTATTTATATCGCTACTGGTTTTCCTAATACAATAATATATTAAAAAAGTGGATATTAAAAGCTATAACATTCCTTATTAAGTGATAGGTTCAATTGACAAAGAACTCGTTGGAGCGCAGATTCTGATTGTGACGCCACTTGCAGGCCCAGTTCCAGCACGACATGCCCGCCCATGGTTCGTCAGTGTAGAACACTTGACCGTTCTGGTACATCTGGAAATTTTCATATATTACTCATGGTAGGTCTGTATCGATTTTATAGCATGATAGTAAGCGGATATGTAGTCTAAGCAGTAAAGTTCACTAGTCTAGAAGTCTAGGTTAACTGGCCAATCTGCAGTGTAATTATTGGGGTGACGAGGCTTACTTCGCTTCTTATATATGAAAGCTATATATACCCCGTACTACCCCTGTGGTGAACAGCTTTGACTCTCTCCTAATGAGATAAGGCTGGAGCCCCAGTATTGAGAACATTAAGTTGGCTCTTTATTTATTCAATTGACAAGTTTGTATACATGGTTTCTTTATATTAAAAAAAAACGGTTGCCAACCCCTTCACTATAATTTTTATAATATATAATGATTACAAGTTAAATGAACTGTACTCACAAAAGAGAGGTCTGAACTCTTGTAGGTGACGCCGTCGTAGCCGAAGCGGAGGACAAAGTTCATAGAGAATATCGAGAAGATACAGCGGATGTCGGTGGTGGCGGGCAGGAAGTAGCGGTACGGGCCGCACCAGTACGACACTTTCGGTTCGTACTCCACTGACTCGGGGAACTCCTCGCGGGGATTTATTCTTAAACATTCGATATGTCGTTAGATACTAAAACTGTCTAGGTATCACTGTAGCTTCTATTTCCGCCGCCAGACAGTAGTGTACAAAAATTGCTGTATTTTGGTTTGAAGGGCGATGTAGCTTATTGATTTACTGAGGTGACATCATGTGTCTCAAGGTGGTTTCGTGAGACGTTCACCATATCAGTCTACATTGTGGAGTCTTCCGAACCGTCTATGCTACTGTCTTTGGCAGTGAATCCTTCCATGTTTCAATTAGGCCACGAACTATATAATTATTTACATTCAATTGGAAAGTTCATCATCTCTCTATTTTTTATTTGACGAGGCAACAAGACGTGCGAGAAGTTCATCTGATGTTATACGCCGTGCTTATAACAATGTGGCGGTAGTTAAGATGATGCACTCCAGTATAATGTGCTTGTCGTTTTGAACCACAAGATGCCAAGTCTAGTTACATTCGTGTACAACGCCCTTCAGGGAACATAGTAATGTTTGTACACTACCATGTGGCGGCAGAAATAGGAGATGCGGTAAAACCTAGGTGGTCTTCGGCAACAGATACGTACTACCAGAGTCAGTGAGATTAGTCGCTTACTTGTAAATACATTGCGCATCACTCCAGTTATCGTCCGAGTGGCAGTACAGACCCTGGCTGGGGTCCTTCGCCTGGAACTGTTCCGCGTGTGGCCCAACGTATGTTGTCTCCGAATGACGGTGGTAGAAACCGGAGAAGGCGAAAGCACCTGAAATTTTATATCAGTGGAACATGAATAGTAACAGCTCTCGATATCTGACCGCGTGTCGTTTTTGGATGTTTATAATGTTTTCTGAAATAACCTAGGTCTCGCTAAAAATTTTTAAAAGGCATTACTGTGTTTCGGATTTGAACTTAAAAAGACATACGGAAACGGATACACAAAGTAGGATAAAGCAAGTTGGGACACATTTGTTACACTCGGACACCAACTGAAAATCAGCGTTCCAGTTTTTAGCTGCAGCATGTAGCCGAGATGGATGCCATTTCCGTGTGCCGAATAGAAGTGGATAATGGTAGATGAAATTGAAGATAGAAAGTAACAATAAATACCTCTGAACGTATAGCAGTGTGGTTTCCTTTCGCTGGAGAGTATCATCTGCGCGTCCTCCTGGTTGTGGGCGGATGCTATGTAGTAAGACGTCCCGAGACACTTAAACTCTGAAATTAATTATTCAATATCAATTACGAATAAGTATAATATTAACATTATTTACGGTGATGGTATTACAAGATGTGGAAGGTCTACTGGTAGGCCTTTATTTCCGGAGATTGTCTATATAGGCACCACCATAGTTCCTATTTCTGGCGCCGGATAGCAGTGTGCAAATACTGTTGTGTTCATAAGGTAACGAGATCTACCATCTTATGTCTCAAGGCAACCAGCACAATGTGGTCAGTGTATATCATTTTAACTAGCGTCACGTTAATGGGTAGGCGTATAACTTACCATAAAATATAAGTCTCATCGATTAAATATAATCAAAAGGGTAGCTAAACTACTGTTGCTGAAGTTCGACGTCTTACCTGGACTTGCGTACAATCCGAAAGGTATCTTAGCCTGAGTCGACTTGATTTTCGCTTCAGATGTGTCCATCTTCTTGTTGAGTTTCAACAGTACCATGGACATTAGAGCCATGTCCGTCTCAAAGAGTAGGCGCTTAAGGTCCTTTATGTGGGTATCGATAAAACTGAACAGCTTCTTCTGTGCCATCTCCAATATTTCACGACGTTCTGTCTGTTGATCGGAAACATGGTAGAAAATGTTATCTACTCGCTTCCAAGGTATTTACCGAAATCAGCAAACCTTTGACATTTTTTTAGCGTAATGAATCTATACTTACCGGGTTATGCGGCTCTTTAATCCTGCTGTTCATGTAGCTGTAATACTCCTGCAACCTCTCGAACTTCTCATCGGCGTAGCTGTGCCTTGGATCTATTTCTTTGGTGGGAGGTAGATTGTATGGTTTCTGTACACAGAGATTTTCTTTTTTTTACGGTGTTAAGTATGTTTGTGTCGGCGAATACTAAGTTATCTCATGTCTTCCATAGAAAAGAAAGTCTTACATATTAATGCCAGAGATAGGTTTATGAATTTAGAAAAGTGGCACTGATAAATTAAGTAAAAATGCTAGAACCCTTTTAATGCATTAAAGAAGATTACTCAAAAGGTTTGAGAACCAAAACCTAAATTCTCGGATTTTAGGTAAATTTATAAGATTTATTCCCACACTAGCGGTAGTTAAGTTCCTTAGTTCTCGATGTGACCGGCAAGACGCAAAGGAACCATCCTGCTGTACTTAAATTTACTTTGGTTTTATACAACAAGGATGTAATCTTGTTAAAGACTTATTTACTATATTTAAGTCACAATTATGTAAGAAAAACCTTTTTGTTCTTAATGTGTAGGTACTAAATTATAAATAAATATTATACATTGTCACATCATATTCGTCATATATAATAAATTAATAAATGTATCACAAAATATTACTTACGGTTTCCACCGTCGGAAAGGACAGTCTTGCCAGCTAGAAAAAAATAATAAATTCTAAGTAAAGTTTTTACCATTTCAAGTTGCTAAAAATATTATAGTTTACAAAAAAACAAACGAAGCAGTAGTCAACAACGATAAAAAAACACATAATTAGTTATTTGTTTGTTAAATTATATGTATGCAACATACAAACGAACGTAGCATACAATCGTTTAGTTTACGGCGAGTAGGTCTTTGTTGCCGGAGGCTGTCTAGGTAGGTATTATAGCAGGGACTCTTGCAGCCGACAAACAGTAATGTTCAAACATTATTGTGTTCCGGTTTGAAGGACGTTGTAGTTAGTGTAATTACTAGGGTAATGACATTTAACATCGTACGTCTCAAAGTGACGGACGCCATGTCGTGCTGTGTATAATATTGTCATGGGGTGAATCACTTACCTACAGGTAAACGTCCTGCTCATCTCGTCGCTTCGTTATATAAAAAAAATTGCAATTTGTGGTTCCAGGTGTGCAGACACGCCTATTGTACTATCTACGCTTATTGACGTAATAAATTATTTTAAGTCACAATAACCTACATAGACAAAATCTCATAAATAAAGCATACTTCATGTTAAAACGTATTTCCTTACCAATTGAAATGATGAAACATCGCCATTGCCCGCTAGTGATGTGCGCAAGAGCATCAACAACTATAAAATATTGAACTTATATTTTTATCAAGTTAACATATCTGTATAGATTTATTATTAAATAATATACAACATTTTTAAAAATACACATGTGTTATTAAACTTATGGTACACAAGCGTTGAATACATAATTTATGAAAAACGTTAATATATAGCTCATTTCTTGCTTTCACAGATAGATCTCGCGGTTTCCTCTCGTAAGAGGCCATTTATTCACCGTTTTTGTGTAGATACATTAGTTATGGGAGAGGTATTTATTTAACTGTAGTTATATGTAAGCTGATAATGATGAACGTCCTGCTAATTTGGTCATTTCATCAAATAAAAAAAAAACATATTAAACTCACCGCATATGTTTTGAAGAAAATTCTGTTTAAAATCATTACCGATTCTTTACTTTGCTGTTTTGTTAATAGTCGTTTGCGAAAACCTACCTGTGATATAAAACTAGTTAAATTTAATTTGATAAAAATAATTGAGTGACCGATACACTTTTTATTTATGGTTGGCTTTAGTTGCCGGAGACCGTTTAAGGAGATATAATTGAAGCGTCTGTTTTTGGTACCAATCTATATTTAGTGTGTAAAAAATATATGCTTTGAAAATTTTTGTATGTAGTGAAATTAATAAATCAACAAAATTTCTGAGAAAATAAGATATTTTTAGTGACTTTTGTAGCGTATGTAATTATTGAGGTAACAATATTACTGGGCAAAAAATAACTTAAAAGTCTCAATATTTGGGGATTTATTCTTATGTTCTGCGTATTAATTATCACTAAGAGAACGCCTTCTGTTTCACTGCTTCCAGGAATAAAAAAAAAATTGTACCCATTTAAAGCTTTTTATTAGATCTTTTATTTTATTGGAATCATATTTATTTATATTATTAGAGTCTTTTTAAATTCATTCACAAGTACGTAACTTTTCCATTCGATTATATCGATTTTTTTTCTGAGTCTGAGTCTGAACTATTGGAGCATCTCTATCAAACTGACGATAGACTAGGTGCTGTGGTGTTGGATTAAAGTTCTCATGGTTGTTTCGTGGAAAAATTTTATAATTAATTGGTGGAAATGTTTGTAATCTAGAAAACCTTGACTTGTATAAGATAGGCTAGTATCAAATTCGTACTTCGTTCATTGTGTTATAGTGTGCTTGGGAATATGAATAGGTGGTTATTTGCTGCGTTTTCTGGTTGTTCATAGAAATACATATATTTATTCCAGTTATTAACGTTTTTACATATTTGATGTACATTACGTTGTTTTTTTTTTATAAAAAAGCAATGTTTGTGCACATGAATGAAATTTATGATGTATTTATATTTAATATGTTCTACCTACCATTTGGTAGACATTGTTAGAATAAGATGTCTATAATATGGAGATTGTAATCGATTGCATAATCTTTCAAATCTTTTAAAGGATCACGCAAATTTCGTATTTTTCAATTTGTATTTTTGAAGAATCTTATTTTGTTAGTTATATGTCAAAGTCGTCTACCCGCACATGATTAGCGTGGTAGACGAAAGGGTCTTGACTCGTTCTTTGTAATAGAAGGTTCAAAGTTGCAGTCGTGGGGAAAATTGTTGTTTATTTCATTTAGCAGTAATAGAAGTTGGTTGTTTCTGGAAGGTCGGGTTCGTTTCATTATAGGGTTGTTATTTTGTAAAAATAAGAATTTTTGAGATTTCATGGTTTTAATCAGTTTAAAGTATGGTTGATTATTTTGTTTTCTCTAAAAGTGTTCTGAAATTTTGTTTTTCTCTTACTTTTTAAAATCCAAAATAAAGGAATCATTTTGTTGCAGTCCAAATCTGATACATTCATAGCAGGTTTGTACATTATATTTGTAAAATTATAAACTTATTACATTGGATTAGAAATATTTTAAATATGTAGGGTATAAAGAAAGAAATTTAAAAAAATTCTGGTATTGTTATAGAAAAGGGTTGTTTTGAAGTGTCATTGGAATTTGTTGATTGATTACTCTATTATTATTGTACATGTTGGTTCTGAGAAATTTCAGCTGGGTTCTAAGATGGTATATTGTCCCATAAGTCCATTATAATGACTTGTTATACACTCTTAAGTAAAAACTTAAGGAATGTTGTATTGTTTAAAAAATGGGATACAATGATTATTATTGCCTGCTTATAACACACCATCTCTTGAAAAGCACATGTATGTCTGGTCTCTTTATGTAAAGGTTTTAAGTTGACTTGTGTTAATAATTTATTTAAAATAGAAGAGTTGTCGTTTGGGTCATTATTAAGGTTTATGTACTACAGTTTGTTCCGAATGTGTAAAACATAAAGGCAACACTATGAAACAGTTGAAATATGTAATTTGATAAACCAAATGTTATATTGTGAATATGTAGTTTCTCTTTGGGACTCCATATGTATAGTCATGTTTAATTTGTCATAACATTTTAAAAACAAACTATCCTTCTCTGAGCATAGTGATGATGGAATATTAGGGAGCCGTTATGTAATTTATTTACTTTAAGAGAGGTATGTATCATTGAAATATAATTATTACATATTAATTCAATGCTTATACATAATAGGAATATAACAGTAACATTGTTAAATTTACTTGTCGATGTATATATTTCAACGACTAGTTTGTTAGTTTTTCAAAAAGAAAATTGCTTTTCAAATCAAAGTATTTACATGAAATCATAAAATATGTTGCTGTGGTTGTGGTATTTGCCTTTGGTGCACTTCACTTATAATTTTGTTCAAATTGGAATAGAAAATGAACACTTGTCATATCTGATGTTTATTTGGGACAATAATTGAGATATTCGGAGCCGTGAAAGTGAGACTCAATGTGCAAAGCTTGTTGATATTTCATAATATAGTGAAAGTCTGCTGTCGGTGTCAATCGTTTATAGTACATCACACACATCTTTTAATATAATCCTCTGTTGATAGTAATTTTGAACCATGACAATTATTGATGTTGATAATTTTTTCATTAAGTACTCAAATTTACTCCGTTAGAAGTTACATGATGGTACGCTGCATGTTTAACATTATTTGTATATGGTTATGATGGTTCATTACATGCTGGTATCGGACTTGAAATGCTTTAATGTACGTGTATACAACAAAAATAATACATACCTTTTAAAACATATTCAAATTTATGCCGTTTTTGTTTCTTTTTAGTAATACTGTGGAGAACATAGAAACAATTATGTTGTTGGTTATCTCTTCTTCTTCTTCTCTCTTCTGAATTGAGATAGAATATTATAATAATAAACAGTTCTACATCCAGGGCTTATGAGGAACAAATAGATTTAGTATTTCATATACATTAACCCTTAAATGCATGATTTTATGCATGATTTTATTTTTAGACCGAGAAAAAATATATTTTGGAGCCATGAATATGCTGATTTAGGGAAAAATAATAAAAAAAATAGTTTTTTTTATTTTAATAGCTATTTTTATTAAAAACCATTTGTTGCAGAACTACAACACTATGCACTCACTAGACAATAACTACATATGAAAATTTTTAAAACAATTTTTGGTTGTGGTAAGACAAAGAGCTACTCCACACTTCTCACACCTGTTTTGCGTGTATCCCTTGCATCCAGGCATTTTGCATCTGCTGCGAACACAATTACCAGGCCAGTGACCAACATTATCAGTCCTTATGTCCTTAGGAGGAATATGTTGAGCTGGTCCTCTCCTTATTTTTGCTTGTATTTCCATTTCAACACTGTTGCTGGTACTTGGCCTTCCTCTTTTGTTGCAGAGTTCAAATGAGTTATTTACTTTGGCTAATACCTCAGCTAGTTCCAGTCTATAGTTACATAGGTTTAGAACTGATGAATTGGCTTCAGTTGTTTTTAAATTTTTATACACAAGCCAAGAATTTATTACCGTCATGTCCAATAAGTGGTAAAAGATACGAAGATACCACTTTCGGCTTCTCATTGCAATTCGGTACCTCCCAATAAAGCTATCCATTAGGTCCACTCCGCCCATATGGGCATTATATTCCTTTATTATATGTGGGCATGAAATTTTAATTCTAGTCTTATTTGCCTTGTCAAATCTTTCTACTTGGCCCACAGGTTCAGCTCCAACATATGAAGATAGAAAAGTTACAACTTTATTGTCCTTCCAAGTAACTGCTGTCAAATCAATACCGTCAAATTCAGTCATCTGCTCTTCATAAGTTCCACGAGGAACAGATTTCTTCATCATTGTTTTTTTGTCCGGCAGTTTGCAGTTCACTAGCCTGTTAGATTGCACAGTACCTAGGCTATAGATTCCTTGTTTGGCAAGATAGGTAACTAAAGGTACAGAGGTGTAAAAATTATCAAAATAAATTATATGATTTATATGCCTTGGGACACCTCTAGCAAGCCAGACTACAACATTTCCCACTGGCCCAAAATCTGGTTCATCTGGAAGCCGTTCATTCTCTTGGCCAGTATATATTTCAAATTTATGAGCATAACCTTTCACGCTGCACATCACATATAATTTAAACCCCCACTTATGGGGCTTATTAGGTAAATACTGCTTCATGAAGTGTGCCACTTTTGTGGCACACATCTGTTCATCAATTGAGAGTTTTTGTTCCATAGGAACTAAAGCAAATTTCTCATTTAGATGGCTAATTATAGGCCTTATCTTATGGAGCCTATCATGTTGTGGGTGTTCCTTGGGTAAATGTTTCTCGTTATTGTTGAAATGTAGAAATCTACGAATAGTCTCAAATCGGTTGACAGTCATTATGTCCTTGATTGGTTGAAAACCTACAGTATTTGACCAGTATAGCCGTACATTGGGATATTTTATAACAGACATGTATATCAGTATCGCCATAAACTTTCTTAGCTCAGTTTCAGATAAATTTAATGGTTTAGTCACATTTTTTTGAACGGAATACAAATTAGACTCTTCCACAATCCTTTGAACTATTTCTGATGTAATAAAATGTGAAAAAATACTATAGGGAGTACCAGTAGTAGCCTCATCCTTCAGTTCAGGTGGGTATGTAGTGTCTCCATGAAAAGCTGTCTGGTCAGAATTCAAAACATTTTTTTTTACCTTCCATACGAGTCCTCTCATAGTTGCTCGGCGACTAGCTTGACTTGTTGAGGGGAATGGAACCTGTGGCACTTGATCATTTGCTGTAGCTTCATTTATCAATGGCGGGTCTCCTGCCATGAATGGATCATTATCGGGGTCATCATTTTCCTCTTCTAATGGACTCTCAAGATCGTGAAGCAAATCGTCTCCATTTTCATAAAAATTCTCATTACCTTCTGTATCCGAGTCCTCAAGATCATCTTCCGAAATCTCTCCATCATTTATTAGAGCTAAATACTCTTCTATTTGCTTTTGATTCAAGTATGGCATCTGAAAACCAATAAAAGTGATAGTTAGTAACTAAACAGGGACATTTTCTAGTAAATGCATATTGTTGCAGATTTACAACAACAAAATAAACAAAATTTCCGAACACACCAAAAGTTTTTTTTATAACTTATAAATTGTACTGAAAAGAAGATGAATTATTACGTAAAATAACTAATTTTGTTTGAACGTACCTTCGAAAACCAAATAATTACACTGCAAAGCAAATACACAATTTTCATCCGCTGCAAAATTACGATCGGCTTTGATTTGTCAAAATCAATTTAAATTTGACAGTCGTGAAGAAAAAAAGTGTGTTGCCACTCGATTAAATATATCACCATGATAGTAATAATCCTGCAACAGCATGCATTGAACTCGATACTAATAATTTTATGGTCGTTTGAATGGTATGTTGCAGTTTTACTACTTTATGCATTTAAGGGTTAATACGCGTACGACGCGCATCGGATGGCGGCAATGACTATGCGGTGATCGAAGGAGGGCTCGGGCCCGTCCTCCGATCATCTTCGCCTGTATTACGAACCGGGGGCGGTGAGGACCGCCCAAGAAGTCGGGTGTGCGCGGTGTGCGAGCCTGACGGGCGCCTCAACCGTCAGCGGAAGCGGCGTGTCCAAAATGTGGTGAATTCTTGATTGTTGTAATTACGCTTGGATGTCGTGTTGTGCGTGTTGGTGTCGTTCGAGGGTGTGTCGTGTCTGTCGGGCCGACCCTCTGAATCAATGTGAACCGGAAGCACGTTCCGAGGACGTCGATTCTTACTGGTGGTGTCAGGGATAGCGACGTAGTCAACTGTTTGCTCTATTATCTAGATTCCTGATGATGTCGACGCTGCGAGCCATTCGACTTTAAACAGCTTATCTGACATTGGGCGCGTGGACCCGGATCCACGGCCTGTTTACAAAAAGTGTACTACTTGTAGCGTAGTTAACCGACGGCGGAGTTTTTAATAACGTGTCTGGTTATTGGTTATTCTGGCGAATCTACTCGGTCGTCGAGGGCGGGCGCGGACCCGATCCCCGACTACCTTCGCCTGCATCAGAATCTCTGGGCGGTGAGAACCGCCCCTGATCGCGGGTGTACTTCTAGATTCCTGATGATGATACCGCTGCGAGCCATTCGACTTTAAGCAGCTTATCTGACATTGGGCGCGTGGACCCGGATCCACGGTCTATTTATAAAAAGTGTACTACTTATAGTGTAGTTATCCGACGGCGGAGTTTTTAATGACGTGTGTCTGTCTGGTTATTGGTTATTCTGGCGAATCTACTCGGATGTTGAGGGCGGGCCCGGACCCGTTCCCCGACTACCTTCGCCTGTATCGGAATCTCTGGGCGGTGAGAACCGCCCCTGGTCGCAGGTGTACTTAGTGTACGCGGTGTGTGAGTACCTGAGGCGCCGCGTTCTGAAGCAAGGGCGGCGTGGTGCGGTGATTCGGAGCGTGTTGGTAGCGTCCGAAGTGTGTGTGGTGACGTGGGTGTTGTCAGTGACTGGTTCATGTGTGGTGTGAGGGACTGCTGGGGATGACGAAATTAGCGCATGCCGTGGTCTGCGCTTACTGGTCTTAGGATTCGAGGACGGCTCGTAGTCGGCCGCTTTGGTCACCAGAGGGTTCGGGTGGGTCGACGCCTTGTCGAAAAAAGATTCGGAGCACTCTCTGAAGTGTTCCGCGATGGTCGGGAGTTTGAGGTCGCTGTGGAGGTCCACATTGCGCTGGTACCATTCGGCACCGGTTGCGATGCGGGTGAAACGGTTTTGAATAACCTGCAGGGGATCGAGGCGTGCTTCGGAGGAGTGAGCGAAGACTACGCTGGCGTAAGACATTATGGCTCTTACGCACACCTTGTAGAGGTGAATCTTGTGCCTGAAAGAGAGCTTGCTCTTTGTGCACAGCAGGGGGTATAGCTTGGCCAGCACTTGGGCCGCTTTGTTTCTCGCCCCGCGAATGTGGGCGATAAAGTTAAGTCTGGCGTCGAGTGTCACGCCGAGGTATTTGACCGAGTCCCTCCATGGGATGGACTGGCCGAAGAAGGAGATCTGGCCGCGTTTATGGCCTTCCAGGACCGACTTCCAACGAAGGGTTGAGGGCTTTCGATGAGTGAAGTGGATGCCTTCACTTTTCTCCGGGTTTACGTCGATTCGCCACTTCCGGAACCACTCGCCTAGACAAGTGGTTGCCTTCTGTAAGCGACTCGTTATAATACCCGGAGCTCTGCCCGAGTGGTAGAGAGCGGTGTCGTCCGCGAAAAGAGCGAGGCTGACGTATCGGTCTTTGGGAATGTCGCTCGTGTAGAGCGAGAAGAGTAGCGGGGAGAGCCAAGAACCTTGGGGGACGCCGGCTTGGATCGGCCGGATGAAGGACAGAGCGTGCTCGACGCGGAAGCGGAAAGAGCGGTTCGAGAGGTAGTCTCGAATGATGGTGACGAGTCGGTCTGGCACTTTGTGAGCGTAGAGCTTGTACAACAAGCCCTCGTGCCAGACTTTGTCGAACGCCTTCGCGACGTCGAATAGGACGGCGCAGGTGTCGATCGGACGCTTGTGCTGGAAGCCGGCCAAGATGTGTTCCGTCAGTCTGTGGACTTGTTGAACGCACGAGTGGCTACTTCTAAACCCGAACTGTTCGTCGGGGAGAAGCTTATTTTCGGTGGTGAAGTGGCGGAGACGCTCTAATACGATCCGCTCGTAAACTTTGCCTACGGTGTTTAATAGGCTGATCGGGCGGTAGCTGTCTGGTAGGTTCCTCGGCTTCCCCGGCTTCGGAATACCTATCACTACGGCCTCTTTCCAGGCGTCTGGGAAGGAGCAGTCGGCTAATAGGGCGTTAAAGATAGCCACTAGTAGGCCGATGATCGGAGGTGGGAGACTTTTCACCACTCTATTGGGGATGTTGTCGGAGCCAGGGGCTGATTTGGTTTTCAGCCTCTTGATGATGTCAACGACCTTAAGGGGGGGACCTTCTAGTGGGAGGGTCGCTCTACGACGCACCTCGTCCTCGACCAATTTGAGGTGAACGGGGTCCACTGGTGTGGTTGAGGGAGTGCATTGGCTCTCTAGACTGTCGGCAAGACACAGCTTTATCGGCTTCCTCCAACGCAAGGGAGGAACCATTGCTCATTACGAGGGGAGGCATACGGGCCACGTTCTCTGCTTTGAGACTGCGGGCCAGACGGCAGAAAGTGGCATCCGAAGGCTCCAAGTCGAAAAGCAGATTGTTCCATCTGTCCGATCTGAGTTCGGATATGCGCTCTTTTACTAGCCTTTGAAGGCGGCGCAGATTTATCCTGGTCTCCTCGGATCTATATCGAGAGTATAGTCTCAAGGTGGCATTTTTCGTTCTGATCAGCCGTCGAAGGTCGGCCGGGAGGGACCCGATGAGGTGATCCGATTCGGGAACCGTCCTCGACGATTCCTCGACGGCTGTGGCGATGTGGTGGGACAACGAATCGATCGCTCGGTTTGCAGTTTCGAGCGAGTCGATCGTGCTGGGGATTCCGTCTAGGTGCTGGGGTTCCGCGGCCTTGAGTTTGACCTCGAGGCTGCGCCAGTTGACGATGGTTTTGGTCAGACGGACCTCACCAGCGGGCCGGCCCAGCTTCATAAGAACCGGGCGATGGTCGGATCTGAGATCGTCGATGGTCTCGATCGAATGCAGTGGGATGGTGACGTTGTTGAACAACGCAATATCCAAAGTGGACGGGTTGCGAGATCCGTTAGGCGGAAATCTCGTCGGGGTTGGCGGGGCTACAATGTTGAAATTGAGCTTACCCGCAAGTTTGTACAAAATTCGCCCGTTTGGGTTGGAGTTGTACGCGTCCCAGGTGCTATGCCTGCTGTTGAAATCGCCAGCGAGGATAGCAGACTGGCCTAGGTCGAGAAGGGTTCTTAAGTCTGTTCCCTGCACCGTTTTGGTGGGGGACAGATAGACGGATGCGATGACGATCGGTTGATGACCGGTGAGGGAGATTTTGCACGCCGAGACTTCCATGTTGGCGAGGGGTGGGCTATCAAGCGGTATGCAGTGCAGGGACCGTTTGAAATAGATTAGGGTGCCGCCTTTCGGGCCGGTCAACCTATCGTGGCGGATGATATGATAATTCGCGATTTTCGGGTCGCGATTGAAAGGTTTGAGGAACGTTTCTTGAATGAGCATGACGTCGACGTCGTGGTTCCTCAGAAATAGGCATATTTCCTCCTTTTGAGAGTGGATGCCGTCCGCGTTGAAGTACGCGACAGTTAGAGAGCGGGGTTTGATTCTGCCCAAGATTTTGACGCCCATTTCCGAAGATTGAAAAGGGGAACCAAAGGTCGTGGACAGAGTCCTGGGGAAGCTAACAGAAGTCTTCCTCCAGCGCAGCGAGAGTTTCGCTGTGCTCCAAGAAGGCCTCGAGCCTGTCCTGCGAGTTCTTGGCGACTCGCAGTTTTTCGCCAAAGATCAGGATATCTTTGACGTTCACCTTTTTGATGTAGGCGATCAGTTTTTGGATTTCCTCCATGGGGGGCATTTGGCTGGGTGCAGCCTGGGGTTTCGGCAGCCCCGTCGAAGGGGCAGCTTTGGGAGCCCCGGTGGGTTTGGGTCGGGGGAGCGGTTTGCTCCACGCCGAGACCGCCGGCGCAGGGGCCGGCTGCGCGGGCGGAGGCCCCGAGCGGGCGGGGGCGGAGGGCTGCGGTGCAGCCTTTTTGGGAGCGGTGGATGGCCGCTGGGGACCCCCGGGGGGCCTGCGCGGGGCTTTGGAGCACCCGCGGTAATTCGCGGGGTGCCCCTCGGCTTTGCACAGGACGCAGCTCGGGGGGTTCGTCGCTTCCGCGGTGCGGGAGCAATCTTTAGTCCCGTGGTCCCCGGTGCATTTGACGCATCTCGGGCGGGCATAGCAATTGCGGGCCGAATGTCCGTAAAATTGGCATCTGTGGCATTGGCCAATGATGCCCTTTTTATGCGGGATCTCAACCTTCACGCTGGTGAGGTTGCACAGTCGGTCGATGCCGAATATTTTTTTCCCCTCCGGGGAAAGATCGAGGGTGGTGAGGATGAGCGGGAGTAATGCCCGCGTGCGCATGTTGGTCATGCGACGAGCTTCCACTACGGGGAAGTTTTGCCTTTTGAGGTCATCGATGACCTCGGCGATGTCAATTTCCAAGGGGATTCCGCGAATGACGACGCGGAGCTGTTTCTCCTCGGGGAGAGCGAAAGTATGGAAGCCGAGACCGGCATTCCGCAGGTGCTTAGTAGCAGCCCGGAAGTCATCAACCGTGGCGAGGTTGATGCGAATGCCCTGCGCGGTGTTTTGCGCTTTCGGGCATTCGATTTTGTGGTCCGCGAACCACTTGGAAACTGCGTTCCACTTCGTTTTGTCCTGTAGGACAATCGGGGGAGGTGGCTTCGGGCCACGTTTTTCGGGCGGGGCCGAGGTGTTGGCGGGGTGCGCGGAAGGCGCGGCCTTTTTTGCCGGCGTGCTCGTCGGCGAGGCGCGGTCCGAGTTGGACTCGGACGAGCGTTTCGAAGCGCGTTTGCGCTTCTTGACGACGAGGGTGAAGCCCTCGTCGTCGGCATGTTTAGATGGAGGTGATTCCACCTCCATGTCGCTGCCGCTAACTTCCGACTCCGAGTCGGAAGAGGCGGGCAGGACGGGCATAGAAGGCCCCGCCACGGGCGCCCTTGGTTTTGGCGGCGCGCGAGTCGCGGGGGTAGGGTCCGGGGACGCCGGGCTGTCCGTGTCGAAATTCACGGACATTGGGGGAATGGAGGGAGGGCATTTTAAAAATTGTTCCCAGGCTTCTGGGAACTGTTTTTGAGCGAAGCGCGCAAACTTCGCGAGCATGGCGTCCATGGGCATGGCCGCCATTTTATGTAGCCGCCCCGCCGTACGGCGGGGGGGGATGTGTGCCTAATTGAAAAGAACTATCTGTCGCCTAGTGCGACAGGACCTATCTATAATTGTACAACGCCTCTGAGGCGAATAAAATTCGCTACTTACAGTGCCGGAACCAGGCTCCGGCAGAGTTTTCGCACGCTGGGTACACGCACTGTTGCACTGCACTTGCACTTGCACACGCGAGCACTGACGGTGGCCGAACTAGCGGCGTATAGCCACGCACTGGGCACGAGCGGGTCGGGCGGGGTGGGGTGTAGCGGTAGCGCGCACTGACAACGGCATGGAGCACGTCCGGTCGGTACGGCGGGCAGAACCCGAATGGCAATTGTACATCTAGATTCTGATGATGATAACGCTGCGAGTCATTCGACTATTTTCTACAGCTTATCTGACATTGGGCGCGTGGACCCGGATTCCACGGCCTATTTTATTTTTAAAAAGTGTACTACTTGTGGTGTAGTTATCCGACGGCGGAGTTTTTAATGACGTGTGTCTGTTTGGTTAATGGTTATTCTGGCGAATCTACTCGGTCGTCGAGGGCGGGCGCGGACCCGTTCCCCGACTACCTTCGCCTGTATCGGAATCTCTGGGCGGTGAGAACCGCCCCTGATCGCGGGTGTACTTAGTGTACGCGGTGTGTGAGTACCTGAGGCGCCGCGTTCTGAAGCGAGGGCGTCGTGATGCGGTGATTCGGAGCGTGTTGGTAGCGTCCGAAGTGTGTGTGGTGACGTGGGTGTTGTCGGTGACTGTGGGTTCATGACTGGTGGGAGGGACCCCTGGGGATGACGAGATTAGCGCATGTCGTGGTCTGCGCTTACTGGTCTTGGGATTAGAGGACGGCTCGTAGTCGGCCGCTTTGGCTACCAGAGGGTTAGGGTGGGTCGACGCCTTGTCGAAAAAAGATTCGGAGCACTCTCTAAAGTGTTCCGCGATGGTCGGGAGTTTGAGGTCGCTGTGGAGGTCCACGTTGCGCTGGTACCATTCGGCACCGGTTGCGATGCGGGCGAAACGGTTTTGAACAACCTGCATGGGATCGAGGCGTGTTTCGGGGGAGTGAGCGAAGACTACGCTGGCGTAAGACATTATGGGTCTTACGCACACCTTGTAGAGGTGAATCTTGTGCCTGAGAGAGAGCTTGCTCTTTTTGCACAGCAGGGGGTACAGTTTGGCCAGCACTTGGGCCGCTTTGTTTCTCGCCCCGCGAATGTGGGCGATAAAGTTGAGTCTGGCGTCGAGTGTCACGCCGAGGTATTTGACCGAGTCCTTCCATGGGATGGACTGGCCGAAGAGGGAGATCTGGCCGCGTTTGTGGCCTTGTAGGACCGACTTCCAGCGAAAGGTTGAGGGCTTTCGATGAGTGAAGTGGATGGCTTCACTTTTCTCCGGGTTTACATCGATTCGCCACTTCCGGAACCACTCGCCTAGGCGAGTGGTCGCCTTCTGTAAGCGACTCGTTATAATACCCGGAGCTCTGCCCGAGTGATAGAGAGCGGTGTCGTCCGCGAAAAGGGCGAGGCTGACGTATCGGTCTTTGGGAATGTCGCTCGTGTAGAGCGAGAAGAGTAGCGGGGAGAGGCAAGAGCCTTGGGGGACGCCGGCTTGGATCGGCCGGCGCGAGGAGAGAGCGTGCTCGACGCGGAAGCGGAAAGAGCGGTTCGAGAGGTAGTCTCGAATGATGGTGACGAGTCGGTCTGGCACTTTGTGAGCGTAGAGCTTGTACAGCAAGCCCTCGTGCCAGACTTTGTCGAACGCCTTTGCGACGTCGAATAGGACGGCGCAGGTGTCGATCGGACGCTTGTGCTCGAAACCGGCCAAGATGTGTTCCGTCAGTCTGTGGACTTGTTGAACACACGAGTGGCTAGTTCTGAACCCGAACTGTTCGTCGGGGAGGAGCTTATTTTCGGTGGTGAAATGGCGGAGACGCTCTAGTACGATCCGCTCGTAAACTTTGCCTAAGGTGTTTAGTAGGCTGATAGGGCGGTAGCTGTCTGGTAGATTCCTCGGCTTCCCCGGCTTCGGAATACCTATCACTACGGCCTCTTTCCAGGCGTCTGGGAAGGCGGAGTCGGCTAACAGGGCGTTAAAGATGGCCACTAGTAGGCCGATGATCGGAGGCGGGAGACTTTTCACCACTCTATTGGGGATGTTGTCGGAGCCGGGGGCTGATCTGGTTTTCAGCCTCTTGATGATGTCAACGACCTCACCGGGAGAGACCGGTTTAAGGGGGGACCTTCTGGTAGGAGGGCCGCTCTACGGCGCACCTCGTCCTCGACCAATTTGAGGTGAAAGGGGTCCACTGGTGTGGTTGAGGGAGTGCATTGGCTCTCTAGACTGTCGGCAAGACACTCGGCTTTATCGGCATCCTCCAACGCAAGGGAGGAACCATTGCTCATTACGAGGGGAGGCATACGGGCCACGTTCTCCGCTTTGAGACTGCGGGCCAGACGCCAGAAAGTGGCGTCCGAAGGCTCCAAGTCGCAAAGCAGATTGTCCCATTTGTCAGATCTGAGTTCGGATATGCGCTCTTTTACTAGCCTTTGAAGGCGGCGCAGGTTTATCCTGGTCTCCTCGGATCTATAACGAGAGTATAGTCTCAAGGCGGCATTTTTCGTTCTGATCAGCCGTCGAAGGTCGGCCGGGAGGGACCCGATGAGGTGGTCCGATGCGCGAACCGTCCTCGACGATTCCTCGACGGCTGTGGCGATGTGGTGGGACAACGAATCGATCGCTCGGTTTGCGGCTTCGAACGAGTCGATCGTGCTGGGGATTCCGTCTAGGTGCTGGGGTTCCGCGGCCTTGAGTTTGACCTCGAGGCTGCGCCAGTTGACGATGGTTTTGGTCAGACGGACCTCACCAGCGGGCCGGCCCAGCTTCATAAGAACCGGACGATGGTCGGATCTGAGATCGTCGATGGTCTCGATCGAATGTAGTGGGATGGTGACGTTGTTGAACAACGCAATATCCAAAGTGGACGGGTTGCGAGATCCGTTAGGCGGAAATCTCGTCGGGGTTGGCGGGGCTACAATGTTGAAATTGAGCTTACCCGCAAGTTTGTACAAAATTCGCCCGTTTGGGTTAGAGTTGTACGCGTCCCAGGTGCTATGCCTGCTGTTGAAATCGCCAGCGAGGATAGCAGACTGGCCTAGGTCGAGAAGGGTTCTTAAGTCTGTTCCCTGCACCGTTTTGGTGGGGGACAGATAGACGGATGCGATGACGATCGGTTGATGACCGGTGAGGGAGATTTTGCACGCCGAGACTTCCATGTTGGCGAGGGGTGGGCTATCAAGCGGTATGCAGTGCAGGGACCGTTTGAAATAGATTAGGGTGCCGCCTTTCGGGCCGGTCAACCTATCGTGGCGGATGATATGATAATTCGCGATTTTCGGGTCGCGATTGAAAGGTTTGAGGAACGTTTCTTGGATGAGCATGACGTCGACGTCGTGGTTCCTCAGAAATAGGCATATTTCCTCCTTTTGAGAGTGGATGCCGTCCGCGTTGAAGTACGCGACAGTTAGAGAGCGGGGTTTGATTCTGCCCAAGATTTTGACGCCCATTTCCGAAGATTGAAAAGGGGAACCAAAGGTCGTGGACAGAGTCCTGGGGAAGCTAACAGAAGTCTTCCTCCAGCGCAGCGAGAGTTTCGCTGTGCTCCAAGAAGGCCTCGAGCCTGTCCTGCGAGTTCTTGGCGACTCGCAGTTTTTCGCCAAAGATCAGGATATCTTTGACGTTCACCTTTTTGATGTAGGCGATCAGTTTTTGGATTTCCTCCATGGGGGGCATTTGGCTGGGTGCAGCCCGGGGTTTTGACGGCCCCGACGAAGGGGCAGCTTTGGGAGCCTCGGTGGGTTTGGGTCGGGGGAGCGGTTTGCTCCACGCCGAGACCGCCGGCGCAGGGGCCGGCTGCGCGGGCGGAGGCCCCGAGCGGGCGGGGGCGGAGGGCTGCGGTGCAGCCTTTTTGGGAGCGGTGGATGGCCGCTGGGGACCCCCGGGGGGCCTGCGCGGGGCTTTGGAGCACCCGCGGTAATTCGCGGGGTGCCCCTCGGCTTTGCACAGGACGCAGCTCGGGGGGTTCGTCGCTTCCGCGGTGCGGGAGCAATCTTTAGTCCCGTGGTCCCCGGTGCATTTGACGCATCTCGGGCGGGCATAACAATTTCGGGCCGAATGTCCGTAAAATTGGCATCTGTGGCATTGGCCAATGATGCCCTTTTTATGCGGGATCTCAACCTTCACGCTGGTGAGGTTGCACAGTCGGTCGATGCCGAATATTTTTTTCCCCTCCGGGGAAAGATCGAGGGTGGTGAGGATGAGCGGGAGTAATGCCCGCGTGCGCATGTTCGTCATGCGACGAGCTTCCACTACGGGGAAGTTTTGCCTTTTGAGGTCATCGATGACCTCGGCGATGTCAATTTCCAAGGGGATTCCGCGAATGACGACGCGGAGCTGTTTCTCCTCGGGGAGAGCGAAAGTATGGAAGCCGAGACCGGCATTCCGCAGGTGCTTAGTAGCAGCCCGGAAGTCATCAACCGTGGCGAGGTTGATGCGAATGCCCTGCGCGGTGTTTTGCGCTTTCGGGCATTCGATTTTGTGGTCCGCGAACCACTTGGAAACTGCGTTCCACTTCGTTTTGTCCTGTAGGACAATCGGGGGAGGTGGCTTCGGGCCACGTTTTTCGGGCGGGGCCGAGGTGTTGGCGGGGTGCGCGGAAGGCGCGGCCTTTTTTGCCGGCGTGCTCGTCGGCGAGGCGCGGTCCGAGTTGGACTCGGACGAGCGTTTCGAAGCGCGTTTGCGCTTCTTGACGACGAGGGTGAAGCCCTCGTCGTCGGCATGTTTAGATGGAGGTGATTCCACCTCCATGTCGCTGCCGCTAACTTCCGACTCCGAGTCGGAAGAGGCGGGCAGGACGGGCATAGAAGGCCCCGCCACGGGCGCCCTTGGTTTTGGCGGCGCGCGAGTCGCGGGGGTAGGGTCCGGGGACGCCGGGCTGTCCGTGTCGAAATTCACGGACATTGGGGGAATGGAGGGAGGGCATTTTAAAAATTGTTCCCAGGCTTCTGGGAACTGTTTTTGAGCGAAGCGCGCAAACTTCGCGAGCATGGCGTCCATGGGCATGGCCGCCATTTTATGTAGCCGCCCCGCCGTACGGCGGGGGGGGATGTGTGCCTAATTGAAAAGAACTATCTGTCGCCTAGTGCGACAGGACCTATCTATAATTGTACAACGCCTCTGAGGCGAATAAAATTCGCTACTTACAGTGCCGGAACCAGGCTCCGGCAGAGTTTTCGCACGCTGGGTACACGCACTGTTGCACTGCACTTGCACTTGCACACGCGAGCACTGACGGTGGCCGAACTAGCGGCGTATAGCCACGCACTGGGCACGAGCGGGTCGGGCGGGGTGGGGTGTAGCGGTAGCGCGCACTGACAACGGCATGGAGCACGTCCGGTCGGTACGGCGGGCAGAACCCGAATCGGCAATTGTACAAGGCTCTCCTTGATATATAAAGGTGACAACGCGGAGACGACAAGGGTGGCAAAAGAGGTGGGAGAGAAGGGAGGGGGGGGGGAGAGAGAGAGGGATAGATGTAGTAGTTGGAAAGAGCTCGAATACCGGGCTTATATAAAAGGTGCCCTCTTACGAGTTAGTCCGATTATTTGTCACGAAACGTTCGTGAGTTAGGTTCTCTGCATTCGATCTATCTGTAGTTATCGTTTATTATTAAGCAATGGCGCGTACGAAGCAAACCGCTAGGAAGTCTACCGGTGGAAAGGCACCACGGAAGCAGCTCGCCACTAAAGCGGCGCGTAAGAGCGCCCCGGCGACCGGTGGCGTCAAGAAACCTCACCGTTACAGGCCCGGAACGGTCGCCCTTCGCGAGATACGTCGTTACCAAAAGAGCACGGAGCTTCTTATCCGCAAATTGCCGTTCCAACGTTTGGTACGCGAGATCGCTCAGGACTTCAAGACGGACCTGCGCTTCCAGAGCTCCGCCGTGATGGCGCTTCAGGAAGCTAGCGAGGCTTACCTGGTCGGTCTCTTCGAGGACACCAATTTGTGCGCGATTCACGCGAAGCGCGTCACGATTATGCCGAAAGACATACAGCTCGCTCGCAGGATTCGCGGCGAGCGCGCCTAATGAGCCCTTTGAGGGAGGGGCTCGCGGGGGTGTGTGTGTGTGGGGGGGGGGAAGAAAAAGTTTGTATTTGAAATAATGATTAATATTATTATCATTTATGTAATAACTAATACATACATACATACATAAAAAGGCCCTTTTGAGGGCCGCATATATTTCTACGTAATGCACTACACGAGTTTCTATGGTATTATTAGGACGCGAGCAGCGCCTCGCTATCCCGTCGCGCGCATTCATTCGCGCGGATACAACGCGAATTGCGCGATGAGGAGATATCTCCACCAATAGCGACGATAATGTGTATTCTAATGAGATATATATACGTATTCACAGAAACATACTCTTTAAGTATGTATAAATATACATAAAATATAACAACGCCGGTGCGGTGCGGTGCGGTGCGTTGCGTTGCGTTGCGTTGTGTTACGTTATTCCTACAGGATTGTCGTTCGAAACGTACGTACGTCGTTTTACGTGTAATGCGCGCATATTCATATCGGCCGCGCGGAGCGGAGCGGAATACGAGCAACGTGTGTGTGGATCGATCGATCGATCGATGGATCGATGGATGGGAAAGAGTGCGGATAATAGTTTTAAATAATTAATTAATTAATTAATAATCGACAAATAGGTTAACTTTAATGTATAGGATTCCTCGCAGGGGCGCCGCTCCCAATCGCCTCCTCCTGCTCTATCACACACGCACACACTGTCTCTCTCTCTCTCTCTCTCCCCACCTGCCCCCTCCACAACCCCCCCCCATGCGAGGAACATGTATAAATATCACCCTTCGCGGCACTTTTTAAAGAACAACGTCACCATCCCACTACATTCGATCGAGACCATCGACGATCTCAGATCCGACCATCGCACGGTGGGGTATTTGTAACAAAAAGCTGGCCAAAACTATTTCTTATGGTCTAACTACCTAAACTGATAAATTGGTCATATTTTATCTATTTTTGCTCAATGGCGATTACTATACTGCCCTCAGGTACGTTAAAATTGATAATTTTAGCGTACCTTTAATATTATCTAAGAATAAATTATAAAGTAAAATGTTACTGGGTAGAGGGTATTAAAACAATAGATTTTATATATCAAAATACTATATTAGTCAAATTCATTATCATCAGATATATCACATTCATCTATCGTTGTCGTATATTGTGCTCCTGTATCTTCAGAATCATCACTTTCTGGTATAAGAAATTCCAATGCTTCTTTTGTGAATGGCTTCTTATTCTTCATAAATCTTGATCGCGTACACGATAACAATGGGTCTGAACTCAATAAAAGCCTATTTAGTACATCCACATTGCAAGATATTTTTGAAAACTTTCTAGCAAAATCAGTACGGTATTGCCGAAAGTGTTTGTTTCTCGCTTCTGCCGCTTCTTCAGAGAGCTGGCCTATAGGGATTATGGCATGTTTTATTATTGTAGGTCCATGAACCAACAATTTGTGGAGTGTAGGCGTCATGGGATACCATCCGTAAAGTCTCACATAAATTTCTGAAGTTTCCTTACAAAATGTTGATAATTTGTCGGTATCTATTCTGTGACCGCTTGAAATGACCTCTAACAAAGTTCTAAGCCTTTTTATCAAATCTAAATCTACTCCGGTAATTCTAGATGCTGTCTCAGGATCACAGAAAAATCGTCTTGATACATTGCCTGTGTTAGTATTTCCAAAACCAGCTTTTGGTACATCTACTAGTAGTGACATTTCTTCTTTAAATTGTTGCTGTATACGTATTTTATTCTCATTTACAATTTTTTTGTCAGCAGAAGACCTTGATTGCCATTTTTGTGTAGGTAATTTGTACGCCAAATGTAGAATCGATTCAAATAATCTTATTCTCGCATGTAATATTGAAAGACCAAACTTCAAAGTCGCAGGGTCTTCTTCTCTTCTTGTTTCTAATTTATTGAAATCTTTTGATGTTGCTTTGCAAATATAGCAACGCATTGTTGATAGGGTATTAGTTGCCGCATTGCAGACTTTTCCATCCACCATAGTAAATAAAAACAGATGCTTTACTTTTATCACTTCACTATTCAAAAATATTTCAGATAGGTTTAATTTTTCAATTTGACTTTCTATATAACTAATTTCATTTCTTGTGATGTCGTTAGTTTCATGCACAAATCTGATTCGAATAGGTCTACAAAATCTTGGACTCGACGGGACGGGGTTTTGCCAAATGACTTTACTTTGGCTGTTATGACTAACAAGTAATCTCGAAGGCAAAAACGAGCTTTGGAATATATTTGCATCGTCATAGCTTTCGTTCGTATTTTGTAAGGATTGCATATACCGTGTCTGTTGAGATCCGTCACATCCCCATTTTGATATAAGTTTTAAATTTTCCTTCTCTTCACTTGAAAGTCCTTTCAAAACTTCTTCGAGGTATGTACATAACCGTGAAGCAGTGTGATCTACCAAATCTTGCAGTTTAATCTTAGCACATGTGTCAGTGACATGAAATGACTCAGGCTTAGGGTAACAATCAGCTTTCGCTTTTTGTAACAAAGAATAACACGGATAGAGCTGTTTTCTAGCACTGCGTATCACATTGTACTGACTTCGAGACAAACCTGCTTCTACGAACATTGATAAGGCTTCCATTGTTGATAACCGCTGTATATTTTTTTCTTTGTTTTGTGTGATTACTTTACGTATTTTGTATGCTCTAGTCGGGGACTTGGTAATTTCTTTTATGATAGCCGAAGCATCGCTTTTTCCTGCGGCTCTTAGACTCATTTGAGCAGCATATGTTAACGTTGCATCGGGTACCTGCGCCCGGAGTTCTTTTGTTTTGCGCCGTTTACTGCGATCACTTAACTCCCCAAACTCTTTTGAGGGCCGCGGCCGACCAGTCTTTTGTTTTACCCAGGCCGATAACTTTATAGTACCTGTAAGCCACTTAGCATTGTTCTGGAGGAATCTTTCTTCTTTGTACGATGCCGCCGTCCATTTTTGTCTGAACTGCCATTTGAACAGTTTCAATTCCTTTTTGAGACTACTTATTTTTTCAGTTGGACAATTAGTTTCCCTAATGACACAATCCTCCATGTATGCGAACTTGTCATCAAGTAATCGTCCAGAACTTTGCTTTATATAGTTGTAGAGATCTGTCCTACTTTTCTCCCGGACAGTTTCTTCAAATCCTATGAGGACAAAAAATATTTTAAATTTAGTACCTAAATTACTGTTTCATATAAAGAACTATATTTCGAAAAGGCGGATGTTGGCGGATTATGTTTTTGGTTTAAATGATAGTACACAAGATAGGCTAATATTTGTGCTATCATTTTTGACCGAACCTATCCGAACTTTATAACTAAAACACTAAAAAAGGAAAAATAAAACTATAATTTATGCTAAGTTTAATGTTTGCTAATAAAATTAAAAAAAATATTTATATGAATGATATACAAATGAATATAAGTTTTAAAATACAGTACATACCTCGATCTTCAAGATCCATTATAAAAAAAGTATATATATTCCTAATAAATGTATTATACAGTCTAAAACTTAACGAAATGGCTACATGAAATTCTTCTTCATTTCATGAAGCAATTATTTTTACTGAATACCTGAAGTTGTTTATTGCCACGAGGGTCAAAAGATCAAACGCTTCAAAACAAGAGAATAAGAATACAGGAAGACAGTTCTCTTACATTTCAACTCAACTCCAGTTGTAAAAGCTAACGGAGCGCCTTTGCTCACCGTATCCTACTGCGCAGTCCTCTAGTATACATCTGAGGTATCCACCATAACCAGGCATATGGCTTAATCCCATTTATACTAGAGGGGAAGAAGAATAATTATACAGCCTTCGTTCATATTTATTCCATGCTTTAAATAATATTGACCGCAATAACCTGCAATCCGTTCATTCATCGGTGGAGCACTTTAACTTGAGGAGCTATTTAGAGCAGCTTGTTCGTAATCTCACAATAATGAGAACGACGTAGATACATATATATATATATATATATATAATTTCTGATAATAAATACTGCACATATTAAGACAGTAGATAACACTGACATAATTATCAGACAAAACATTTACTTCAAAGTTTTTACCTAATTAACTACCTTTTTACCGTATTATTTCAAGTAGTGAAGCAACGACACCAACAGGACATCGCTAGTCGTAAGTGAAGAATGACTGTATATAGAAATCTTTTTGAAATAAAATAGGTCTACAAATTAATGTTGTAATTATTTCAAGAACCGTAACCTATACTTGTAACAATCAATATCATAATGACAGTAAGTTAAAAGACAAACGTAAGATTTAAATAATTTAGTCTCATTTCCCCAGTAGTTTTACTAGTCACAATTCGTTTTAAACCAGAGTACAGTAATATTTGTGCAATGTTGGTGCCATTGTTTGGTTAAATTTTTTAGTAAACATAGGAGAGACTATGGATAATAAAGATAATTTCCGGCATCTGCGACTTTCTACAATTAACTCTATTAACTATCTCTTTAATCTTTTTATTAACTGTACATTTAATCGTTCTTTAAAATATTGTATGAACTTATCTGAGCTAACATTATTTATTTTTACCATCCGTATCGTATGACGTAAAGTAATTTTATGCTTGGGAAGATACTAATACTAAGTGCCCGAGGGAAAACTGTAATAGACAAATATGTACTTGATGGCTTGATGCTACAAGTTTAAGTAAAAAGTGTAATTTAGTGTTATGCACTTTAAAAACACTACATAAACGTATTATTTATTTACTTTATATTTATAATTTATACTCTTCCGTAAATTATAGGATTCAGAAGAAATTGTTAAAATGGAATAGAACAGATAATATTTATTGTAAACCAGAAAATTAAATTTTAACTAAGAAATAAAAACAAATTGAGCAAGCGTGACATCACTTAATTCTTCAGACCTTTTTTGATACTTTGTGAACCAGTTCTCTTTCCAAATGTCAGTTGAATCATCATCAATTCCCATTTCATCTAGCTCTTTAGTGGTTTTCTTGAGTTTTTGCCGCTCCTCCGGCCACATCGTTGGAATATAAACTATAATAGAAGAGCTTTTCGACATCGGCTCTCTTAAAAGATACCAGGCAGCTTCTTGATTTGGTATTTCAACACTGTTCAGCATCTCAACTCCCAATTTTCTTGTGATTTCCACAACATCGAACTCCGGGTGTTCATCCATACATTTGATGATTTCACGTTGTAAATTACTTATTCCGCGATTTGTTTTATTGACATACTCAGCTACATACTGGGCACACGAATATTCCTCTGTTATGAACTGGATGTCCATATTCGATTTTACCAGATTCAGAATAAACGGATTAAATGGATTATGCCATTTCTCACTGGGTTCGCGTTTTATGAAAACTCTTGGTCTCTTGATTCCCGCTCGAAGTATATTGCGATATTCATCATCTGATGAAATATTATTTTGCTGATAAAAACTATCAAAATCCTCATAATCATTATTTTCGAGATTAATTCGAATATTTCTGTAAGATTGCAAATAACGATTAAAACCAATTTCATCCTGTTGCATAGGTAATAAAATTTCTGTAGAACGAGAAGGCAAGAATGGAGCTTCAAAACGACATTGTTGAGGTCTATGAGCTGATATTCTTTTGTAACAGGTGAATGAGTGCTTGTGTGTTTGTAATTTTATATGCCCTGATGCTTCTTTCGATGAAATCGAGATAAGATGATTAATCAGTGAAATTGCATCCATTTTATTCTCGCCTAAAGCATCGTTCGGTGCATTTGCAAGCCACAGTAATGTATGGGCATGTGGACTACCTCGGTGCTGAAATTCAATTCTTTTGAAATAATGCATCACATAATATTTTCCAAACGGACTCTTCTTAGGAGACTGTAATATATTCAAGAGTACGTTTACCAGTTTATTAAAATAGATTGCGCACGTTACAGAATCTTCATTAATCAGAGTAACTTTTTCAAGATAGTGTAATTCTTCAGCATCTTTTTTTGATAATTCGGCTCCATTATTTTTCAACTTATATAATAATTGAAGTAAATCAGTCCATCCAATTTCATTTGCACTAATAGTGAGAAATATTGTTGGTTTACCTAGCTGTCTAATCATTGCAAATAAATTTTTCTTTTTATCAGCCCAGTACCATAATGAATTGGGAATTGATTTCAGAAATGCAAAATTAGTTTCAATGCAATTGTTGACATAATCTTCATTTTCAATTTGTTCACGTGTGATTTTTGTGTCTTTTCCTATATGTTTGAAGGCAACTGTTAATGAATCACGAACTCGAAGTCTCATTATTTTCATTGCCACGTATAATACATGATGTGGAGTAACAGCACGACGGTCCGAGCGTCTAAGTTCACTTGTAGCCATTGTATATGGAGTTACTCGTACTCCATCACGAAACGTACGAAATTGGCCCAAATAAATTGCAGGAAAAGACAATTCCTCCGCGTGTTCATCAAAAAGTAAACTATGTGGAAGATTTTTTTCTCCTGGGGCTAATCTTAAATATTTTTCTTCATTCCACATCAATGTTTGCTGCTGAGATACCAGACTTTCTTCGATTGGTACGTGTTCGCTTATTTCATCTTGAGGTATAGTATCAATGTCATTGTTTTCGAAAAAGGATTCATCAATTTTGATATCATACATAGTATATAATGGCGACTTTAATAAAAATTGAAGCCAAATCTTTATTGTACCTTTGTTTATTATACCATGCAAATAACTCGATTTATGGATTTTCTTGCGTTTAATGTGCACATTGATACAGTGATCATCAGATAAACTTCTGGGGAGAGTACGAACCATTGAATCAATAGACACTGGAACATTGATTATTTGTCCATAAATACCATACTGACCGTTAACGTGTCTTAATCTCCTAATCTGCATGAATGGGATTCGCGGAGAAATCAATCGTTCAGATACTAAGTCTAATGGCGGTAAATAATCGGGCTTCTTCGGAAATTTGAATCCATTATAAGAAGCCATCACAGGAATACTATTATTATTTAAAGATGCTACACAGGTATTACAGAGAGCAACGTCCTTTATATCAAGATGAGGAACTATTGTTTTCAAGATTGCATCATGTTGAAGGGATGCAGATCGTAAGTCATCTTTAAACCACAGTCTTTCACAAACTGAGCACACATAACCAAATGAATTTCGAACAAATTTCTTTTGAAATTCATCATGAGCCAGATGATGACGATGAAAATCCGTGTAAGCCAGATGATTAGTTTCATGTTCTGATTGTTGAATTGATGTTGACTCAACAAAGTTCTGACTTTGGCTTGTGTGTTCTTGGATTCGAGCCTTGTTTCGGGTTCTATACTCTTGTGCACGCTCTGCGTCTGATTTTTTATGTTTTCGATGATTCACTATTGGAGTTTGCTTCTTTTTCCGAGCTCTATACTCTGCCATTCGCTGTGCAGCTGTTTTTGGATAATCACGGTGGATTGAAGAAAGATCACTCGTTGTTTCAGGTTCGTTCACACAGTCATGGCTTGTGGTAGCGATTGATGCACTGAGTTGTGAACAATGATGATGATGGACATCAACTTGTACAGTAATTGCATTTGAAGATTCCTCAGGATTTGTGGATTCTTCCATTATTGAATCTAAAAAGAATTAATTAATCTATTTACGAAATAAATCATAATTTTGATCGTAGATAACTGAAAAACTCTTACCTGCTGATTGGATCTTCGCTTTTTTTCGGGCTCTATACTCTTTTGCACGCTCTGCGTCTGATTTTTTATGTTTTCGATGATTCACTATTGGAGTTTCCTTTTTTTTCCGAGCTCTATACTCTGCCATTCGCTGTGCAGCTGTTTTTGGATAATCACGGTGGATTGAAGGAAGATCACTCGTTGTTTCAGGTTCATTCACACAGTCATGGCTTGTGGTAGCGATTGATGCACTGAGTTGTGAATAATGCCGATGATGGACATCAACTTGTATAGTAATTGCATTCGAAGATTCCTCAGGATTTGTGGATTCTTCCATCATTGAATCTACAAAAATTAGTTAATTGATTTACAAAAATTATATAACATATTTCAGAATTTATACTTTATGCCAATTAATTGATGTTCATTAAATTAGCAGTCGTATTAATTAATAAATACTATTTTAATGAAATCATATACATTGACCGATAGTTACAATCAGAAACTGAGGTTAACCTTAAATATCTTAAATTTAAAAAAATAAATACCACAATCCCACCCAAGTATTAGAAAAAGAGATATAAATACTTACTTTTGTTAAAAATCCACTGGAATTAGAATTAAAATAAAGCCTTTGATTTTGTTGATCACTTTAGTATTGATATATTATTTATCACGTCGCTATTGTGTTTCAGAAAAAAGATGGCGCGTAACGGAAAAATGTGACGCGTAACCGAAAAATGTGACGGTAAATTTTTTTCCAACGCCGATAAAGAAGTTTCACTTCAATAAATTATATGATTTATATGCCTTGGGACACCTCTAGCAAGCCAGACTACAACATTTCCCACTGGCCCAAAATCTGGTTCATCTGGAAGCCGTTCATTCTCTTGGCCAGTATATATTTCAAATTTATGAGCATAACCTTTCACGCTGCACATCACATATAATTTAAACCCCCACTTATGGGGCTTATTAGGTAAATACTGCTTCATGAAGTGTGCCACTTTTGTGGCACACATCTGTTCATCAATTGAGAGTTTTTGTTCCATAGGAACTAAAGCAAATTTCTCATTTAGATGGCTAATTATAGGCCTTATCTTATGGAGCCTATCATGTTGTGGGTGTTCCTTGGGTAAATGTTTCTCGTTATTGTTGAAATGTAGAAATCTACGAATAGTCTCAAATCGGTTGACAGTCATTATGTCCTTGATTGGTTGAAAACCTACAGTATTTGACCAGTATAGCCGTACATTGGGATATTTTATAACAGACATGTATATCAGTATCGCCATAAACTTTCTTAGCTCAGTTTCAGATAAATTTAATGGTTTAGTCACATTTTTTTGAACGGAATACAAATTAGACTCTTCCACAATCCTTTGAACTATTTCTGATGTAATAAAATGTGAAAAAATACTATAGGGAGTACCAGTAGTAGCCTCATCCTTCAGTTCAGGTGGGTATGTAGTGTCTCCATGAAAAGCTGTCTGGTCAGAATTCAAAACATTTTTTTTTACCTTCCATACGAGTCCTCTCATAGTTGCTCGGCGACTAGCTTGACTTGTTGAGGGGAATGGAACCTGTGGCACTTGATCATTTGCTGTAGCTTCATTTATCAATGGCGGGTCTCCTGCCATGAATGGATCATTATCGGGGTCATCATTTTCCTCTTCTAATGGACTCTCAAGATCGTGAAGCAAATCGTCTCCATTTTCATAAAAATTCTCATTACCTTCTGTATCCGAGTCCTCAAGATCATCTTCCGAAATCTCTCCATCATTTATTAGAGCTAAATACTCTTCTATTTGCTTTTGATTCAAGTATGGCATCTGAAAACCAATAAAAGTGATAGTTAGTAACTAAACAGGGACATTTTCTAGTAAATGCATATTGTTGCAGATTTACAACAACAAAATAAACAAAATTTCCGGACACACCAAAAGTTTTTTTTATATCTTATAAATTGTACTGAAAAGAAGATGAATTATTACGTAAAATAACTAATTTTGTTTGAACGTACCTTCGAAAACCAAATAATTACACTGCAAAGCAAATACACAATTTTCATCCGCTCCAAAATTACGATCGGCTTTGATTTGTCAAAATCAATTTAAATTTGACAGTCGTGAAGAAAAAAAGTGTGTTGCCACTCGATTAAATATATCACCATGATAGTAATAATCCTGCAACAGCATGCATTGAACTCATACTAATAATTTTATGGTCGTTTGAATGGTATGTTGCAGTTTTACTACTTTATGCATTTAAGGGTTAATAACCTTCGTCTCGGAACCCTCCAGTCGCACTCCCCTTTGTTTACGCGCCAGTCCAGTCAGTCCCGCTCCTCTTTCAAATGTCGTCAAACTTTTGTTTTATTTTTAAAAGTCCTATTTTTAATTGTTCTTGTATCCGAGTGCGGTCGGGTGCAAAACTAGTCAAGTTCCCGGCCGCGCGGTATGCGATGACGTAGGACTCGGCGCGCAGACAACTTTGCCAATACAAACTTATGTTTTGCGGTCGGTCGACAGTCACACCCCGCAGTTTATTGTCTATATCTACACCCCCGGAACAGGTTTCGTTCCTGGAGGAGCAGTTTCACATAGGAGAATCCTCGCTGCCCAACACTATACCGATTTCTAAATTTTAAAATGAGTTTTGATCCTGAATTCGGCCAATGAAATTTTTGGATTAAATTTGTATTAAGCTTTGCAATTAATACTACAGTGTTAGGCAACGTGTCTGGACTCACCTGAGTCCCCCGAGACTTCCGGGGGTGTTGTAATTTTATTTGCCTGTCTGCTTTTCTACTTCAGCGCCGTTTTCCTCCTATTTCTCAGTGAGAAAGGTCCACTTTTCTTCCCTCCGTCGTGAATCCAGGGATCCTACGGTTCAGATGACCTCAAAAACAAAGGGGTCGTCACTTAAATTTCTGAGATATTTGACCCCAAATCGAGGGGGTAAATATATAATTTGTATTCTTCTTTATTTCTTAGCCCCTCTTGGAGGAATTTTCCCGTGCTACACACCAAACTGCTCGTCTCTTTGGCCTCTACACGGCGGTGGTACAGAATTGGCCAATTTCGGCCTCCGTAGCTCACTTCCGGCTCGTCGTCTCGGGTTTCTCCTCGGAAAACCGGAAAGGAAAGGCCGGAAAATTCCAAGATTTTCTCTCAATGTTCTCGAAGTAAAACAGCACAACACTACACTTAAAAATCGGTGGATCACCGATAGCTTTCATCCAGCGTTCCACTCCAAAGTTCCGCGCCATCGTTTTTTGCACTTCCCGGATCAGTACCTAAACCGATTTGCACGATTTTGGCACGACTGATCTTGTGAGATCAGCGCGCTTCTGATGATATACAACACTTGTATTTTCGGTCACTTTGACTTTCACAGCTATTTTTACGGCGCGGAGCGTGCGGAAAACGCTGCGTACGCGTCGGCGTCTCGAGTGCGACTCCGTCGGCGTGTTTGGATGGTGGATATTCCACCTCCATGTCGCTGCCGCTGTTGTTTTCTTCCGATTCCGAGTCGGAAGAGGCGGGCAGGTCAGGCTGAGAAGTCCCTGCCCCGGGGGCCGTTGAGCTGGGTGGCGCGCGAGTCGCGGGGGTTGGGTCTAGAGACGCCGGGCTGTCCGTGTCAAAGGTCACGGACGTTGAAGGAATGGTGGGAGGAGACTTTATTATTATGAACCGAAGCGGCGGGGACCGCCCAAGAAGTCGGGTGTGCTTTGTGTGCGCGGTGTGTGAGCCTGACGAGCGCCTCGATCATCGGCGGAAGCGGCACTTCCGAAATGTGGTGGATTCGTGATTAGTGTCTTTACGCATGGATGTCGTGTTGTGCATGTTGGTGTCGTTCGAGGGTGTGTCGTGTCTGTCGGCGGCTTTGGGAGCCTCGGTGGGTTTGGGTCGGGGGAGCGGTTTGCTCCACGCCGAGACAGCCGGCTGCGCGAGCAGAGGCTCCGAGCGGGCGGGGGCGGAGGGCTGCAGTGCAGCCTTTGTGGGAGTGGTGGTTGGGCGCTGGGGACCCGCGGGGCTTTGGAGCACCTACGGTAATTCGCGGGGTGCCCCTCGGTTTTGCACAAAACGCAGCTCGCGGGGTTCGTCGCTTCCGCGGTGCGGGAGCATTCTTTAGTCCCGTGGTCCCCGGTGCATTTGACGCATCTCGGACGAGCATAGCAGTTACGGGCCGAGTGGCCGTAAAATTGGCATCGGTGGCATTGGCCAATGATGCCCTTTTTGTGAGGGATCTCAAACTTCACGCTGGTAAGGTTCACCGTCGGTCGATGCCGAATTTTTTTTTTCCCTCCGGGGAAACTTCGAGGCTCGTGAGGATGAGCGGAAGTGTGGCTGTAGTGCGCATGCTGGTCATGCGATGAGCTTCCACTACGGAGAAACTTTGTTTTTTGAGGTCGTCGATGACCTCAGAGATGTCGATCTCGAGAGGAATTCCGCGAATGACGAAACGGAGTTGCTTCTCCTCGGGGAGAGCGAAGGTGTGGAGGTCGAGGCCGGCGTTTCGCAGGTGCTTGTCTAACCTCTTCCCCCCCCCCTCTCCCCTCAAACGTTTGTAAAAGATAAATAGACCCTTAAAAACAATTTAGGATCTTATAAAATCTTATTTAACGCGACCAGGATGATGCATACTATTATTAATGTTTATGTTTTGGCCATTAATTAATTATTATCATTTGTGATCGTCTTAATTAGGATCTTGTTCTAGGTTGTGTTTATAGCAATATTCGGTGCTTTTAGGTTTATATAGAAGGATTAATAACTGTTAAGATAGTCTGATGCCGTTTGTGTGGTATATTTTATTATATATAATTCCTTCACGCTTGCAAAGGGCTCCTCACCTTGTTACGGGTTTACTATACTTAATAATTCTTAAGACCCCGACACAAGTGTTAACTGTGATCAAACTGGGCATGGCAATGTGAGTAGGCATCTCACAAGATACAGCCGTAACTAGATATACAGTGCATGGTCAGCGAATATTCCAGGACATATAATAGACATAAAGGGTACTCTGACCCAAGGATTAGTCCTTGTACGAGCGACCACCTTCACCAGCCAGGTGCACTTGCTGATACATTATAAAGAATTAGAATTGACATCACCACCAACTACGTAGTCAGCGCGGATCGCAATCCGCGGAGTGCATTGGAGAGCTTATAGCTCACCTCATAGAATGGCAAAATGATTACATCGCAGCTTTGAGAGATCGTACTCCCACCAGCAATCACCATACATGAAGTAAATGCATATCCTCGCCAACCACTGCAGTGGATATAGCCAACAAATATCAATTTTATAATGAGCCATCGGGCGTAGAATCTTTGTCGTTGAGTAAAATGTTGTTTTGATCAAGTTTGTCTCGCTAACCGACATCTCGCCACATATCTTAAAACATGGAGAGCTATTGAGGCCTTCATTTGCAAAATTCATAAAATAGGGAGGGCAGACAGTCTGCAGCCCCGTCATCAAGGGACCCGACTCGGAAAAATCTAATAAGGCAGAGTGTCAAACCATAATGCGAGGCGCAACCTCCAAAGGTGACATTTATCCAGGTGACCGTCGAAGACGTCATATCCACTGAACTGCGACAGACATGTAACCGACTTTTATCGGTGCACATCATCATGAAAGGCGCACAAGACATCACAGCAAACATCAATATCTTGCAAAAGTCCTCAATCAACCGAATCCATAAGACGCATCAGTTCAGTAACGTTAAGATTCTGGATGATGTCAGCGCTGCAAGTCATTCGACTGTTACAGCTTATCTGACATTAGGCATGTGGACCTGGATCCACGGCCTGTTTACAAAAAAAGGTTACTACTTGTAGTGTAGTTATCCGACGGCGGAGTTTTTATAATGTACCTGGTTATTGGTTTCTCTGGCGAATCTACTCGGTCGTCGAGGACGGGCGCGGACCCGTTCCCCGACCACCTTCGCCTGTATCGGAGTGTCTGGGCGGTGAGAACCGCCCCTGATCGCGGGTGTACTTAGTGTACGCGGTGTGTGAGTACCTGTGGCGCCGCGTTTTGAAGCGAGGGCGGCGTGATGCGGAGATTCGGAGCGTGTTGATAGTGTCCGAGGTGTGTGTGGTGGTTGGTTTCGTGTGTGGTGTGAGGGATCCTTGGGGATGACGAAATCAGCGCATGCCGTGGTCTGCGCTTATTGGTCTTGAGATTCGAGGACGGCTCGTAGTCAGCCGCTTTGGCCACCAGAGGGTTCGGGTGTGGCGACGCCTTATCGAAGTGTGATTCGGAGCACTCTCTGAAGTGTGCCGCGATGGTCGGGAGTTTGAGGTCGCTGTGGAGGCCCACATTGCGCTAGTACCATTTGGCACCGGTTGCGATGCGGGTGAAACGGTTTTGAATAACTTGCAGGGGTTTGAGGCGTGATTCGGATGAATGGGCGAAGACTGCGCTGGCGTAAGACATTATAGGTCTTACGCATACCTTGTAGAGGTGAAGCTTGTGCCTGAGAGAGAGCTTGCTCTTTATGCACAGCAGGGGGTATAGCTTGGCCAACACTTGGGCCGCTTTGTTTCTCGGCCCGCGAATGTGGGCGATGAAGTTGAGCCTAGCGCCGAGCGTCACGCCGAGGTATTTAACCGAGTCCCTCCATGGGATGGACTGGCCGAAGAGAGAGATCTGGCCTCGTTTATGGCCTTGTAGGACCGACTTCCAGTGAAGGGTTGAGGGTTTTCGATGAGTGAAGTGAATGACTTCACTTTTTTCCGGGTTTACATCGATTCGCCACTTCCGGAACCACTCGCCTAGACGAGTGGTCGCCTTCTGTAAGCGACTCGTTATAATACCCGGAGCTCTGCCCGAGTGGTAGAGAGCGGTGTCATCCGCGAAAAGAGCGAGGCTGACGTAGCGGTCTTTAGTAATATCGCCGCATCCGTGCCGCATCTCGCCAATCGCACCTATGTACGGCTCCTGGACCATAGCGAACGCCCATCCTCTCTTCGGCGCTTCGCATATCAACTCGGCCGTGGCGAGCCCAGACCTTTGCAGGTTCAACTGCACAGCGTGGTACTGGCGTCGCCCAGTCCGGATATTGCGGTCGGCCCCCGGGGCGCCGTTAGCAATACGCTACCGACGCCCGCGCTATGGCGTCCCACCGTCTCCGGACAGGGCACTCCTCATCGAACGCCCCGTGGTCAGTTAAGCGGGCCCAGAGTTTCGGCGAGACCCGCAAGACCACGTGGGTCACTAGCGGGTTTCGCGCTCTCCTCCTGAAGCGGACTTCGGCCCGCAGGTCGCGCTCAGGGATGCCCCCCAGAAGATGTCCGTTCTGGGTCCTGAGCGCCTTCAGGATGTCCTCGTCTTTGTTATAGGACATGACATCCCTGAGCATTACCAGCGGGTCTCGACTCTTGATGTCCTCCACGTTCAGGTTCTTACCTGCCTTTGTCAACCTCTCCCTCACCCTCGCCAGCTCGGACTCCGAACCGCATCCGATTATCACCTTCCCATCCCTAACCTTGCGGACCCTGTATACTGTATATAAAACAAAAATATCAGTTTAGGAACAGGATAGGTTAAGTTGGGTGTGCTGTCAGTTGATCAATCTCAATACTCCTTGATCGGTTCACAGCGAAGTGTCTCGAAGATTCTTCTGTTGAGAGGTTTGGTTAGAATGTCTGCTATCTGCTTGCTGCTCTCAAGATGTTGCAGCGTCACAGTCTTGCCGATACGTTGCTGGATATCCTTGGTATCTCAATGTGCTTCTTTCCTCGGCTGGTCTTTCCTTCGTGTGCAATCTGTAGCATGTGTATGGCTGACATTTTGTCCACGTTCAAGTTGATTCGCTGATAAGTTTCCATGATACCAAGTTCCAGGGTTATGCGTTTGATCCAACGCACATCATCAATAATTGTCACTGCAGCGCGGTACTCGGCTTCGGCAGTTGAAGTTGCTACCAAACGTTGTTTCTGTGAATACCAGATTACTGGCCCTCCTCTCATCACTAGCACTCCACTCGTCGACTGTTTTGTTTCAGAGTCTCCTCCGTAGTCGGAGTCGGTGTATGCCATGAGAGTTCTGTCTCCTCCAAAGTGAATTCCGGCTCTCGTGGTGCCCTCTGAGGTACTGGTCTTAGATTTTTAGACAGTGTCAATTAAATTCCGAATGCCACTGTCAGTTTCTTTCTGCAACGGTTCGATTGAAAATAAACATTTAAGATGTTCGTTGACTGACACTCGTTTATTATTATACCGCTCGCATAGTAAGTTCCAAGTGATAGAATAATTATTCTAGGATACAGATACTGATTGTATAACTGAAGCCGCGACACCCTCTAGGTACGATTTTCACGAAGGTAGTGAAAATTTACTAATATCGTCGATGTGTTCATTGTTACGAATGAGCGATAAATATGAATCCCTAAAGGTACGCCACTTGTTTGGATCGCCGTTAAAGGGCGGGATTTTCAGTGGGGGTAGCTTTAAATGACGGTTACCCTTGCTATTGTTGGATGAAGGTTCAGTTTTATTAGACCTTTCCACAAAGTCCAGCAGCGACTGGACTTGAGCGATTAAAGAGAAGAATAAATTTTCTGTCACTTCGCGTTCTTGTAATTGTTTGTCACTGTCTTCATCCAACATCTCGATCTGTAATTGAACCTCTTCGAAGTTCGATGGCAGATCTTGCATTTTATTTAATCTAAGACTAATTTCCTTAGAGTATTATTAGTTTCTTTGGAATCCAGCAAAAGCGCTAAAAACTTTTGAAATAACGTTAATCTCGCCTTGATGTTACCTCTTTGCTTAATAAGTTGCGGTAATTTACCCATCGTACGAGCTCAAAAAATGTATCACAGCCAAGTTAGCTAGATTCCTGATGATGATAACGCTGCGAGCCATTCGACTTTAAACAGCTTATCTGACATTGGGCGCGTGGACCCGGATCCACGGCCTAT
>JARDWD010000572.1:0-22572 GCA_029034505.1 Ornithoptera priamus
AACTCAGCTTACGGGCTATTTCCTTTTCACGCTTGAATATGGCAAGGGGTACCTGCGCCAAGAAGAGATATCACAGTTAATTTCCATCTAAGGAACAGTATATAATATGCACTAGATATATCGCCAACCCGCATTGGGACAGCGTGGTGGGAACTGGCCAAAATCCCCCCATATTAATCCTTACTTACGACAGCACCTAGTGCCCAGCGGTACCGGAGGCCATGCTGACTGTATGTGATGATATTTATGGGCGACCTATGTCCATCAGTGGACGTCTATCGGATCCTAGATCCTATCCCATTCCGGAACCCTCTCCGTCCTCACCTTCCAATGTGATGGATACCTTTAAAATAAATATGGTCATACAGGCCAAAACATCAATAAGGGCAGACCACGCCATGCGCTAATCTCGACACCACGCAACACCGACTTTCGCTTTAGCGATTTTTTCACACATCGTTTACACGAGATACATCCGCTATCAGGAGCGGTTCTCACCGCCCAGTTTTCGATACAGGCCAGGCGAAGGTAGTCGGAGAACGGACCCAAGCCCGACTTCTACGACCGAGTAGATTCGCCAAAAATCAAAATATCCAGACATAATAATCCGCTGTCTGATAACTATACTACAGGTAGTTCATTTTTTTAAAAAAATACAGGCTGTAGAGCCGGGTCCGTGAGCCCAGTATCAGATGAGCTGTAAGAGTGAAAATGACTACCGAGCGCTAAACATCATCAGAGAATAGAGAGGCCAAAAGTAATAATTATAGATACAGACGTTTTCTATAAATATTCTGTCAACGCATGTTTACTATATAATATATTATTATTTCTTTTATAAACTGTTACAGTTGACATTGCAGTCAAGCTGTCCAAACTTGCTCCTTATGTGTTTCCAATTGTAAAAGTTTACATTTATAATTGTGTGAAACGAAACGTTTTCAGTTTGTCCTTTTAGATACTGCTAACCTTCACCGGTGCTCATCGTAAACAAACAATGGATGTTAGCGGATAGGAATTCTATATATTAGTCTTCCACTCCAGAAGCAGGTTATCTTTGAAGATTTACCTCCGATAAAAATAGATGCCGCTCACCTTGTAGAAGAGAAGCACGAAGTTGATGCAGAAAGCGAGCACCAGCGCGACGTACGTATGCACGCGCGGTTGTAGAAGTTCCGTGCGAGGAAGGAGACCGCGCGTCGCGTGTACTGCGACAGGTCAACTTGCGCCAATGCCGAAGGAGCTGGTCCCTGCACTGCCTGCGAGTTGCGAAAAGTTTCAGACAAATCCACAAATAAGTGGATAATTAATTGTCTATAAGTATATATTCATCGGTCTCGCGCTGCTCGCATCGCATCCAGTGGGTTCTCTCGATTCTCACGATGTGGGATCGTCTGTCCACCTTGTGGGAGGCCTCCCAACACTACGTCTACCAGCGCGGGACCGATCGATGTGGAGATCTTTGGGGGAGGCCTGAGCAGTGGACGTCTATCGGCTGATGATGTTGATATATTCATCAATTACGATAACGGAATTGCCGTTTTTCATAAAAGACCAACGGCGTCTTCTGTTGCCGGATACCATCATATCTATTCCTCCTTTTAGTTTGAATATTGTGCTTTGTCAATATTAAGATCACTGAAATTTTTTCGTAATCATATAGACTAGTGCTTGATCACGAATCCTGATGGTAAGTGGATGTAGTCTTTGTTTTACCATCAGATCTTTCAGCGGTGATTCAGGGTATCAGGGGTATTAGCTTTATCTATGATGAAATGTCACACGTGTAACTTAATGTTGTTCAAGTGGTGGTAAATCATGCACCTAATCTAACTCAAGTTATCTCAAACTTCAACACTTCCTGAATGTAACAATGCAAGTATAATCTGTTACCGTTTTGGCATAGTGCTTTCTCTTCTTCCCGTTTCGCGTATGCACGAACGAGACAATTATTAATGAGCATTATAAATAGTCAGCGCAATTAGTATTTAAAAAAACACGTTAAATAGTAAGTTAAGGTAGTAGTAAGTAAGCTCGAATGGGCGGTATATGAAAAGTAGTGATATTTGTGTACAACAGCGAGGAGACTAAGTTGGGTTCTACCTTTGAATGTATTTAACCGTAGCGCTAAGTCTGCCCCAGGGAGGTTTTAGTAGGTGGAAATTTCACATACGTAAACATACCCTCAGTACCTGAATATTTCTTGAACATTTCTACTTGATGTTTTTTATTTATTTTTGGAAAAAATTAAATAATACAGGACTATTTATCTGGGTAGCACAACCGTCATTATTATATACTCGAGAGCGATGAATGCAGGTCACCAAAAGAAACCTATAAATTTTGGGAACTAAAAATGCTAGCTTAATAAAATAAACGGTGTTTAATAGACAATATAATAACTGCTTTAATGAAAGTAATAAAAAAAAAAATCTGCTTATCTCGCCTTAAAACAAAAAAGGAAACGTGACATTTTTGTACAACAATATGATTTTCTTGAATTATAATGCTTTGTATTGGCTCCTCGTGGTTCCGGATCCATAACTGCGTTTACACGGTTTGGCTGTACACCAAGTTTCTTATACGATTTTGGTAAATATTCTCTCATTTCTCTGTTTCTGTCTGTTAGAGCAATTTCGACCTCAAGAAGCGTGAGAGGATTTGGGGAGGGTTTCGTTGTTTTACGCATCTTCTAGCACGTCCCATGCCCATGGCCATGCTCGATCGGATTGATATCGGGGCTGCGGCTGCGTGCTGGCTACTCCATACCAGTAATGTTCATCTCTTGTAGGTTGTCATTGTGTCATTCACAATGAAACCTGTATGAGGTCGGGTATTGTCATGCATAAAAATAGCGTCCTTTCCCAAATTGACCATAAATGGCCCAACGTGTTCATTAAGGATTTCTTCCACATATCTTTAACAAGTTAAAGAGCGATTTTGTATGGACACCAGTTCTGTGCGACTCTCAAAAGAAATTCCGTCCCACACAAGAACAAACCCACCACTGTAGGCTACTTTTTCTTCTAAGCATGCTTGCTTGAATCTTTCCCCTGGTCTTCTATACACTCTGTGTCTTCCATCCTGCTTGTAGAGAAATAAGTTTGATTCTTTGGAGAACATAACTTACGACCAATCTTCAATAGTGTATTGTAAATGGTTCTGGTCATATCTTAGTCTTGAAATACGATCACTACGTTCCAGTTTAGGGCCATTTGCAGGTCTAAGTGGTTCCAAGTTAGCTTCAGCAATTCGTCGTTTTACCGTCTATGTGCTTGGGTTACTTCCTTCGAGGCATCGAAACTGATTTGTAAGTTCAGTTCCAGTGAGAAAGCGATTGCGTAGCATGGTGTTCACCAAGTATCGATCTTCTCATGCTGTGATACAAGTAGTTCTGCTTGTTCCTGGTGTACGTAGGTTAGAGCCAGCTTCTTCGTAACGTCGGAGAACTCTTTGTACCGTTGACAGCGACACAATGACAGTCCTGGCTATCTCATGCTTACTCCGGTTGATTTCTAGTATTGTAAGGATTCTGGTGCATTCTTCAGTTGTAAGCGACATGGTTGAATAATAAATATTGAACACTATAAATTTGGTTTATGCACCCACTTAAATGAAAGGTTGGAAACAAAAGCAAAATCAAATGCAGTCATTTCGTAGTTCCATCTTCGAAAGTCTCCCCTTTTTCAAATTTGATTTTTTTATGACATTACCTTGCATTAATTAAGAAGTTTTAATACCTTAATTTAAGGAGTATTTTATTGTCTACAGAACAAAATTTATTTCATTAACCTAGCATTCTTAGTTTCCGAGAATTATAGGTTTTTATAAGTGACCCGGATACATTGCTCTCGAGTATATATTAACTTTAATCCCATCCAGGTTGGTACGCAACAAAATGATAATTAAATAATGAAATATTCTGGAACTATAAACTTTTTTTATGTCAGCATAATTTTTTTTTTATTTATTTGTTATAATTTAATAGTTATCAGGTAATCTTGATAAAGTCTATGCCGCTCACTTTTTTGCTCTCAGCTTCAATGGCCGACATGGCGGCCTGCTGCACAGCCTGTGCCTCCATACGTTACGTTCCTGTGCCTGTTTCTTTGCTCGTTCTCCACTATATAAGCAAATACATGTTTTTTTTTTTTAAATAATAACATAAAAATTATGTTTTCGCTGAAATATTAATCTATTTTCTAGTATATAAAGTATTCATAATCTTTATTCAAATATTTTTGTAGGAACTTGTTTATGAAAGGTGATATGCTGTTACAGAAAAATATTATCCGATATTAAAAGATATTAAGATACATATTTTATAAAAAAAACGCTACAAAAATAAATTCTTATTTAGTCTTCAGTCTCTCAGTATTTAAATTCTTAATGTAAGTAAATTATTTCGCGTATACGCAAATATAAATTTCTTAATGAATCCTAAGTTTCTCTTAGCTTTAAAACTTCTTATAAAAGTAAGTATTAATTAAAAGGTAATATTATATTATAACTCGCCCAAGTAGGTCGATGAGCGAAGGCGGTTGCGATTCTTCCGTGTGCTTGATGCTCTCGTCCGGTGATACTTCCGCCTCTTCGCCGGAGGAAGGCGTCGACGTAGATGGTGACTCATGCGGCTTTACTTGGATCCTGTAAAGGTTTGCGAATTTATTAACTTTATACTCGTTTACAAAGTAAGATTAGATTATATATAATGCATCATATCTATATCTATTGAGGTAGAATCTGTTTAGAAAATTAAATGGAATTCTTTACTAATAATGACGCTGGTCAAGATATTGGTATAAAATGATGATTATTCGAGAGTGTTTAGTAATACAAGATAACCAGTGCCAAAGTGTCTAGTATCATAAATAGTGGACTCTGACTGGACTAGTCTGGAATAACAGAGCTAAGAGTGTCCTTACATAACATATAATATATATTTGTAACTATATAGTAATAATAAATAAATGTTCGTGTGAAATCCATATTTATACAAATAAGATTATTGTTTAGTTAGTGTAAGCGCTGACAACACAGAAACATCTCCGTCTCCTTTTATATAAATAAATTAAGATTTTTGTTATACAATAGTAAGAGTTTTGTTAACAGAATCCTTTAAACTGTTACAGTTAAAAATTTTGGTAACTTTCGATAAGGAACAATACATCGATGTTAAAGATGTTAAACCTGCTTATTGGCAATTAAGTTATGTTGGTGTTTCCCGCGTACAGTCACTGGTGGTATAGTGATAAAGGCGATAGACGTTTCTTAATATTACATTAACTCTTCGTACTTTTCTAAGATTAAATTGTAGATGTAAAGAAGTGTGAAAATAAGCAAATAATTGTTTTATAACTGCAAAAGTTTTGATTAACACACATTTTAACCTATGCCTACTTCAACAAGTAAAGGTCGTGGTAAATGACATACAGTAACATTTTTTACTTTTATACTTAATTCTTTCCAATGGATACTTTTACATAATTTTCTGCTAAATGTATCTGTCTGTAGGATTACTAGTTTATAGTTATGTTTACAGCCAAAATGTCGATTTTTTATTCACAGTATTTTGTTTTTTTTTTTTTTATTTAATTCTTCAGAAGGCAGTGACAGTACGCGGCAGGCGAAGCGCAACACGACGCATGCTATAGTGTGGTTGCCTTACTTTGTTGGTGAGTCAGTAATCTGTGCCTCAACTGACCAATTTTTTCCTCCTCCGTTTGCGGCCCTCGCATCAGACCCAGTAGAACACCGAAGATACACCTAGTTCAAAAACGTTTAGCAATACAGATAAAACATTATAATAAGGTTGATTAAGACTAAAGATATAAAAAGGCCCGAGATATTAAGTATAGAAAACGTGCGAGAACTTATATTATTTGTTTATTAGATAAGTAATATATTTAAGTTAAAGAGAGCTTTTTATGTTTAATTTGCATGTGCATACAAGTAATATTGTGTAACAAAGTATGAGATTGACTTTACTATAGTGATATAATTATAAATCCTTCTCTCACTTATTATTTTAGAAATAGAATAATATACGCATTGGTCTAAATACTTATGTAACTTATATTAATATCAGTATTAAGATTTACTTAAGAAAATTACTTACTATGAATCAATTCATATGAATAAATATATCTACAGTAGCTAGAGTAATATTGAAACAGACGAAACATTTTCATTTACATTTGTTTCTTATCAGAATAGGTTTAGATGAACTTTAGTTAACTTGATATTTAGATTTTATATGGAATATACAAATAAAATATGAGATAATTGTTTTATACAAATTAATACTTCAATAGATATGTAGATAATACAGAGACAATGAGTAAAAAGATACAGATACAGAGATAATACAGAGACAAAGAGTACTTCCTGGCAATGAACAGGACACGTTGCTCGAAGGATTGGAAGTCGATGAGACAGTAAGGTTTTACCGATAAACACAACTGCTGGTTGATTCTCCACACTGTGGATAGACAATCTGTAATCACGGTAAACCGCGAAATCGATTGTAGAAGATATGAAGGGAAGATTAAGAGAGATTTACGTCCGGTATTGGACGTCTATTGGCTGATGGTAATAATGACTGTAAATATATCTCTAATCCTAGAAATATTTCAAGTATAAAATACGAAATTATAGACTAAGAACTCTCAATAGATATAAGTAATATATAATCCTAATGCAATATGATCACAGGTCAAGCAAACGGAATGCATAGATCGACCAGTGAAGCTGAAATGCCGAAGTATGAACTAGGAGTAAACAATGTACCTGATGATAAGAAAGACAAGCGGGGCCGACCACCGTTCAAGTAAGGCGTAAATATAAACAGCCCTCATTTTATCCGCGCTACTGAAATTCGAGGTCTTCTTTGGCCAAGAGCAAGCTGGTAGTTTCCTCACAATGTTTTCTATCACCGGAAGCTTAAGGCCATTGGAAATAGAGCCTACACCTAAATATTTATAGAACATACGATCGCTGAGAAACAAAGCTATTGCAGCTTCAAGTATGTTGTTACATATTTATTACCTGTTATCTATGGTGTCTCAATGAAGCAGACCAAAAGATCTTCAAGGGTACTATAGTTGTAGACCAGGTCCAGCTATTGTTCTCCTCAGAGTCGCTTTGAGGGGGGTAAAGATCCCATATATATTCCTTACTATTAGACGAATATATATCTATATTACTCAATGTGACAAGACGAGTGGAACGTTCACCTGATGGTAAGTTATGTCTATAACTTAGTGCTTGTTAGGATGACATACATAACACGAGAACATACTTGTCACTAAAAGGTTTTTTATTTTTTGTCTTGTTATTCCAGTAATTTTTAACTACAGCGCCTTCCAATCGGAATTTCACATTATTTGACAGCGGAAATAGACCTTCTGGTAGTAATTAGCCGGTCTTTGATAATACAGACCTGTTACCAGTATATTACTATGAATCTAGGTTCTTCCGGAGCAAGCGCGGCGAGAGCTGTGAACGGGCGAAATCGCGCAAATCGTAAACTCCAGATCCTTTCAGCGATACGGAGGTATCACCAGATCGCGGTGGTGGACGTCCGAACCCACAAATTAGAATTTCACAGGTATACCATCACAGGAATTACTTTTTTGTGTTTCCCAATTTTTTTTATATTCAAAGCAATTGCGTTATTCGAGTTTTCCTTGCGAATTTTTCTTTCATATAACTTAAAACAGTTTATCCTTTTTATTATTGCATATCCATCAATGTTTGATATTTTCCATTTTAATTCCTTATCAGTCAATACTCCTTGGATTTTTTGTTTGTTTTTCCCAAAGGCGAATCAAAGGTATAACGGCATGCAAGGTAGACCTAGTCGCCCCAATATATACGGAAGTCAGGGTGGTTTGAATGTAAGTTTATTTGATATCAGATATAGATTTCCTAACCCTTCAAATTTTTACCTTTAGCCTTTTAACTCTTGTTTTGTTTAAATTTTACTTTTTGTGACGTCATGACTCTTCTCTCTCTCTTATTTTAGCTTTGTTATCCAAAATAAGATTTAACGTTTTATATTTTAAAAGATTAACTTGTAAACTACATGAATTGTATTTTACTTGATTTGGATTAAATATCATATGCATACAAGAAATATAAACATAATTGTCCTTGAGAAGACTGCAGTTGCGATGGCTGAGTGTAGTGACAAATGATTTTTTTTTTTTTTTGTTTTACGTGGGGGAAATGCCTACGCATACTCGTCCTCGCGGGGGCAAGGACGAGTTATGTCGGACTTGCACCGACTAAAACGCCCACGATGTTCCGCCTCATCGCCATGATGGCAGGGTCACGGGAACGCAAGTACTCAACCGCGACCCTGCCGGCGCTGGCCGCTTGCGCGGCCCCACCTCGGGGGGGAAGAGTGAATCCTCCCAGGGTGCGCCGGAACATGCAGCGCGCCCCCTCCTCGACCTCATGCGTGTGCGGGCGACCGGTTCCCCCGAACCTGTCGCCCAGAGGCCATGGGAGCCACGGGAGAAAACCTCTCTCGACTCCCCGCGGCGGAGAGGTGATAGGCCCACCGCTACCTGTCAACGGCCGCAGAGGATAGGGAGAACCGCGCATCGCAATACCGAAACTCCTCTTCCTCCGCGGCCCCACCGCCGCCGCATCGCCGGTGCGACACCGGTTGGTCGCAGAGGGTGCTCCCTCCGCGACCCCACCTCGGCTGCGAGGGGCGGTATGAAACCGACCCTGCAGCCGGCAGCTGGGGCAGCATACAACCGCCCCTGCCGCCCCCGGCCGCTCCGGTGAGCTCCAGTTATCCCAACCGGTGCTCGAACCGGGAGCGGCCGCTTCGGCCAGCCCTTCGTCGCGGGCCGGCCGGATGGGTTCCACTTGGCTTCACCGTGTACCGGACCACGATTACTAAGCCCCTCCGCCACGTCAAGGCGAGAACCCGTTGGAGGGGGACAAAAGATATGATAAGCTGTCATCTTAAAGAAAGAGATGTCTTAAATAGAGCGAAGTGGCGGAAAGGAAATAAAAAAGCCGACCCTGTTAAGATGGAGCAAATGCTAAGAAGAATCGTCCTTACCGTCCACTTAACGCTCTCACAGCTGGGACACCGGATTTCCTCTGGCATGGAATAATGGTCAAGGCCATTTACTCAATACATAATATATAATGCATTTACTATTTCCTATTACATTTGATAGAAACTAAGTGACCTTTTTTATATTTCTTCTATAAATCTATTTTATTTAGTTATTAATGCTTCAACTAATTAAGATCTCTTTTTATCTGTTATTATTCGTTCTGTATTGCAACACTTTTTAATATTTTAATATCTTTACTTTTAATCGAACTTACAAGTGGCCACCCCACCGCAGGAGCGTAAGCAGATGACCACAAGCACACTCGCCGCCGTCACCACAGAATCTATTGGCAATGAGATTTTCGATGCTGATTGCTTGAAGCTCATCAATGAATACTTCTACGGTGTCAGGTTAATTATAATATATACTGAACAAAGGTGTGTTGCAAAAGGCGGCTAATGAAAGAATAACTCTAAGAAAAGTGCAGCTGCAGTACCTGTTGCCGTAATTATATTAATACAATGAATTGTTTAATATTTCTCACAGAATATTTCCGGATCAGAATCCCACTCACGTATGCATCGGATGGGTGACCACTCAATATCATCTGCACTCAAAGGACTTCAATCAAAACAAGGTCACCAAGTCATCCGTTATCATAACCGATGACTACGACAGAGTGATTGAAAGGTAATACATTTTTTTTTAAATAAATAGTAAGCTATAAGTTTACTGAATCTATTATAATTTAAGGTCTGAGAAGTCCGAGCAAAAGTTTACTGTGATGAAAAGTTTACTGCAAGGAAAACTTTACTGTGATGAAAATTTTTCTGCTTGGAAAAGTTTACTGCGTGCAAAAGTTTTGTGCGAGGAAAAGTCTACTGTAAGGAAAAGTTTACTATGGTGAAAATTTTACTGCGAGGAAAAGTCTACTGCGAGTAAAACTTTACTGTGATGAAAAGTTTACTGCGAGGAAAAGTTTACTGCGAAGAATATTCTACTGCCAGCAAAAGTTTACTGCCAAGAAAAGTTTACTGCGAGGAAAACTATACTGCTAGAAAAAGTTTACTGTAATGAAAAGTATACTGCTAGGAAAAGTTTACTGTGAGGAAAAGTCTAAGGCATAGATAAAGAAATCTTCTATAAATGAGAGTATATAAAATTATTTAGTCAACTTTACTGATTATAATCGGTTTACAATATTTGAGAAGAAGCGGTGACTCTCTTGGCGGACTTAACTTTCTCTTTGTAAGTAGAGATCGAAATCGCTGCTGTGAGAAAGGATTGTTAATATTTATAAGTATTTGTTTTTAACCGACAAAATTAGAAGGTTTATTATTTAATTCGTATACGTTTCACGTTTCGTCCACTGCTAGACATAGGCTTTCCCCGAAGATCTCCACGTTTGCTGGGGTCCATATGGGGGGTTTGGGTCATTTCCCACCACACTGGCCCTATGCGGGTTGGTCGGAGCCAGAGCCTCGTTTGCTCATTAGCAGGTTGCACCACTAGCAGGTAAGGTTGGCTTGGATTCCGTGAATTGATGTGCGGGACTCTTTACACCTTTTTAAAATATACATATATTTTTTTACGTTATGTTTCTTTATTACTTTCTTTTAAATAAATTATTGGTTGATAGATCTTTCCCAGTGAATTATTGGGATAAGTTTGTGAAGAAGAAAGTCCGCGCCAAATACTCAGAGACGTACGACTTCGATTCCATCTCTAACATGCTGGGTATGAAGAAGACGTCGTTCTCAGCACAGGAGGACAAGGGCAGCAAGGGATTCTTCCACTAGTAAGTGTACCGTACACATGACCTTTCTCTTTTTAAAGAATAGCGTATATCTATTTACGTGCTCAACTTTAGTATACCTCTATTCGCGTTGGTGGTGCAGAAAGTGCAAACACAGCTGGTCGTGAACAAATCTAATATACAATTATTTCTCCAGCATTATTAACATCGACTGGCGCTACCAGGTGTGGAAGGCGGGCGTGACCGTAACTCGTTCCTGTACTCGCTGTGGTACTTCAGCTTCTCGGTGATGGGCAACTTCAACAACTTCTTTTTCGCGGCGCACTTGCTCGACGTTGCCATCGGCTTCAAGACATTGCGCACTATACTACAGTCGGTCACACACAACGGGAAGCAGGTGATGCACATGACTAGTTCTTACGCACACATACAATACTGTCTAGGTCAGTCATACTCGACTTCATTGTCACAGCGGTCACAATAACATGTCGGTCATGGTATTGTGAGTATCAAAGAATATGTAGGAGGAACTCTACTGGTGATAGGGCTCTACCTTTTTTTTTAATGTACTTCCAGTTGTGTTGGGCTGGAGCTTATTCATTTCTATTTTATTTGTCTCTTTTGTTTTATATTCCATTTTAACACTCTTGTCTTTCATCCTTCTTTTTCTTCCATTCCAGTTCTCGCTTTCATATTTTCTCTCTCTATCATTCTTCATCTTATTACCTTCTTTCGCGCTTCTTCAATTCCGTTCAATTCCGAGGTTACGAGGATGGAGAATGATAGAGGGAGAAAACTCTCTCTATCATTCTCCATCCTACTTCCTTCTTTCACGCTTCTCTCATAGACGAGGACAGTCTGTACTTAATAATCAAATTTAGTACACATGTTTAATCTGCTCCTTGACACAGCGAATAAGTGCTTGTTTAGGAAACATTGGTCCCTAGTTCAATTCCGAGGCTACGAGGATGGAGGGATAGAGGGAAAAAACTCTCTCTATCATTCTCTATCCTACTTCCTCGTTTCACGCTTCTCTCATAGACGAGGACAGTCTGTACTTAATAATCAAATTTAGTACACATGTTTAATCTGCTCCTTGACACAGCGAATAAGTGCTTGTTTAGGAAACATTGGTCCCTAGTTCAATTCCGAGGCTACGAGGATGGAGGGATAGAGGGAAAAAACTCTCTCTATCATTCTCTATCCTACTTCCTCGTTTCACGCTTCTCTCATAGACGAGGACAGTCTGTACTTAATAATCAAATTTAGTACACATGTTTAATCTGCTCCTTGACACAGCGAATAAGTGCTTGTTTAGGAAACATTGGTCCCTAGTTCAATTCCGAGGCTACGAGGATGGAGGGATAGAGGGAAAAAACTTTCTCTATCATTCTCCATCCTATTTCCTTCTTTCGCGCTTCTCTCATAGATGAGGGTCACAGTCTGTACTTAATAATCAAATTTAGTACACATGTTTAATCTGCTCCTTGACACAGCGAATAAGTGCTTGTTTAGGAAACATTGGTCCCTAGTTCAATTCCGAGGCTACGAGGATGGAGGGATAGAGGGAAAAAACTCTCTCTATCATTCTCTATCCTACTTCCTTGTTTCACGCTTCTCTCATAGACGAGGACAGTCTGTACTTAATAATCAAATTTAGTACACATGTTTAATCTGCTCCTTGACACAGCGAATAAGTGCTTGTTTAGGAAACATTGGTCCCTAGTTCAATTCCGAGGCTACGAGGATGGAGGGATAGAGGGAAAAAACTCTCTCTATCATTCTCTATCCTACTTCCTTGTTTCACGCTTCTCTCATAGACGAGGACAGTCTGTACTTAATAATCAAATTTAGTACACATGTTTAATCTGCTCCTTGACACAGCGAATAAGTGCTTGTATTAGGAAACATTGGTCCCTAATACAATGTACTAGTTACAGATAAGTAGCAGATTAAACATGTGTACTAAATTTGATTATTAAGTACAGACTGTCCTCGTCTATGAGAGAAGCGTGAAACAAGGAAGTAGGATGGAGAATGATAGAGAGAGTTTTTTCCCTCTATCCCTCCATCCTCGTAGCCTCGGAATTGAACTAGGGACCAATGTTTCCTAAACAAGCACTTATTCGCTGTGTCAAGGAGCAGATTAAACATGTGTACTAAATTTGATTATTAAGTACAGACTGTCCTCGTCTATGAGAGAAGCGTGAAACAAGGAAGTAGGATAGAGAATGATAGAGAGAGTTTTTTCCCTCTATCCCTCCATCCTCGTAGCCTCGGAATTGAACTAGGGACCAATGTTTCCTAAACAAGCACTTATTCGCTGTGTCAAGGAGCAGATTAAACATGTGTACTAAATTTGATTATTAAGTACAGACTGTCCTCGTCTATGAGAGAAGCGTGAAACGAAGGAAGTAGGATAGAGAATGATAGAGAGAGTTTTTTCCCTCTATCCCTCCATCCTCGTAGCCTCGGAATTGAACTAGGGACCAATGTTTCCTAAACAAGCACTTATTCGCTGTGTCAAGGAGCAGATTAAACATGTGTACTAAATTTGATTATTAAGTACAGACTGTCCTCGTCTATGAGAGAAGCGTGAAACGAAGGAAGTAGGATAGAGAATGATAGAGAGAGTTTTTTCCCTCTATCCCTCCATCCTCGTAGCCTCGGAATTGAACTAGGGACCAATGTTTCCTAAACAAGCACTTATTCGCTGTGTCAAGGAGCAGATTAAACATGTGTACTAAATTTGATTATTAAGTACAGACTGTCCTCGTCTATGAGAGAAGCGTGAAACAAGGAAGTAGGATAGAGAATGATAGAGAGAGTTTTTTCCCTCTATCCCTCCATCCTCGTAGCCTCGGAATTGAACTAGGGACCAATGTTTCCTAAACAAGCACTTATTCGCTGTGTCAAGGAGCAGATTAAACATGTGTACTAAATTTGATTATTAAGTACAGACTGTCCTCGTCTATGAGAGAAGCGTGAAACAAGGAAGTAGGATAGAGAATGATAGAGAGAGTTTTTTCCCTCTATCCCTCCATCCTCGTAGCCTCGGAATTGAACTAGGGACCAATGTTTCCTAAACAAGCACTTATTCGCTGTGTCAAGGAGCAGATTAAACATGTGTACTAAATTTGATTATTAAGTACAGACTGTCCTCGTCTATGAGAGAAGCGTGAAACAAGGAAGTAGGATAGAGAATGATAGGAAGCATTGGTCCCTAGTTCAATTCCGAGGCTACGAGGATGGAGGGATAGAGGGAAGAACTCTCTCTATCATTCTCTATCCTGACTTCCTTGTTTCACGCTTCTCTCATAGACGAGGACAGTCTGTACTTAATAATCAAATTTAGTACACATGTTTAATCTGCTCCTTGACACAGCGAATAAGTGCTTGTTTAGGAAACATTGGTCCCTAGTTCAATTCCGAGGCTACGAGGATGGAGGGATAGAGGGAAAAAACTCTCTCTATCATTCTCTATCCTACTTCCTCGTTTCACGCTTCTCTCATAGACGAGGACAGTCTGTACTTAATAATCAAATTTAGTACACATGTTTAATCTGCTCCTTGACACAGCGAATAAGTGCTTGTTTAGGAAACATTGGTCCCTAGTTCAATTCCGAGGCTACGAGGATGGAGGGATAGAGGGAAAAAACTTTCTCTATCATTCTCCATCCTATTTCCTTCTTTCGCGCTTCTCTCATAGATGAGGGTCACAGTCTGCCAAATTTTGCAGTTTTCTTATCTTATAGCTGCACATTCTTTCTTATAAACTAGTAACACATTTTCATTTTCTTATTTTAGTACATTTTTTGGCTTTTCTCTTTTAATTACAATTACTTACTTTCTATATCACAGTTCTTTCTTATACTAGTTATACATTTTATGTCTTGTTTGGTTCTATTACTCTTTTTATGACTTTCTAGCAAAATTCTATGATTGTACGACGACAACTGTACTACCCGCGCTTATCTTTGGCCCCAGCTCGGTCTCGCATGCATAGCGCTCTTTCATGTATAAGGGACAACAGGCAATCACATGCACCACGTCACAGATACATGAGGGACTATCCTTGAGTTTGAACCTGTGCAGGTACTTGGAGAATTCCCCGTGCCCCGTGAACAACTAGACTAGAACCGTGTCTAGCTCCACACAAAGAAGTATGCGGTAGGCCAGAATAATCGGTGAATCCGGGAAGAAGATCCGCGTTGTTGATGTGGTCTCCTATAACTTTTCAGGGACGCGCCCTTGACGAGCTGATCCGCTCTCTACTTTCCCTCCGTCCCTGCGTGCGCTTTCACCCAGTAAGACCTCATTTTCTTCCCTTTCTCTCTCGCTTGCAGGAGATTCTCTATTACACGCATCACTAGGGAGTGGAGGGTGTCAGGTTGAGCGACAGCCTCGAGGGCGAACCTGATAGGTGAAATAGATACCATTCCAGCGCCTATTTCTGCCGCCAAATAGTAGTGTACAAACATTACTGTTTTCCGGTTTAAAGAATGCTGTAGCTAGTGTTATTACTGGGGTAATGAGACTCAACATCTTGTGTCTCAAGGTGACGAGCGCAACGTGGTGCAGTATATACCATCCCAACTAGCGCTACGTTGTTATGGGCGGGCGTATCACTTACCATTAGGGTCACGACCCGCTCATCTTGTCGCTTAATAGTAAAAAAAAGTAACGATTTCTTAGGTTTTTTTATATTATTCAACGAAACGAGCGAGACTTTCACAACACCACACTAGAACGCCTATTAATGCCACTACACAGTACTATACGAACATTACTTTGTTCTGGTTTGAAGGGCGTTGTTGCAAATATCTATAACGCCCTACAAACTAGTTTTGCGACTCTATGGGCGTCAAACATAATTTTTCATAAGGTGAACTGTTCGTTCGTTTGCTAACCCCACCTATAAAGGTTGCGGAAGAACTGCGGAATATCTTCGGAAGTGATTGGAATACCGTGTGAAGCTTTTTAGTCGATTGGAGTCCGACACTACCCTGTTACCGGCCCTTCTGGTTTCGGGGTGTACAACCATTAGCATTTTGTTATACACGTTAATAAAAAAAAAAAAAAACTTACAAAAAAAATCCCCTATAAAGAAGAAACAGGTAACATGTGGGTGATGAGCTCAATGTGGTGCTGTACATAACATCCGAAATAGGTTCTCATTATTAGGAGAAGGCACACCACTTACTGTCACAATCTTTATCATCCAATGTTTTCTTTCACAGCAGTGGACTGCTTAGCATTAGCCCAGTTTTACGACGAGGTTTACCTCTCTGCTTTTCTTTTACTACTTCGCTCTATCTACGATATTGTCTTCTAGAACTAACTATTAAAGTCCAGTGCCTTCTATTTATTGAGTTTTGGCACTTAATATCAATTCTTCTGCTTCTAATTGCCCTTTCCTACTTTATCACATCATGTACTTCTGGCAAAGTACATGAAGCTTTTTAATAAGCATTTTCAGTAGGTACATCTGGAACCTGGCAATTGGCAGGAGATGATTCGTTTTGGTCGTCGTCATCATCAGCCGATAAATGTCTACTGCTGGACAGAGGCCTCCTCCAAAGACCCCCACATCGGTCGATCCTTCTTTTTGTAGTTTATATGGGGGGATTTGGGCTATTTCCCACCCCGCTGGCCCAAAGCGGGTTGATGGGAACCAGAGCCTTATTTGTTGATTAGCAGGGTGCACCATGAGCAGATGAGGTTGGCTTGGGACCAGTGAGTTCTTGTATGGGACCCCTTACACCCGTCGTTTCGTTTTGGTAATAGATCTGTTTTATCGAAGACTACTTGCTCACTAAAATTTTGAATTAAAGCAGTGTGTACACAAAATTCTAACTCCTTATCGTTATATGCAAACGTATCACTTACCACCAGGTATATTTTCTGCTTGTCTCATAACTTCATCGTGTAAGATGCCAGTTAACGTATACTTACTTCTGCTAGGTAAGTACTAGAGAACCTATTTCTGTTAATCGGTACGATGACCTGTCGCAGTTGGTGCTCACTGTGATGCTGCTTACGATGATCGTGTACATCTACACGGTCATCGCGTTCAACTTCTTCCGCAAGTTCTACGTACAAGAGGAGGACGACGAGGTCAACAGGAACTGCCACGACATGCTCACTGTGAGAAATGCCTATTTATTATGTACTAGATGTTAATAAATTTTTCTAAGGATTTCGATTGAAGATTGTATTTTACTGGTAGTAAGTCTCTGATACCTCAAACCGTCTAAGTAGATATCACCATAAGTTCTATTTCTGCCGCCAAACAGCAGTGTGCAAACATTACCATGTTTTGGGTTAAAGGACGCTGTAGCTAGTGTAATTACTGGGGTAACGAGACTCAACATTTTATGTCTTAGGCGACTAGTGCAATGTGATGCAGTATATATATCATTCTAACTAGCGCCACGTTGTTATGGCCAGGCTCATCTTTTAATTATATAAAAAAAAATGTTTAGTTTTTTATTGATCATCAGAATACAGTATAGTAAACAGCATTCTCGAGATTGTTACTCCTCAGTGGTCGCTGTGCTTTAGAAAAGGCTTAGAATGGTATAAAGAACGCATCAATGCCAATGCAGCAGAACTAGCTCGACGGAAAATAAAACGAAATATGAAAGCCACTGTAGCTATAGAAACTGGGGTGAAGAGAGTATACATCCTGTGTCTCACGACGAGGAGAGCAATGTGGTGCAGTGTATATCATTGTTACTAGCACCACGTCGTAGGATTTGCAGTTAAAATTTCCTTTGCCAATCATTTAAATCGAATGCGAAACGCATAAAAAGAAGTAGCAGGTAACGTGGGAATAATTCTCCTCCGCAGTGCTTCGTGTTCAACTTGTACAAGGCCGTGCGCGCCGGCGGAGGAATCGGCGACGAGCTGGAGCCTCCGGACGGCGACGACAGCGAGGTCTACCGCATAATCTTCGACATCTCATTCTTCTTTTTCATCATTGTCATCCTGCTCGCCATCCTGCAGGGTGAGTTTAGACCTACTCTGTCTGACCTGATGTATTTTTCCACAAAAGTATACACCTGTGGTATAAACTTGGTTGCGGTACAGGTTTTAAACATTTAGGTTTTAATATCATTGTTGTATCCTAGGTCTTATCATTGACGCATTCGGTGAACTCCGTGACCAGCTAGAGTTCGTGAAAAAGGATATGGAGTCCAACTGCTTCATATGCGGCATTAACAAGGATTACTTCGATAAGGTAAATCATCACAACCGCTTTGGCAGGTTTCTCTAGTCTAGACTTAGCTGTATACAAACATGTCTGTTTCGATCTGTATTAGGTCATTGATGCATGCATGCAGCAGTGTAAAATTTTTAACTTCATTATAAAACACCAGCTTAAGTTACTGACATGGTTGTAGAGTAACAACAATTTTTTACTTTTACTTACTTTGATCAACCCTCCCTGGGTATTTCTACAACACTTATTTTTCTCCAGGTACCCCACGGGTTCGACACTCACGTGCAACGCGAGCACAACCTGGCCAATTACATGTTCCTCCTCATGCATCTCATCAATAAACCCGATACGGAATACACAGGTAACTCTCATCATCATCATCATTAAGATCACCTTCGAGATAAGAGCCCATTCCTTTATGAAACTTTGGCAAAGCAGCTATTATAAACGACCCTCTTACTATTCCCACTATTGGGACTCCTGGTTTCATTGGGGACTTATATCCTGAAGAAGACATTATAAACACGGGCGACGATAAATACTTATTATCATTAGTGTATTGTTCACCTTCCCCATAAAAACAAAAAATTAAGTTTTACTTGTCAGCATAACCTATGTTTTAAATGTCAGGTCAAGAAACCTACGTGAGGAACATGTACACACAAAGATGCTGGGACTTCTTCCCTGTGGGAGACTGCTTCAGGAAACAGTACGAGGACGTGATGGGAGAGTAGTAGAGACACCACCTACTCTATGGCCCGTTTGTACAAAAACGCTGTTCCATCAAATGCTTTAATAACATTTACATTGCTCAACGGAAATACCAATGTAAATGTAATTAAAATAATTTGTGAAATTTATTATTTATGTAATAAAATATTTTCATATAGCAATTATCTATGTCAAAGGTGTAACGGCGGGAAAGTTGTCTATTGTGTATTTAACAGATGTCTCTTAACTTTTATATAAAGTAAACAAAAGATAAGTTATAAAGCATGTTTATAATATAATGTATTATAATTATATTTATAAAGAAAATATTGAAACGTTTGAATTAATCTTTCAGAATTTTTAAATCATACTTGGCTCTAAAAATAGAATATATTTTATTTACGATTATAAGAAACTCGAGGTGGCCTTTCCAGTAAACGTTTCGATTATAACTTATTTCCGATATAGTTTATGTAATATAATAAAAAGTGTTAATTAAATAAATTTGTTTAATTGGATTGAATTCATTCTTTCACACAACCTTCATAACTTCGAAATTTTATTTAATCAGTGGTAGATCTCTGTTAGTGGAAACGGTCGAGATAAATACTACCGCAGCGAATATTGCAGCCGAAAATACTGGTGTATAAATATTACCGTGTTCCGGTTTGAAGAGCGTATCTAGTGCACTGTAATAACTAGACATAACATATCTTAACGTGTGAAGTGATACACCTGCCATAACAATGTGGCAGTGCTTAAGATAATATATACTGCACCACAGTGTTCTCAATCAATTGGATTGTCTAATGTTGTGGCAGTTCGGCAGAAAACGGCAACATTCATTTGTTGTCAATCGGAAGAACAAAAACTGGTAATTGCATCATATATGAAACTAGCAAACGCCCGGCAGTCATCAGAACAGGCGGCGAAGACGCCTCCTTGAAGTAAAGCAGTGAATATTTTATTTATAAACAATCTTATAATTATTACTGATTGTTGTGAAATTCAGTGAAAATGTGTGTGTATATGAACAGCTGTTTTACATTAAAATCTAATTATTATCAATGTTTAATTGTTATCGAAATTGAATTTAACAATAATAATTGCATGCGTGCATGGTAACAGTGTATATGGATTATTTGAATTCCGCGCCAACTTCACTCCATTGGCTGTCGCTGTTACGCGACAGAGCAATGACGCTATCGGCGACAAAATAACCCACACTTAAGCTGCATATGAATAACGAAGATATGAAGTTTGTAGTTCAGAGTTCGATAAAACCCCACCACTATCCAAACTCCACCGCATGCATCCCGGAATGGAATTGGGAACTTCCCTATTCAATTGTAAAAAAATGATGCGTCACTGTTGCTGCTCAAAACACTACAAATTACTAGATAAATAAGAAAAAGACATTATATTAATAACAATGAATGCATTTGTTCACACATATTCCCTATCGACATATATCTTTATTCAGAATGTAAAAAAAATTCAAAAATTTACATAATTCTGTTTCGTTCGTAATTGAGATTAAAACAAGAAAATAAAATAAGTTAACTTAATATTACTTATTTACTAAATTTTTAAAACGATATCAAAATGATTTCAAAAGAAACTATGAAAAGTACGGAAATAAGTGAAATTTGACATAAGTTGCACTTTTCTCAAGTTATTGTAATGCTTAAAAAATATAACGTAACATCACCATTTACTGTTTTCACTTTAATATATGTTACAAGTAATTGCAATTCGCTTGGGGAAAATCACTTTATATATATATAACTATATTAATGTTGTCATGTTAAAAAAATATTTTGGAAAAGATTAGTTTGTTTTTGATAACAATGTTCTTTTTTAATCGACGACGACACGATCGTGTGTAACTCCACCTGAAAATTATACGTCCGCCCATAACAATTTGAGGTTATGATGGATGTGTATCCATCATAACCTCACATCACACGGCACACATGATGACGGCACCACATCATGCTCGTCACCTTGGGACACTAGACGTTAAATCCCTTTACCCAGTAATTGAAAGTTCATTCTTATCTTAGTTTTATGTTAACTTATACACTTGACATTGCTGGCTGCAATGGTTTCCCGCCAAAAATCATGATCATCACAGATGCAAAAGATATTATCTTGAATTTCAAATACCGACCGACAGACGTTAATTTGGGCGTCGATAGCCAATAGTAATAAATCTAGGTCCCAGCTAACGGACGGCTCGTCAAATGACTAAGTCCTAAGCATTAAGCTGTTAAATAAGTACCTTGTTTGATAACAAATTGAACATGATTTTCAATCAGAAATATCGTAATCATTTAATTGTGAAACTAAATTTTGATGGCCTATCAAACGACAGAAGCAATGTAGGTCACAAGTCCAATAATAAAGGGTTAAAAGGTCATAATTATATGATAGTCTCTTTGTTCATTGAATCATTTGATATTAAAATAAGATATTTATTTAGAAAGAAAAAATAAAGACAAACGCATAAAATGTATAAATAAGAATAGACATTAGCGACAAGTAAATAAACATTGAATAGTCGTGGAGTGGAGGCTGCGTACAGGTTGCAGCATCATTCCGATGTTCTCTTCTTCCAACCAAAGCTCGTAGTACGTCCGAGCGAAGATGTTGCACGCGCGATATCTGTTGTATTAATATACATATGTAATACAAAATATTAAGGTTATCTATAAGATTTTAATTGCATAGTGAACCTTAAAAATTAAATTAAAAACACAACATATTTTTTATAAATTTTCTTCACCCCTACCTTGAAGTTTTCTTTGAGGAGGAAATCTCTGTCGATTCACATCCATTCCGAAGATACTTATTTGTAGGACTAAAGTTGGCAATAAACATTTAAAACAAGGCTTTAATGTTTGGAAAATCGGAAAAAGGATATAGCTGTGTTAACTTCTATTAATATTTTACAATTTTTTTATGAGAAAGCAGTTATTTTTGTTTATACTGTTTAAGAATACAGACCGACCAAGTTTGTACAGATGGATGGACCTCAGGCAGGCGACGGCCGCGGGCTTCCTCGCCGCGCACAGCACCCGCTTCCAGTTGTCGGAGCGCTGTTTCGGTTTAGTCGCCTATCCACGGCGGCGTGCACAACACATGCTGGTTGTATGCACAACTAGGCAAACAATGATCATTTATTAGGTGGTTATTGAGTGACGGTTTTTAGCTGGTTATATTTATTAACAAGACATATTTCTACGACTATTAATGAGGTTAATTGTATCAGTTATTAATAAAGTAGTTATTTATTACAATTAAAATAAAATAATAGATTGCAATTCTATAAATCTTCTTAGTGTCTCTCCAATTAGTGAAGGTTGGCGATCAGTGTGGTGCAGTCCTTTCTGTCTCTGGTTCGGCGCGTACGTAATACTTTGTACGCGCGCGGCGTAATACTTTGTACGCTGGAGATATACGAGTCCATTCCCTGATATTTCTCAACAATAAATAAAATGTAATAAAACTGTGGGTCCAATAATAAATCCTTTCATTTCTTAGATGCTTAGATATTCCAAAGGAACAAGGAGATTCAGATTTGATATTAGAGACTCATGGCTATAAAATATGTATATTTCATGATAGACTTTAAGATTTAAGTTGTTATTATTACATTTGTGACAAAGTTACTGCATATATGTATTAATATAAATTTATGAATCTTTATGATTTCCTAACTTACAATACAGTCATTGTATTCTATTATAGTATATTCTATTTGCATCATTGTCTGGAGCAGCAACATGTATTTA
>JARDWD010000575.1:0-290488 GCA_029034505.1 Ornithoptera priamus
TTTCCATTTTATTATTTTTATTGCACCTTTGTATTCTTAGCAGTAAGTATGTTCTTCGAAAAGGAGGTACTGGCAAATTCAAGGGATTAAAGAAAGCGGTCCAAAATGGTTAACTACAACCATTTAGCTATGCCCGTGTGCGTGGGAACGCAGGTACGAATTCCAGTTTCGTGGCAAGTCTGCGATGTCGCAGTACCGAGCGACAGAATTAGATGTGATGACCGATGCGGGTTGAGGAAACCCAGGTAGAGATGTAAGACAACTATGTAACGACAAGAGGCAGTTCCGAACTAACTTCGATGTAAGACAGACCTCTGTCTTACATCGAAGTTAGTTCGGAACTGCCTCTTGTCGTTACATAGTTGTCTTACATCTCTACCTGGGTTTCCTCAACCCGCATCGGTCATACTTCTTTTTCTTTCACTCTCGGTACTCGTAACATACAGATTTGCCACGAAACAAATTCATACCTACGTTCCCACGCACACAGACATAACTAAATGGTTGTAGTTAACCATTTGGGACCTTTCTTTAATCCCTTAATTTACAACCTCTTTTTCGAAGAACATACTTACTGCTAAGTACAAAGGTGCAATAAAATAATAAAATGGAAAAATAACTTAAGCCTAAAAATGACCATTCCACATGTTATATGGATTTCCTTTGTAACAAATTCAAAAAAAAGTTACTTAAGCCTGATATGTATATAAGTTCTACCGCTGGCAGGTCTCTATTGCGGTACTTCGGCTGCCAAATAGTAGTGTGCAAACATTACTGTGTTCCGTATTGAAGGTAATTGTAGTTAGTGAATTTACTGGGATAAAGAGACTTAATATCCTACATCCCGAGCGCAATGCGGTGCTGTATATACCATCCAAACTAGCACCACCTTGTAATAGATAAGCGTATCACTTACCATCAGATGAACGTCCAGCTCGTCTCGTCGCGTAATATCAATGTTTGTTTAATTAAATTGGTACAGAAATATTTTAAATTACTTGTTTAAACAAAACTAACAAAATCGTCAGCTAATTAGATCAACTAACCTTCGCATGAATGTGATATGTCCTGAATCATCATTTGTTTTGTCCCTCACAATGAACAGACGGCAATTAGTATCTGCCATTTAAATGCGACCAGGCGTTATATGGACAAGCGTGATTCGGTTTTCGGCATTCGCTATTCCACGATTAGGGATGTGAATCGGGAAAGGTTGGCATTTAAAAAGGGTCACACTAAATGTGCCATACTGTGACATCAAAACGATTAATGGCTTCGTGCGGGATTTTAGAAAGCCGTATATTTTTATTCAATTCACCTAATAGGAGCTTAGACTTGAATTTTCTTTTTTGCATTTCTCCATTAATTCTTTTTCATTATTTTAAAAGCACATAACACAAAAACTAAGCTGAATATATTTTTCATTCCTAAACTTGATGTCTTTGACCGTGCATTTTTTTCCTAAATTCAGAGCAAAACAAAAATATATGAATAATTTTCTGCTCTTGTTCTCAGGCACTAATCTATTGAACTTTAATATGAGAAACATTAAATCAATCTCATACAATTTTTTTTTTTCAACAAAACTTCTGTACGTAGCAGCCGACTAACTTTTCAAAATTCTTTAACTTTTATCATTTAAGTACGTTCAACTATAACGTCTTATCTTGCTCGGTAAATATCTCAAAACAAATACTTTAAAACTTAACATACTGAATAAGTAGATCTTTTTTTAAGTTTTATAGCATTTTATATACTTTAGCTACTAATAACGCAATGGATTTATGTCTAAACGCATTCATATTTTATCATAATTGTCCTAGATGAAAATGACAATAGCAGTTGAACATTTTATTTTATATTAAAGTTAGATATCAAAACCATCCACAGTTTTTTGCTTGTGAATAAAGCAATACATTTTCACTAAAAAAATATGGATTACGCATCGTACCTGCATTATACTAGTTTCTCTTAAACTACGAAGTAATAAACCTGTATAGTCCATAGTGTATACTATAGTATGTGACGTATGTTTTAGTTCGGACATTTCATTAGAAGTAACATAACTTCCCCAAGCATTTCCCAAACATTAATGGAACAAAACAACTAAGCGTTTGCAGGAAACGCATCGCCTTTGTCACAAGGGACTGCATGTGCCAGCTAAATTGTATCATAATGAAAATTGGCGATATCTACATAGTACAATATTCTACTGTTTTATCATTGTCTATACATACATTTTAAATATTGTCTCATTTTCGTGATTTATAATGACGAAGACTTTTCGTATATACCGTAGATAAGCCATAATTATTAGTTAATATAACTTAAAACATATTACAGGAACATCAGTTAATAAACAGATTTAAGTTGATTGAGAAATACGGATTTTTTAATGGACTACTGTATGGTTTATCAATAGATCAACATTCTTATTCATTGTACAAAAACAAAACATGCTTCATGTAAAGTTTATAAATATCGGTAAATATTGTTAATATCCAGCTCTTTATTATTTTATCGTAAATTAATTAAAACAAAATCTTTTTTCAACATCTACTAGGGAAAAAGCGATCAAGAAATCTTACAAGAAATTTATAAGTTTTTGCTATTTTTAAAGCAGATTTTCAAGTACTAATAAACAGTAAACTATATTGGTTACAATGAAATGCTATTGCGCTTTAATAGCATACGTTGGTAAATAATCATGGTTAATTTCATTGCATACATTAAAATTTTTTAACATGTTTAAAAGTAGTTATCATTCCGGACGCGTTTCGAATTTTGGTTGGGAACTATAGTGTATCGGATTACGTATTCCAATTATTCAGTATTTCACGCTCATCGACGCCTATAATTACATTCTGATAGAATGCATTAAATCCACCGCGCACACGTCCACTAATTTCCATACAATTAATTCTATGATTAGTAGATTAATCTACGAGAGCAAATTTTACGATCTATTTCAATTAACATTCCGTCCACATTATATATCCTAGTTCGTTTTATTTGCTTACATAAAACCATTTTCATTAAGCGACAATAATGAAATTACGGAATTGTAGGTGGGCAAGCCTACAGAGATGAGTTAACCTTAAACAATTAAAAGAAAAGGTTGTGTAAAGTGTTTTCAATTAAGCTCGGAATCCGCTAAGCCAACGCTCCATGTGGATTTCTAACTGCAGCCGTCTTGGATACGTGAGAGAATTGGAAATAACATCGCTTTTGAACCTTAGCTGAGAACATTCCGAGAACATAAAAAAAATTATATAAGTCTCCTTTGATATTATATGGGTATAATATACACGATCATCCAATAGTTAATCTACACTGTTACAAATATTTCATTTGATATGATGAAGAAATTATTGATGAATGATTAAAATTAATCACGTGGTTTTCTTCACGTTTACTAGAAATTAAAACATCTACATTTTATCCTTATCCGTTTTTTATTATTAGGCATTTATAAAAACAATTGTTCCTTGGAAGGATTTGAGGAAATTACAGAAACATCTTATATTATCGATCATAATTTCATACGATTGTAATTAAAATGGAAAATGTCTTGTATAGAGGTCCATCAGCTGATGGTGGTTATGATGATTAAAACGGCAAATGTTATTAATTGGTTTTTGTCAAAAAAAAATAAAAAACCGAAGTAAATACACTCACAGTATATAAAATGCGTCACCAGCCTCTGACTTTGTTGGAGAATTTTAGTGGCACTCGTAATTTATTCAGGGACAGGAAGAGAAAATTAATGCTGCAAAGAGCCGTGAAGAGGTACCGGACAGGATATTAAGCTTTTCATCTGTGTTGCCATTAGTAGCAAAACACATTTAGCGGCGGGACGTTTCAAACGCTCTTTGAGTAATGTTAAATTAGAGCTTTGCTAGCGAGTTTTGAGGTAATGCGTTATTGATCACGTGAATGCCGCTCAGCACAAGTACGATCGGAAATGTTTCAACATTCAATTCCACAAAGTGTAAACGCTATGAAAGAAAAATATTATGAGACCTTCATGATATAGATTGTGATAAGTGGACAATTGTTAATGTATACATCGATAAATGTATTTTCACCTTCAGCTGGTATAAACATCAATATTACTAAATTGTAATACGATCTGTTGTTTCTTATATAAAAATTGATTTAAAAAAAACTAGGAACTTTAATAAAAAGTTTTGGGTAACCAGTATTCTATACAAAGACAACATTATTATTAGTGAACAAATATTTAAACGTTTATACAGTTTAATGATATATGTAGATTCCATTAATGGACTATCAATGAACTTTTACCGGTTGATAATGTTTCAGAGAATGATTATTATGATAAAACTACAACTTAACATCAATCTATATCACCTTATAGGTACATAAAAATATCTGTCGTTCTTTTCCAACCGTTTTTACCAATTGACTGACGTCAAACTCAGTCACGTAAACCGCATTCACTTCAATCAAATCAACGTACCTAAGGCGCGCTTCACTTACTTTCAGCCTTAATAAATTTCACTTTTATATACTCCGTTAAAGTAGCTTTGGGGCATTATAATATTTTGGATACAGTTATTTGATATATTTTAACTTTACTATATAAAAGTGTATATAAAAATACATCCACCTAAATTAGATGCCCATGTGTATCACTAAACGCTCATCTGCTGATGATGATGATATAAATCATTTTAGATAAACAATTCCAAAATTTTGTAGTTTCAATGCAATTTCATTAGCTTAATAATGAATAATGGAGAGCTCAACGTTAAAACGTGAAGGTGAATTGTAAACATTAGAGGGTTTCGGTTTGCAAGGTGCCATAACCAGAGTAATTGCTAAGTTAACCCGACTTAATATCATTAATCTCTAGGAGAAGAACGCTCTGCGAGTTTTATACTTTGTATTTAAAAATAATACGAAAAAAACATTAATAATCTACATTTAAAAGATTTTAATATTTCAAACTTTTGTTAACAATGTCTGATGTTTGGATCTCGAAATAGTGCTTCAAAACGTAATAGCATAAATTTGTTATGGCAGGATGTTTTATACATATTACAATCTCAATTTCCCTAGCGAAAGAGTTATGTAAACTCAAGAATAGTATTTAGTTTTATAATGTAGATATACATCATTAAAATAAACGTATTATTTTGACCATTTCTCTTTCGATATATCTCTCCATTTGTTAACTATCTTCCAAAGAAAAAAATTCGATACTTCTTTTCCTTTTTGCTATAACATACACATAATATTACACGCTATAACAGGTATATGTACCATTTAAGAGCTTACATCAAATGTAATGATAGTTTATCACTTACCTGCTACTATAGTGAGAAGGGCGAAAGTAGATACCAGAGGCAGCCCTCCGGTTTCCATTGAAACCGCTTTCATCCGTCTTGATGATTCGACCATCTTTTAATAATACTTGCGGCTTTGTTAGCCCTCCCAATTGTCTTACGTCTCGTTCATTATATTTTAATTTTTTTTTTAATTCAAAACATTATTCTTTATTACTCTTTAACTGTTCAATGTATTTGATACCATGCCACAATGCATATTATTCAAAATGATAAACCATTTTCGATACTGTCATTAGATCCAGCGATACATCTGTAACAAAAGATGAGAAAAAAATTAAATATCTTTCTGTATTACTTTTTAAGAACTAAAACTAAATATACTTATTCATATTAACAATTTGTTTTCTAGCAATGTATTATAATACAACTTATGCTGAAATAAAAGGTACTGTAATATGTAGTTAAACAAATTATATCTTTCTTAGATACATTTCCTTATCATCTAATTAGTTCGTTTTACTATAAAATCATTTAGTACGATTACTACGGTCGTAATAGTAATCTTAAAGCTAAATGGGTATTTTGCGTTAAACATTTTTCAAATACAAATAAAGTAATATATTTAATAATTTTCCAATATCAATTTAATATTAGTGATTAAAGTGTGCGAAGATTCTAGATTTTATAAATCAATGAACGGCGCTGCAGGATATTGCACATGAGATGCATTTGCCCACATAATGTATCCTCGCCATATCTACGTACAAACACATGGTAGGTTTTTATTACAGCAGTTTCCGCGGCGTAGCGTGAACAAACTGAGATAAAACAGGAATGATTGCCGCTCTGACGCTATATTGTTTCAAGTGTTGTGTTCCATTCCGATAACTCTGCGGTTACATTCGTCTATAATCTAATTCCGAACTTTACGAAGGAATCGACAAGGACCGCGCACGGTTTCTTCAATAAATATGAAATCAATATAAAAACATATAAACATAGCCGTAACAATTGTTTTAGGTGAGTAATCTCAGCATCTGTGATGTATTTCTAGTGGGTAGGCCTCTGCTGCCGGAGTTAGGTACCACCGCAGCTATTTCTACCGCAAACCAGTAGCGCGCAAACATTACTACATTCCCGTTAGAAGGGCGTTATAAATAGTAAACTTACTGGGGAATCAGACTTAACATCTCATGTCTAAAGACGAGCACAAGGAAGCGCTGTGTATATCATCCGAACACGTTGTTATGGGCAGGCGTATCACTTATCATCGAATGGAACGTCTCACAAAGTGTGAATGTCGCTTTGTCAAATAAAAAAAGCCTACGTGGAACAGTTTAATACCACATCAGAGGCGCCACATAATTTTGTACTTAAAAGGTAACATGGGTTTTTTAAGTTAGCCGTATCAGGTAACCATACACATTGTTTTGACCCTTCTATCAATATATGGTAGTAAAGTATTCCGGGTAAGAACTCTTCTATTATTCAGACCTATATGCCACTGCAAAATATATGAAATTAAAATCAAATGTTACCCTATCTTTCATAGATAAAAAATGTTTTGTGTGTATTTTGCATTGAGGCTGTTTTTCTATAATCTAGCCTGTTAGTAAATTATTCCCCTATATCACAGCATGTTATGATCTTGTAAATCAGTTGGCTTTTTTCATCACGTCTTTATACAATAAACAAGGCACATTTGCCCTAATGAGATAAACAATGAAAAACAAACTAATTAATATACAATTTTTAGTTATATACTTAACAAATTTTTTTTATATTTTTAAAAACTCCGTAGAAGTTGGTTAAAGCTGCTTATCTTTGGCTAACCGCAAAAATTCTGTGTGCACCTATAATATTTGCAAGTGCATCCTGATTAAATTTAGGGTTTTATAAATGTAAAAGATTTTGAAAGTGAGAAAACAAATTAAGTACAAACGCAATTGAGAAAATATATCATTTTCCTATCATTGTGAATTTACACTAAATTAATGACAGTAACGTTATAATACAACTTTCAACAACTTTAATTAATTCCATGAAAAATTGAGATGATGTTAACATAGAAGAATAAATTATCTGTATCATCACACAATTTCGATACGAGGAAAAAATCACTTTGATCTGTTTTCCCTAAAGCGCTTATTGAAGAGCTTAAAAAATACTTAATAATTTATTCTACCATATATGTTTAGGCAAAATTCTATTGTATTGAGGAAATGTCTATAATGTATCTATTGGATATCACTACACATGTACAAAAAATTACTTATGCGAATAATTTACGGATTTTAACAGAGTTTAATTATTTAGCTAAACATTGCACAGGCAGCGACCGGCGCTGCTAGACGACGACATCTTTACCGTACGATCGACCGTGGTGACAATAAACAATACAAACAACCCAACCCTGCGTTTGACATCAGCCCGTTCAGAGTGGATTAGAGTGCTCTATAGGGAGTTCGGCAGCATTTAGGAAGCGTAATAGCCTTCTGCCGTGACCTGTTTTAGTTGTGACAAATTGAGATTTACTGTATCGCCTTTAGGGGATTTCAAAAAGTCTACTCTTATAACAACACTGAACAGTTTCACGCATTCCAATAAATTCTAATTCTAATTTTGTTTTATGTTTCTAAATAGTTGGATCTGTGGGGCGAAAACAAAGATTTAAACAATTATTTAGTTAAATTTATCCCTATCCATTTCAACAATACAATATAGAACTTTACTTCAAACTTTCAAGTTTTATAGAAATAACAAACAAAAAAATTTATAGCAAAGATGAAGAACAGAAAGTTGTAATGGTGATAAGGTCCCGCAAATTTGACTAATGATTTGGTGACGGTCGCTAGAAAACTGGAATTAGGCAGCTACGAGCGTCTCCCGACTGATGACGTTAATGATGGTGATAGCTGGTGAACATCTACACTACATGTAGGTAAATATTTTACGTTTAAAATTAGGTTTTAATTATTTTCATCATTTACGAAAAATATACTTAGAAGTGAAATACTGAGTCTATTAAAAGTTGTTTTTATTAAGAATGACGTCTACGAACTCGCATATTAAAAATTTGTTCTCTTGCGACAAAAGTGATGTTGCTTAATTTCTCAACCTTGCAAGTGTAAAATAAACTGTGTTATAATATATATTAATAAGAAAAATAGATTAATGTTTTCGAATGATTTCATTATAACATGTAGTATATCAATAACATCATCCCTCTGCAATACGCAACAAGGGATATAGGACGTCAATAGTCATTCTTCGACTATACATCCATAAAGAATTTTCTAAATAAATTAATGATTATGTTATAATACAATTGTATTTAAATGAACTTATGTTAAAGACAGTTTCCGAACTTTTATTTTATCATTTGGATTATAATGTACCGTCTTTGTATAAGTCGCTACTCTCAGTTATCTCCCGAGTGGCACGCTACCGATACGACTTACAGCCACCAACTCAGACTTCTATTGTCTTATTTACATTGTCTATGCTCATATCCGAATTCCGATTAACGCGAAACTAGAATCAAGTATCTATTGTTACAGTAATAACTATTTGATATATTCATAACTATTTGCCTTATGCCAAAATTATTTTGTGTAATTTGACAAACAAATATTGTTCCTCACTATTACTATGTGATATTACATGTTCGTTTTCATACATTTCATATATGTACATATATATATATGTTATTGAGTGATGAACGAATTCAGGTCATTTATACATTATAATGTACATAGTTTTGTAAACGATATTATATTAATGTGAAAAAACATTTTCTTTTTCTAGCTGTTTGGATATTACCATTATGAATAACATATATTTAAAAATAGTTTAATATAGTTTAGTTAAGTCGGAGGTCAAGACTCACTTTGGGTCGCTGCGACAGAAAAGTAGGTAAATAAAGATAATTTTCTGATGTTAATACAGTGTACTGCTACTATATTGAAATTAAAGCAACCTGAGACTATAATAATATCTTTTTTGATCTTTAATGTCTAATACTTATGAAACTGATCCTAAAATACCGCTTCAGGGACGTTCTCTCTATATCGCGAAGGAAAACTTAATAATACACGAATTTCTTGTGAAGTGTTTCTTATTCCTGAGGTTATGTATAAGACAACAAGTTTTTATTTTAACTTATTTCTATGTTATATATATAAATTCTCGTTATATGACACGTTACTATGTAACGCCTGAGGGGTGTAAAGGGTTCCGCCCAACCTACTACCTCACCTGCTCGCGGTGCACCCTGCTGAATAACAGACAAGGCTCTGAGCACCCACCAACCCGCACTAGCCCAGCGTGGTGGACTAAGGCCCATTCCCCTCAATGAACTCTAACAAGGAGATCTTTGGGTCCTTTGGGACCTATATCCAGCAGTGGACGTCTATCGACTGATGACGATGATGATGATGAAACATCTGTTGATACTCTGAAACGTAAATTGACTAGAATTACAAACCCAACTAACTCTGTAATCGTAAGAAAAACTTAGATTTAAATTATTATTTACAGCACCATTGTGCTGTCTCTTTGACAAAAATAAAAATTTCTAAAATAAGATCTTACGAATTATTGCACCTTATTTTCACCACACTTAATAGGTACATACATAAAGAACCTACTTCTAAACCCCTACCCTTTCACTGAAAAAAAGTATTCTGTGGAAGACCAGTGTAACCGATCTTGAATTGTAGAGATAATTTAAGATGAATAAAATACATTGGCGTAGTAGCGAATAAAATTTCATTAGCTCTATCCTTATCTCTAACACCGTGAAAAAAATGGAAGGTTTCATGTGGCAATTTTATAGATTTATCTAAAAATTACAATCGACGTGTATATTCCCTTTTATTATAACAATTTCATAATAATCAAATGACAGACATAAAGGGTTGCGTTTTTTTTGTTTCATATTAATACTGTCCGAAATGATAATTTGCGTTTGCTTAACGCAAGTACGTTTAATACTAATTAAACATACTTGCGTATTCAAAGGAATTCTTTTAATAAAGTCTTTATTAATAAGTCTTTAATAAAAGGGTTTATTTTTTAAAACTTTTGGTAAATATGCCAGTAATACGGGTCTCGAGGCCTTTCCATACAATTAGCCGTGAGGGTTGTTCTACCTTAGTACTCTCAAATTTCTTAATTCGCAATTTCAACGTTAAATCGTCCGCTTAATTACTGCTATTGTGGTGGACGACGTCTACTCGTTATTCACAATAGCCTACTAAAAATTTTGTGAAAAATTTCCCGAGAACCGGTTGCTTAATCACAATAAGTAATTAGCTTATCTGTCGACGTCACGCGCAGCGCGCCCTCTGTCTGAGGAGCTAAGAAAAGGGGGGAAGTTGAAGATGGGGGTGAGTTCACTTCTTACATTAAGCTTTTGGTGTTAATATCAACTTTATTTAATAAAATAATTTGTTAGATTATTTTTATACAAGATTATATCAATTACTATAGGATACTTACCATACAAAGCAAACGAAACGAGCAAGGAATTTTACGTATATGTAATTACTATGTAATTATATTAACTACAGAACTCTTTAGAATGGAATAAAGTGATATTTGCATATCACTGTTTATCGCTAGAAGTTAGCACAACGATAATACTCCTCTAGACGATATCGAACAAATTCAGAACGCGAATAATGTATACGAATGTTCAGCGGCTCCGTTTGGTTTAATTTTTAATTATGTAATCTTGAATACTGTGGAGAATGTATAGAATATACGATATAAAAATATCTTTAATAAGATTTTTGCTGCTTCCAAAATAACTAAAAATGTAATTAGATTTTAAACAAGGTTGAAAAAGAATTTATTGATCATGCCCACTCCTTTTAAAACATAAAGTATGAAAATTAACAGGAATGTTAACTACAAAAATAGCGAAGGAAAAGAAAGCTCACTTGATTATGAAAAACAATGCTTTGTAATAACATTAACATAATTCTTAAGTATTTATAGCAAACGATGTATTTTATATAATGGTAATGATAAATATATATATTTAAAAAGTTATATTGCTGTACAGTTTTACTAAATAAAAATTTTAAAATAGTTTAAGTTACAAAATGTTTAATTTTCAATATTCTTGAAATCCTTCGCACCTGGCCGATACAACTCCAAAGAAACACTCCAAACGACCCAGACTATGACTTGGTTAAAAGAAGTTCTCGATTAATTACATTCATTGTGGCGAAAACTTCGCTCGTTAACTGACGATTTTCCCCCTAAATTCTCGTTTGATAAACTGGTACCAACCTTTTCCAAAAAGTTTTAAGGTCGCTCCTGGTTGCTAGGGGACAAAGAATTACGGAGTAGGAATAAAAAAGTATATTTATACTGATTAATTCCCTTTACCGCGTTGGTTTGTTATAGGCAGATATATCACTTATCATCAGATGTGCCATGAAAAAATATATATGTAAATCTATTTTGCAGGTTTACCAACAGTTATCAATTTACCTATCGATTTTATTTAATCTCAATGCCATTATGTCCTATAGTTTTAAATTTCTTATTTGTTTCTAAGTGTTCTTAATACATTATATGGTAATTATGTGGATATGTAAATCCGTTTTCATATTTGATTAATATATAACCATTAGTCTAAAACGCTTTACATACAAATAAACCTTCTTTAGCCTCGCACTTTTTTAATAAAATTGCTTTCTGAATATATTATCTCAAAACGATATTTCCCTTTAATATTAACTGTTCATCTTCATAAATCTAAATCACCTTTTATTCTACCTAGTGAACAATGTATCAGAGCACAATATATTTACATAAGGATTCGTCTAGACGCTCACAATGCCTCTTTTCAAGAATCGTAAACAATGAGCCCGGCCAATTGTATACCCATCTCACAATAAGGAGAAAGTTGTTAGTATTTAATTGAAATCATTGTTTCATTAATTTCTGCTCAATTTGTATTCAGTGAGAGTAATCTATTAAAACATACGGAACCTCTATTGCTGATAAAATTTTGATGTTTTAAAATACAGGTTGATTATATGAATAACGTTGTATCTACTCTATTAGGATTGGAGGATGATGACGCGATTTTAGAATTGTTTCAGGCATGAAACGTAAACTCCCCTGACGGATCAACATTGTGTATCACACATGGATCGTGTACCCCATCTGCGAAATATTCCCGACGTCCTCACACCGCTATGGCAAATTCCGATGTCGGCCGATGACAGAATAGTCTGCATGCTATTGTCTTTTATGTGAGTAGTTACAGAGAATATTTGTTTTACATATCACTGTTGCTAATATTTCTTAAACAAAATCTACAAATAGAAACTGTTTGTTTACATCGTAAAACCTAATGTTTTCAGTTGTTTACGAGTTTAAAATGTAACAATATCACCTTCATTTACTACACTTCTTCACTACTACACTACTTCATTCACTACACATTTACTACACAGTATAAAAGAGTAAAGTAATATTTTCATTGAACGATACAATATACGGGATGTTAGGGAAGTGGTTAATAGGCTGCTGTAGTCGTCCCTAGTGTCCCATCCAAATAAATGCATTCTTAGTTCGTAGTCTTTTAATAATCACTGGTGCGATGCGGATTGTCACGTTTTATCTCACCGACTTCGACTCTCTGACTAGCGCCGCTCTTCCTTTCTTTTCTCAGCCTGTTGTCAGTGCTAATTTCAAATTGAACTTCAGTCGTAGAGTGCGTTCGAAAATCGAACGCCGCCACATCACCCCCCTACGGAAAGAAATAGTTCGATTCTATATCGAAAGGACGAGCGAATCTTACGCGTCTGCCCGACCGTGTGGTATAATTTGCGGGTGGAAGTAAAGAGTGGTGTGTAGATGTTGGTGTGCTTGTGGGAGATGATATTGGAATGTTTGTGGTGTCGGAGGTGTTAGATTGAGAAGAATGTTGTGTACGTGTGACGATGAACACAGGTTTGATGCGATCCACACTTACGACTACTTCCTTGTTTCCGATGTCAATGGTGAATGTCTTGTAATCCCGCTTCAAAACTGGATGTGGTGCCGAATAAGGAAATTCCAGAGGTGGTATCACGCGATTGACACGCAAAAATACATGCGAAGCTCTAGAGAGATCTTTGAAAAGTAATACTTCCTTGACGCTATACCTTGAAGCAGGAACAACAGGTCTAAGTTCCGACATTGTTGTTCGAAGTCGGCTTACAAAGTCTAGTGGATCAAATTATATTCGAGTTGGTGAAGAAACAATCATCTCGCCAGGGAGATGTAACGGTCTTCGTAAACTAGTTCCGAGGCGGAAGCTTTTAGATCTTCCTTCAACGCGGCACGCGTACCTAGTAGTACGGCTTTGATCCAATCTTCGCCACGAAAGCGTTCAACCATTCCGTTGGCACACGGGTAGTAGCTAGTTGTTGTCAGCCTTTCAAAGCCCAAAAGTGCCATGAGTCTATGAAACAAATCGGACTCGAATTGTTGTCCTTGATCTGTCGTAATGCGAGAAGGTACTCCAAACCTTGCAATCCAACCAGACAAGAGCTTATCAGCGGTTTCTTTTGCTGTGATACTACACATGGGCCATGCCTAGGGGCACGTAATTTTCGTATTTACGAAATAGATGCGAATAAATGCGAAATTTAACCATAAATGCGAATAAATGCGAAATTCACCATAAATTAGAATAAATGCGAAATTCACCATAAATGTCAAAAATTTAATGATTAATGTTTATTTGTGACCTTTTTGCGGCACGAAATATTCATAAAATTTTTTTTCTCACCCCTAAAATGGGACGTCCGAAGAAAGATTTGAAAGATAGAATTTTAGAATTTTTACAAGATGGATTATATATAGCCGATTCGAATATAATTATGTGCCAATTCTGCAATATTCGTTTGGATGGCGATAAAAAGGATACTTTGAAGAAACATATTAAATCTGAAACACATTTAAAAAAAGTTTCTAATCCTTGTGCCTCAGCTAAGAAAAGGCAATCTACAATGTTTGAAGTATTCGAGAAACAGAAACGAGTTAAAGATGAAAATAATACTTTTATAGAGGATACAGTGAATATGTGTCTTAAAGCTAATATACCACTCCAAAAAATGGATCATCCAGCCGTGCGTGATTTTTTTGATAAATATGTACCGGGTTCAGGTGTGCTTCCATCTGCTGACGCTTTGAGGAGAAAATTTTTGCCCTTGTGTGGAAAATCTGAGAAAGATTTTGTGAAACTTAAATTAAAAAATAAGCCAATCGTAATCATAGCAGATGAAACTTCTGATAAACAAGGGAGATGTGTTTTTGCCGTTTTGTTTAAAACTATTGACTCAACAATTCAGGAATGTTTTTTAGCAAGTGTAAATTTTCTTGATACTGCTAATGCATCAACCTGTTCCCAATCTATAATTGATACACTCAAAGACTATGAAATTGATTATTCTCAAGTAAAAGGCTTGGTATCCGACTCTGCTCGTTATATGTCTGCTTGTTTTGAACTTTTGAAAATTTTAATTGGAGAACGTATTCTTCATTATCAGTGCTGGGCCCATAAAATCAATCTTGTTGGTGATGTTTTTGTCAGTGAATTTAAGGAATTAAACATTGTTGTAGCAAAAGTTAAGTCAGCTTTTCTTTTGTCAAGGAAGACTAAGAGTTCCTTTTTAAAATACTTGAATGAACATGTGCCACATCTTGTGCCTAAACTTTATCCAGCACCTATTGTTACCAGGTGGAACTCTTGGTTTAAGGCAGTTTTATATCTTAATGAATACTTGGTTCATATACTTGACTTTTTCGATGAACTAGAGAATCCAAATTCAAGTGTTTTATTTTTGAAGGAATGTTGCTTTGAACCAAAATTTAAACAAAAACTAAAAATTCAAATGACTTTTATTTCTGAGTTCTGTCCTAAAATTATGAATTTGATTGATGAGTTAGAAGGGGTGAAGTATCCATTTGCACATCTTCTATGGAACAAATTAGAGGACTTGGAATCATCGCTTGAACGACAACGTCAAGGATATTTTGATGAAAAGACTTCTTTATGCCTGAATAATGATGAAGAAAATGGAGAATGCATGAAAAACATGCTAAGATCAGCAAGTGAAAAAAGTTTTAATAAACTCTCTAAGCACATGAAATTGAACAAGACAAACGAGGCTTTCTTTAACATAGCTCAATTATTTTCCCCATCTGTGGCTGTAAGTTCATCTACATTAAATATAAGTGTATTGTTAGACAGCTTTTCAAAAATCCCTTTTTTTCACGGAATTCCCCAAAATGAACTTATTGATGGTTATTCGAATTTTCATAAATTAATTAGGAGATCTATTTCTTTGAATGAAATTCCCAATGTAAAGGACATATTGTTAGCTGTAAAATTCAACTTTCCGTCTTTTGCTGAAGCAGCTTTACAGAGTATTTGGAGTCCAACCAACAGTGTGGACGCTGAACGCTTTTTTAGCATCTATAATGTCGTGGTTACTGACCGAAGAACGACTCTTAAAGAGTCAAATGTCGAAATTTCTACAATGTTGTCCTTTAATTAATTAAAAAATTTACATTAAAAATTTGTACTAATATCGTGTATTTTGTTGAACTTTAGTTCCATATCACACAATAAACATAACAAATGGTTTTTTTTATCCGTATTAATCTAATTAAATTAATTTTTTGTGTTTAAATAATAAATGCGAAATAAATGCGAAATTTGCAATTTTAAAAAATAATAAATGCGAAATTGGTGATTTTTTTTTGCGAAAATTACGTACCTCTAGCCATGCCTCAAGCCATCGCGTGAACCTGTCCACTGCCATCAAAGGGTAGCGAAAGCTCTCGCATACGGGAAGAGGACTCACGACATCGACATGAGTATGTCTAAATTGACCGGGAGGTGCGTTGAAATTACCGAGAGACGAGGTGGTGTGCCTAGTCACCTTATTACGCTGGCAAGAAAGGCAAGATTTCGTCCAAGTAGGGACGAATTGACGGCTCCACAAATCTATTTGTGAGAAAGCGGGATGCCGCTCGAATGGCTGGATGGCTTAGATTGTGGAGTTGGTTGAAATAATTATGACGGAAAAGAACGGTAAGGAATGGGCGTGGTTTTCCGATTGACGTCTCACAGATGATTGTGACGTCAATTCCAGCCAGAATAATTTTCTCTAATTTTAGAGAGGTACCGTCACGGATAAGTTGTTGAAGTTCCTCATCATCTCTGTGACTCGGCCAAAGCTGCGAAGGTAACTTGTGCAAGGCAGTCTTTGCAAGCGTGGAACGCACGATCAAACTCTGGTGTCCAAGGCACAGGTTTGAAATCGGCCAAGATGTTTATCAACAGCGCCTGTAATTCAGCCGCGCGTGGTAAGCAAAGTCTGTAATAATTAATCCTACCCAGGAACTTGCCGAGGCCCCGGACGGTTTTAGGAATGAGATATTCCTGTAAGGCGGCAAATCGTTCCGGCGGGGAATTAACCGACCATTGAGACACGATATCCTGAAAAGATGATTCCACCAGCTTCTAACAGACACTTTGCTGGATTTACGACCACGCCGTAATCAGCCAGTCTTTGAAAAAGAATCCGTAAGCGCTGGACGTGCGTATCCTCATTTTTTGAGAATATCAATATGTCGTCCATGTAGGGAAAACAAAAGTCGAGGTCGCGCAATGCCTCATCCATAAAGCGCTGGAAGGTTTGTCCGGCATTCCGCAATCCGAAGGTTATATACGGAAATTCATAGAGACCAAAAGGTGTGATGATCGCTGTCTTGCACACGTCTTCTTTATTGACTGGTATCTGTTGATAAGTCTTTACCAGGTCGAGGGTGATGAAAATGGTCGAACCAGGGACTCTGTGACTGAAATCCTCGTTACAACGTAGCGGATAGCTATCTGGAATGGTTCGCACGTTGAGTCCTCTGTGATCACCGCATGGGCGCCATATACCAAGTCCTTTTTTAAACACCAGTTGCAATGGTGCAGCCCATAAGCTTTTGGATGATCGTGCAGTGCCGGTTTTCAGCATATCGTCAATTCCTTTTTAGCGAACACCAGCTTATGCGGTGCGAGGCGATGAGGACGTCAAAAAACCGGAGGCCCATCAGTGGTTTTCATGTAATGCACTGTAGAATGTTTAATCTCTCTGTGCAAACCAGATGGTCGATTAATGGATGGAAACTCAGCGAGGATATTGTGAATCGCGAAATTTTATTGACCGAAATGGTTTTCACGCTAGCTTATTCGGTACAGGCGATAGAAATTAAAACAGAAATACCGGCGATGCTGTCCACAAGTTGTCTACTACGATAATCTCGCAGCAGCCCTAAATTGAGGTTGAGAGAAATATTATCATACGTTTAAATGGTGCTACCATTAGCTGCGCTAAGTTGGTAGCCTGTGGAAGATACTCTATTACCCAATAACTTACGTGGATAACATAAATCAGATCCTCTGATTTTGTTGGACTTGTTCGTAATAAAAAGTTCACGGCCCAGTTTTGCACAGTCAATTGCCGTGGCTACTGACTGATTTGGAGGTTTTCCAGCTTCTAAGAGCATGGATTGCTGCACTTACTGGCTTTGTCCTTGAATGTTTTATAATACCAGCACAGCTTCCCGGCGGGAGATTGATGTCGGCTTCTTGAGTTGGTCCTACCGCGGCCTCAGCTGTACTCTCATCTGTGACACTAGCGCAAATCTTTGTACCTGTGTGGCAATAGCACAAATCACGTCACGATCACGTCGGGGTCACCAATATGGGAATGTTAGGTAAGTATGATGGTTAATTAATAGACTGCTGCAGTCATCCCTAGTGTCCCATCCAAATGAAAGCATTCTTAGTTTGTAGTCTTTTAATGATCAATCGTGCGATACGGATTGTAATGTTATGTATCACCGACTTCGACTCTCTGACTAACGCCGCTCTTTCTTTATTTTCTCGACCTGTTATCAGAGCTAATTCCAAATTCCCAATTCAACTTCAGGTGTAGGGTGCGTTCAAAAATCGAACGCTGCCACAAATTTATTACAATCAATATGAGTACATTTATATCAACTTAACATAAGTTGATTTAAACGAACCGTCTATATAATTTCAATCTATTGGTAAATACTACTTTATTTACTTTATCGAGTATATTTATTACAAACGTATGATACACACAAAAGATATTGTTCTACGAAATGAATATATTGTTCTATCGAACTTCTTCTTACCTTTGCCCAAATATAAGATTAGATGTGTATTTTACATAACATGATCAACATCATTATCAGTCAATAGACACTCACTGCTGGACATAGGTCTCTCCCAAAGATCTTCTCCTCTGTTGATCCTGCGCTGCTCGCATACAGCGGCTTCACGTGACCTGCCGGGCACTAAGAGCTGACATTTGGGGGTTCGTGTAAGGGAATTCTGGGCCATTTCTCACCTCACTGGCTCAATGCAGATTGGTGTGAACCAGAGCTTCGTTTGTTGATTAGCAGGATGTACCACGAGTAGGTGAGCTTGGCTTGGGTCACGTAAGTTGTTCTGCGGAACCCTTTACATAACCATACTTACACGTTAATTTCATAAACTAGCACAATACAGGCTGACTGAATATATTAAGATTTAAAATTTTGCTTTTATGTATACCGTAATATATAAAATTTCTGAAATTCTCTTGCAAATGTTTAATTATATGTTACTTATTTTTTACGTTACCTTTAATAAAATCTAGCCAAAAACGTTTTAAATAGAAGGTAAGCTTAAAAAATTTCTATATTTCATTCTTAAAACTATAGATAATTAATAGGTATTAGTTAAATTTTACAGAATATCCGTTAATTTTACATCAATTTGAGATTGGAAAATTTTCTGTTGCGCTTGAATATCATTTATAACATTTTACTGCGTGGACTGGCTATTCATAGACTTATATTACAAAAATTCAATTTATTAAAATTACTTATTGAACTCGAAGAAATAGATTTTTTATTTCAATTAAGCGATTTTACGTTTCGCCAGTGGATTACGCTTTCCCTTCAATAAGAAAATACTTCCTATTTATTATCAGCGGGCACTTCAAAGTGAAGTAGATTTAGTCTCAGATCAACGTTAATAAAGAATTGCTTTATCGTATCTACATTTCAAAAGATTTGTTTTCGGTTCGTTCGTTCATTCCATAAAATATCAAATTACTTAACTTTACAACAAAACTTAATATAACGTAGGATTTATAAATAGTTTCTCGTGAGCGCTTATGTTATAATTGAACAGAAGGTTAGAAATATGAGTAGTAGTTAATATTAATTTCTGCCTTTTGGAATCTACTGATTAGGACATTGTTTAGGAATATTATAAATCGCTTAATAAACCATAAAATTTTAAATATATAACCCGTTCTTCCTCTCAGATTAAAAATAAGTAAAAGTATTAAACATAAAGAATGAGAGATTACGCCCGTCTTGAAAGCAGAATTGGGTGACGATGTCCCGCATGATCCGAAAGGACTTTTATTAGGGTACATATTGAAAATAATCTTTATGTTATTATTTACGCCGCGACGAATTCTTACGCTAATACCCGTCGCAATGTACACTTATTAAAGTTTTTATTAGAAAATACCATCCGTGTTTTACGTCATGCATAAAGAAATTCTTATTTTTACGCATAGATATTTGCATGTGAGTGACGGTATTCGAATTAAATAAGCTCCTTTTAAGTTATTCGCAAAATATAAAAACAAAACGTATACTGTTATATTAACATCACAATAAATTAAATATGAACTGTAGAACGGTGAATCTCACAGGAAACTCAACGACATCGCAGGATGATCAATATGAATTAAGTAGGCCTATATCCAGCTGTGGAAGTCTGGTGATGGTAAAGTTATAACCTGATTACTTATTTAATGACGATGTTTTTTTATTGACATATTCACAACTCAGCGCAAATAAATGGAACATCGAACGCGAAAACAAACCGTAACATCTTATCGTACCTCCACACTTTCGCAATCTACGCTACGTGGATAGTGTAACCGCAAACGGAAATTGTGATACGTTTTATCAAAACGTTTCCGCCGCTTGGTTGTGCTATGCGATACCGGTGTTTGCATCTGTGCACTTTACCGCAACCATTTGCAAACTCAACTACGCCTATTGGTTTTCAAATTTCGGTGCGCACGTCTGCGACGGCGTTTTTCAATTTTAAATCAGTGCTCGGCATTAATTGATGATTATAGTCTCTCTTTTAGTATTTTAGGTTGATAGTTAAATAATCTTTTAACCTCTAAAATATTCCTACAATCTTTAATGTTTTACTTCTCTTCCTAAACTACTTTTTCCCACGAGAGTAACAAAGAAGCCAAAAACAGTTAAACATACTCGCATGAAAATATAAATTTTACTTTAGCTCTTGCTACAACATTTCAATGCTGTTATAGCGGCAGATTTGTATTATTGAAGCAGGTTCGAAATCCCGAACCACGCTATATGTGACCCTCGAAATAGGACTGGGGAATTGAATTTCAGGACAAAATTGGTTAATTGCAGCATCGCGGAGACAATTCTAAACAACTTTGGAGATTAATACTTTGACTTTCCTATTTTAAATGTGTTACATTCAAAAAGATTACGTAATTTTTTATTATTAAAATTAGTTCCCTTTCAATCATATACTGACGCAAACATATAGAGAAGATTTTAAAAAAAATTTAGGTCGATAGAGAGAATTATTTAATCTATGCCATTAACCCCAGATTAAAGCCAGTACGCGGCAATTACTGAATTTCCAATACTATGAGAAGGAATATATAACAGCATTAAAAGGCATTAAGAAATGATTTACATCGTTTCTTCAAATAAATAGTAATTTTACTCCCTCATTTTCTTTTTTATAAACTAGCCCAAAAAAAATACTTTTTTAAAATTTAAAAAGTTTAACGTCTATACAAATAATAAATAGAGAATTTAATCGAAAATATTTAAAAAAAATTAGCAATTTATTCTACCGGGACAAAATATATTATTAGTCAACTTTTTTATATTATTAAGCAAGGGAACAAGCGGGATGTTCATCTGATGGTAAGTGATACGCCCGCCCATAACAATGTGGCGTTAGTTGGATGGTTTACACTGCATTGCATTGCGCTCGTCGCCTGAGACATAAGATGTTGAGTAACACAGTAATATTTGCACAGTACTGTTTGGCGACGGAGATAGGCGCAGCGCTGGTATCCACCTAGACGGTCGCCGGCAATATAAGTAACACTTCTTTACAAGATGAAGTTAAACTGATTACCTGGGAGATAATTAAAAGTACTACCCAAACGGTAAATAATTAGTACCACATTGCACTGGTCCTATAACTTTTTTTCTAATACTCAAATACGGCAAGCACTGCTCTATTAAAGCTTTTTGTACAATTAAATAGGTTTAATGAAAACTCTTATCCAAATAGAAACCAAGAAAGTGATCTAATGTTGTTTTATCACAATGATTTGCTTACAGTACTCTACTTAATGAATCAAAAATCTAAGCCAAAATACTTAAAATACGTTACAACAAAACTTCTAAACTGAATTTAAACGTAAATGGAAAACTCTGAACTGGTTAAGCCGTGAGTCATAATGGCGGAAATCCTTAAAGCATACTATTATCCAACCATAAATAAATAGATTTCAGTCAATTTAAGCATAAAGTATAAGGTTACGTTGGTACTTAAGACTGGTCCAAATTTAAACCTGTACTTTAATCCTTTGATATTGAGTGTCATCAGGGTTAGATTACGCGTAAGCTACTTTACGTAAGCAAAGCTCCTCGAGATGGATGACTTACAGATGGATGCGGAATAAAGAGTACTTATCAGTCGAACAGGATATTCGAATAATTTTATTTGCAACACAGCCTTAAAGAGAACAGATAAAAAAATTACTATCTGTTGTTAGATTCGGTTATTCGAAATGAAGTTAAACTTTAATCGACTACAAAGAGAAAGTATTCATTTCGACGATGTTTTTTTTTCAAGAATAAAAATAACTATTACATTTGTAGAATGAACCAATTTTAACAATTATATTTTTGAAGGAAAGTATATATGTAACCTCAAAGATAGTCCTCATCCTCATGACAGACATTTCTATTAAACGTTTCCGTTTTCATTAAAAATCGGTTACTTTTTCAGTTAAAAAAAGTATTATAATTTTAAAATCTACTTCTATCTAATCCAAACTATAATATATTAAATTTAACGATATCGTCACCTACTTGCGATTGTTTGATTATGGATAACCAATATTAACTTTTTTTACGAATTTGTAATTACAATTGTAAATGTATATATATAAAAACTACAGGATCATTCAGTAAATTATTAAACGAACTCACAAAAGGATCATCATCATCAACCGATAGACGCCCACAGCTGGACACAGGCCTCCCACAAAGATCTCCATATCGATCGGTCCCGCGTTGCTCGCATCAAGTGGATTCCCGCTATTCTCACCAGATCGTCGGTCCACGTTGTGGGAAGCCTCCCAACACTACATCTACCAGTACGCGAGCGCCACTCGAGGACCTTACCGTCCCATCGGCCGCCGGTCCTTCGAGCAATGTGGCCTACCCACCGCCACTTAAGTCTAGCAATCTTCACACAAAAGTATATTTCAACTAAAACCTAATTTTTTATACATTGATCAACATACACATATTTACCTACTTATAAACCCTGACAAGCTTTAATGTCAAATAGGGATATGTATTAGTTAGACACACCTTATGTCGTCAATATCTTTCGAGGCGTCTGAGGAAATACGAGTACATATAAACCATGATCTTGGCAGCAGGATCTCTTTACACTGACAACGTAGTTATTCGGCTGCCAGCAGACCAAACATAGTAAGATAATAGCTTGAGGAAGTTAGTGATGTCATATGCTGCCTGAAGGGATGTAAACATAGAAAATTCATAAACTATGTTTCTGCCTCATTCTAAAATGTAAAGAACTTTCATAGACATATGCCGTAAGTTAACTGTAATACAAATACTACATTTTAAAAAAAAATTCAACGCTTTGCTTAGATTACGTACTTTATTAATTAAAAAGCTATCAACGATCAAGGTATACACTTTCGTTATAATAATAGAATAATTTGTGGGGGGAATAGTTATAAATGATAGATGAAACGAGAAGAGAACATTAAATAGTTAGACATCAAATAATATCTCTAACTACAGTTTTTCTTATTTTCGTACATAAGTTGGTTTTAAAACAGGTTCAAGTAATTTTAAGTAAACTCTCATAATTAATTCGCTAAAGAAATGTAACATACAAAGTCGAAAATATTCTACAAATAATATATATGTCTTTCTCAATATAATAAAAAATACTCGAGATGTGACTTTGTCCAATAAAACAAACATAGTTACTTGTTTTACTTTCATTCAACTTGGGTAGTCTAAGTTACAAGAAACATTTGTCACGAAATGATATGATTTGCATATAACATTATTATTCCACTAAATTTGTCTTTTTTTTATCCTACGAAGCGACGAGACAAGCAGGACGTTCACCTAATGGTAAGTGATACACCTGCTCATAACAATGTGGCGTTAGTTAGGATGTATTTATTCATTGATTATACACAGCACCACATCGCGCTCGTCGCCTTGAGACGTTGTCTCGTTACCCCAGTAACTGCACTAGCTACAGCGCCTTTCAAACCGGAACACAGTAATGTTTACACACTACTGTTTGTAAAATAGGCGATACGGTGGTACCTACCTACACGATCTCCAGCATCAGAGACACCAATAAATCTATCATAATTTATCTACTGTTACTATATTTTTAAAGTACAATTTTTACTTAAAATTCTCCAAGTTAATCTTATTTGAAAGTCTAAACATTTCATTCGGATTTATTCTTTAAAAATATCTTATTATAATAATAAAATTTAACGTAGTTTATAAATTATTATGTATTCGTGAAACCATATACTCAACTTGCGACCTAATTGGTCCAGTCCATCACTATAGTTGAAATAATAATTCACACCGAGACATTTTTAGTACAATAACACTTGAAAGTGTTTTAAAGTAATGTAGGATATTGCTTTTGCATTTTTTTAAAAGTCATTTAAAACCCAACGTATTTATCATGACCTATTTTTATCTTTTCTGTTTGATATTTGTTGACGATGATTTTTAGCAACATTTATTATAACTAAAGTTACAAAGTTAACCAAATACATAAATATATATATTAATTTCCACTGGAATATTTGTTATTGATTATTTACATCATTAACTTTAATTACTTTACTGTTTCAAGAAATAAAACCGGCAAGGAAATGTATATAGTACTCCATTTCACTATATAAGTTTTTTGCTTGTTAATTGTACTCTTTTTTCATTTTTTTTTACATGAAAAGTTTTGTATGCTTGGCACCGATTCTCGGTAGCGTTTGCGGTGGATAATTTCCGTTGTTGGGGGTTTCATTATCTTTTTTATTATATAGAATAGACTCTAGCAGATAGAATAATCCTGCTTTCAACTTATTCAAATAATAAACTGTTCACAATAACATATAAGATTACTACCAATTAAACTACTTGAAATATTCAATAATTTTAAGCTAACAAAAAGGATCCAATGGACCTTGAAATATTAATAAGGTTAATTTGTTGTAATAAATTGGGGCTACCTATTTAATAGAAGATCAAAATAGTTTAACTTATGTAATTTCGTCCCTTAATAATATAATAAAAAAAGAAGCGAAAATTATTAGATCATAAAAACGTTCAAACTGTAGGCAATTAATGAAAAACACGTAATATTTCGAAATAAAATACTATTTAAAAACAATTATTCCTTATATATCCGGATTTATCGCCTTTATTTTAAATATTTATTACCCTATATTTGGGATGCTTCACATAACCCATGATCACGAGGGGACTTATGTGATAGATGGCCTGATGTCATAGTTATGACGGAGTACCTACAGCTTTTAATAACTATTTTATTTCAGTACAATCTACTCATATTAGGCTTTCAATATATTGTTTAGAAACAACATACTGTTCCCAATAAAGTAATCCGCCATTATTAAAAAGAAACATGAAAAGAAGGAAGATCAGTATAATACCGGTTGTGATAATGTATCAATAATAAACGAGGAATATTACATAACCTAAGATTCGCAGGCGATCTCATCTTCTTCGTAAAAGACCCTTTTAACATTCCAAAAATGCTTCAATATCTTACGATATCAAATAAAAAGTGAGTTATTTGAGGAATAGTAGGAAAACTGAGGTAATGAATAATAAGTCAATACTTGAAATTTTTTTGGATAATGAAGAGACTGAATACATATTTTTCAAGTCACACTTGTGGTCAACATAATTCGATCAAAAATTTAGATAATAGTAATAGAAGTATTATACATAGATTTGTAAATAAAATTTAAGAGGTACTGGTCTTGAATATAAAAAGTTTATAACACCTGCATTCTAGATCAGACTTGATTTATTACACATGATGAGATCACTCGCACACAAGTGGACAAAGAAAGTTACAGAATCATACCCAATACATGGAAAAAAACAAAGTAGAGCAGATTAAAAGATCAAAAGACCACTCAATGTGGTCTAGATTAGAGAAGAACATTGCTAGATAGACCTGCATTATCCCTAACTTGAGTAAATTTGAGTTGACCTTTGTCAGAAGCAGCGTGTCATGATAGCTGAAAAATATCAACAAAAACAGAAACATTAAATGAATTATTACTATAGAAACACGAATGTAAAGTATATTGCAGATAAATATTATTTAAGAAATTGATTTTTTTTTTCATTTACTTTATTAATCAATCGCGTTCATTTGACAAGATAACAAAATCTTCATTCATATTATGTTTAGTATTTATAGCGAAAATATTATTATTATTATCAAAATTTTACGCAGTACTAAAGCTAATGCATTTAGTTGTTAATATCAGCAAAGTTTTATAAAGTATAATAAAGTTTGCTTCTCTTCATAGTTCAATGCAACTGGAACTAGTTATTGTAAGTGTTCCCTTGCACAAACTTCACCCGATCACTATGAATTTATCATGATAAACAACCTTTATATAATCGTGTGGCTGCCGGAAGAAAGCAAAGAAATATATTTTTTTAAACATATTTCTTTAATTCATTATAATATTAAAATTTCATAATAATAACAAGAGAAATTAAAGTACAAAAGACGTTATTGCATATATGAAGTCTTTATTGGGCACGAGACCAATGACGTGAATCATGATAGATAAGCCATTATAGAAAAGGAGCTAATATGTTATTTTAGCACAAACAGTCCCATGCTATTTAGAGTAATAGCTTTTGCTCTCCTAAATAGAGATGCCGACCTAAAAATATTTATGTTTAGCAGACGTAAAAGCTCATGTCGCATAGTATAAAAGTGTGGGAAATAATCTTAACGGGAAGACTGAGAAAGGAGAGTAAGGTAGCCCGGAACCAATGTGGTTTTATGCCTGGGCCTGGGGGACTACGGACGCCATGTTTGCTCTTCGCCAACTGCGCGAAAATTACAGACGCACGCATAAAAACTTGCACATGGTGTTCGTGGACCTTGAAAAGTCATACGATATGGTTCCACAGTAGTCGGTGGTGGGCTCTGAAAGTGAAAAGAGTGCCTGAGAAATACCTGCAACTTCAGTGATCCCACCAGCTTTTCTCGAATCGCCTTAAATGGTGTATCCCTATCAACCTGCTCCGACTTCAAGTACCTAGGTTCATTCATACATTGCGACGGCGATATTGATCGAGATGTGAAAAGCTGAATAAATGCAGGTTGGATGAAATGGCGACAGGTCACTGGAACGACTTGTGATCCACGAATGGCCCTTAAACTTAAGGGGCAGATCTACAAGTCAGTCATTAGACCTGTCATATTGTATGGAGCTGAGTGTTGAGCCACCAAAGGTTCAGATGAAAAGAGATTACATGTGACCGAGATGCAAATGTTAAGATGGATGTGTGGTATGACGAGGATGGATAAAGTTAAGAATGAGTATATTAAAGGAAGTCTGAAAGTTGCTCCAGTGACATAGAAATTGATGAGCAAGAGGTTAGCGTGGTACGGACATGTTATGCGGAGGGATGAAGGGTATATAACAAAGAAATTAATGAGAGTGAACGTGGATGGTTATAAGGGTAGAGGAAGACTAAAGAAAGTGTAAATGGATTGTGTGAAAGATGACATGTGAATGAATAGTGTGAATTCAGATATGACGGCTGATAGAGGGATATGGAAGAGAAGTACATACTGTGCCGACCCCACATAGCTGGAAAAAAGGCAGGAGGAAGAATACGTTAATGCACTCTTGTCATCCACTGAAGCAAAGCTGATATGATATCAAAAATCTACTCGAATCATTTTCTTGAGCCAACCACAATGTAGGTACCAAGCATTGTTTTCCCATAAGATGTTGTTTTAGTGCAATACTGGAAAATATCCACAAGTCCAGTATAATAACACCTTGTGCAGCCAAAAACATCATTACGAATCACAGAATTCACGAACCTAATACAAGTCATACATTTTTTTGCTTAATTTATATAAACATTTCATAGAGTATTTCGCTTCGGAAATGATTATGTCGACAGAACAGGACAATCGTAAAATTTTTTTTTTTTTTGAAATCTGTCACCAGAATAGGCAAGCGGCAATTTTTGTTGTTCATCGACAGTTCATTCATCTCGAGTGAAACATTGACAGATCCATTGTAACCACGAACAATGCCGATGCCACCGCAAAAACTTTCAGTAATAGGAGGAATTTTCATTTTTTAAAGAACTGCTATGGAACTACTGAAAAATTATAAACGATCTTCAAACAACGAACTCACTGAGATATTTTATTTATAAACTGTTACAGTAATTTCAAATGCATTCCTTTATAGAAGCTATTGAATATCGCCGTAGAAAAAAAATAAAAGAGCAAACAAACGGAGATGCAAATTTCGAAACAGGATAAACAAAGTTGTCGCCGTAACTTTTAATCACCTAATTACACATCGTATCCCGAGTGGTGGATAATAGTTGCGTTCACTTACCTCACAATCATCCGACGGCGTCCGCTGCCACCACCCTTTTGTGTTTGTTGCAATGTGGGAGGGAGGGAGGGGATAGCGAGACGGCTCCTTAATAACTTTTAAAAAGAGCGCTCGAATGTGGCGAGCGCAGCGCGAGCCGCGGGTCCCGGCGATTCATTAAACACGAGCGTGGAGGCTGCACGCCGCCCGCGCCCCGCAACCCGCATCGCGCGCACCACGGCGGGGCGCCTCTTCCGCGCATGTGCCCGCCCGCCCTCCAATCGCACTCCTGTTGCATCTGACGGACCCGCGACGTCCAAACGAACGCTATGAATAGATTAACCATCGTCAAATTAGATGATGATCGCCGCTTTATAATCTTTTCTCCAAGACAAACTTTCATTGTTAATTTCACAAACTTCGCCGCAGACGCTTTATCAACACAAAATGTTAAGATCGATTACAATTTCTTTACATCGCAGCGATAATCTACTTTTCTACACGAGTTGATTTTAAATAACTATCAATAGTGTTACCATTATGAAACTTACTTTAAATATAATGTGACAAAACTCTATTAACATATACTAATAATACTTATTAAAATCAATTTTCTATCTATTACCAGTGTATTCTTTTAGATATTTTCCGTCCGAAGTTTGTCTGGGAAAGATTATTTTTAGCGGCATCACCGCCTATATTGTATTTTGATGTTTACGGAAAGACTCATTAATTGTTGTGTTCTGTAGTGTACGATGAAGTGTATATTCTATTCTATCGCTGTAAATTTCGAAATGGTGAACATACATATATACAAACTTAAAAAAAAAATCAATTAAAAGGCTACAATTTAGTAGTAAAAATAAAAGGTACAAAGCAAAAATATCTTAATTTCAATGCTTGTAATGAATGACATAAAAGTTAATATGTTGTAATACGTTGTACTGTTTGACCCTTCATGAAATAATTCAAATATTAGGTCTGTACATATGAAATTGACCTTTTGTTTGGAAGGAATACAAAGTCAATTTTATTTTTTGTAAAATATATTTCATTAATCAAAGTATGCACCGTTGTTATCTATGCACTTTTGCCACCTCATTATGAGAGCATTGGTCCCTTTACTAAAAAAATCATAGAAGCGAGAGTCAATAAACTCTTTAAAGGCAGTTTGGACTGCCGCATTAGGGTTGAATTTTTTTCCTTGTAAGAAGTTGTCCAAATTCCGGAAAAAAGGGTAGTCTGTTGGTGCAAGGTCCGGGGAGTACAGTGGATGTCGCAGAACTTCCAATTGTAACTCATCTAACTTAGTGGTTGTTTGTTGTGTAGTTTGTGGTCTTACGTTGTCGTGAAGAAATAGTTACCTAAAGCGATAGACCAATCTCGATTGTTTAGCAGCTAGTTCTTCCTTCATTGTTTGCAGTTGCTGACAATAGATATCTGCCCTAATCGTTTGGCCAGATTTTAGAAAGCTGTAGTGAACGACACCGGCGCTAGTCCTCCAAATACTCACAAGTAACTTTCTCTGAGTCAATTTCCGTTTAGGGCAGGATTTGGCTGGGTCTCCAGGCTTTTCCGATTTGCTTCTAGTGGATTAATAGAGTTTTGTAACTTACCTCGAAGCCTGCAGCTATCTCCGAAGTGCGTTGTGATGGATCCGCTTCCACAATAGCCTTTAATTCTTCATTTTCCACTTTGGTCTCCGGCCGTTCACGGGGTTGGTTCTGAAGAGCGAAATTTCCAGAACGAAAACGTCGAAACCAAAAACGTACCGTGCTTTCTTTTGCGATACCAGCGCCGCACACATCATTAACCCTTCGAGCTGTTGCTGCAGCACTGGTGCCACGGTAGAACTCGTACTCGTAAATATACCGAAATATCATGTTTTCCATTGTGCGGTAATAAGCGACGCCAAAGAGAAAAATAATGAGGAAAAAACAAATGAATGACTGTTTTCAAAACTCAAATGTACCCGCTAAATGAATTTATAAAATTGAATTTGAAATTCTTAACCAAAGAGGTGTTATTTCAGATCAAAGTGGTCAGTACGACAAAACGCTAATTTCATATATATAATTTCATGTATATAAGGACCTAATATCTTGTATCTCAATTTTAAGATAATGGTTCGATGAGCATATTGAAATAGTTTGTGTTATAACTATATATAAAAAACACTTTATATTCATAACTACTAACTTTTTGTATAAACTTAATGTCACGTTCAAATCAACATCTCTATATTTTATTATAATTATTATATAAAGAAACAAATTTGCATTGACTCTTAATGTCTAAGTATCTATATATTTCTTTTAAACTTTAACTTGTATCGTTAAATATAGTATAGTTTTAGATAATCTTAAATGAACTAGATAGAATGAAATTTATCCTTAATCCAGCTCAACCTTCATCAGAGCGTTACAAGCTAAACAGTAATCCCTCGAAACACGTTGGCCAATTATTTATAGCGAGGCTAATAGCAACTAAACCCGAGACTTTGTATCTAAACGAGCATCGGCTCTATATTCAACAATGACCAATTAAAAATGTATTTTTTTTAATACATGTGATATAAAACAGCGAAATATAATATTTCTACAGTAATCCCATCAGCTGTAGATCTTAGCAGTAATATTTTACATACCAGTCACATTCATTGGCCGATGACCTAGTGAACATAGATACAGAAAGTATCGCACAGGAAATTTATGGAGAATATAGTATATACTTTTTTTCCCCTAACACCTTATTGAAACTCTTCGTATGTCCGCCTAGTTATGTGCCAATGTGGACATAAGCTCATGTGTTATACAATAAAAATAAAACGTGACAGGTACAAAAGATCCGTTCACAGAGAAGACATTAAATGCCGAGTAAATTTCGTAGCAAAACATTTGCAACGACTCGAAAAGTTCTTCTGAAATTTTTGCGATAGCCTGGAGCATTCTGGAATTGGACATAAATTTTTGGGAATTGGTTTCAATACAAAATTTAATTATCTAAAGTGTTAAACACATAATATCCACAATCCTCACTGGGTTATTTGTGTTATTCAAAATGTTTTTGTGTATCGGCATAGAATTAACATTTCTCCAAATATGGTCTTCTTGATAAGCTTATCGTTGACTCCTTCGGAAAAGAAAATAATCAGATGAATGAATTCCCTTGAGCATTTGAGGCTCGCCCTTTGAGAGTAGATTTTAGAGATAAAGAAAAATGTGGACAGAAAAGGCGCGTTAAAGAACGATACCGCAAAAAATGCTCACAAAAGAATTCTTTAACAATATTTATTTTGAACTCGCTGAAGATTTAACTAAATGTAATTTATATGTTTAAATGAAAAGAAATTTCTTATGAGAAATTAAAAGATATTATTACTAAAGTTCGCTAAACGAGTAAATATTTCTATAACAATATATTTAGCAAACTCATTCCAAATAGAAGTTTTATAACTCAACTGGTGGAAGTTTTCTGTTTTTTTTTACACGAGTAAGGCATCAGAAATTAAAAAAAAATATGTGTTATAAATAATAAAAGATCAATGTGATAATAGTAAATTTTATCCGAATTTTGTTAAAGACATGCCTAAAACAAGTCAACATGTATGTGTGAGTAAATCTAAGTTACTTACATTCTATAGTAGCGACCATGATTCACATTATAATTCCGGTTCTATAAGCCAAGGGTTTGGCGAAGAATTCAAGGATCCGCCCAATTTATACGTATATATTTTGAACATATTTGTATATTTACTTAAATATTAAAAATGTACGATATGAACTTTGAAAAAAAAAGGAAATATATTTTTTCTTGTAGTATTAACAAGACGTCCATTACAGAACAGGATGTAGACATATGTAGAACAAAAAGGTTTTGGAATTCTTAACTAAAATAACAGTTTCTCTAATAACATGATTTTTATTCTCGACAGTTTTTATTTGATAAACACTCTGTTTTTTTTAAATTAATAGCACAATTTCTTGAAAAGTTTTAATCGTAAAATGAAACAGAGTTAATTAAAATCAGCTTGACTCAATAAAAACTAAACTTTTTACTGCCTCCTGCCTGAAGGCGGAGTAAATGGACTGAACCAAAAACATTAAAAGGATCGTCCAAAGGCACAGGTGTACAAAATGGAATGTAAATACGTAAACATTATATATATATCGACACGAGAAATATTTATGTGGAATACAATTGCTTCTAATTGTCTTAAATATTTCCTGTTGTTATGTAATACACGTAAATTTTTGTTTCTAGAATTTATAAGGTTGCAAAGTTTATTATCTTTGATGATTATATAGACTATCTATACTAAAATAGATTGTAAGTATAATTGTAAAATGTAGAAGCCAGTGAGCTTTACTAGCTGAGCGATTGACTTAAGTGATGGGGAACAATCCCGAGGTCTGAACATTCTGGCAGACTAGAGCTTTAATCTGAGAAGCCTTGGATATTACTCGGCACATGTATACATATAAATAAGCAATATATATGCACTAGCTGTAGCGAGTTATTAATAGTGATCACCTAGATAACTACCGCAAATAAAACTTTTAAACTATCTAAAACTTTAACATTATTTGATACCATGAACTGGACGAGCGAGATGTGAAACAATATATAAAACGTGACCCCAGGATTCTATTTTAGTATAGTTGTGTACAGAGGTTCCAACAGACCGATATTTCAACAGCTCCTGAAAATGTCCCTATAGTTAACCAAGCTTTTTAAATTTTCGTTATTCTTCTTATGTTTTCTTTGATGATACTAAATTATATATATATAGTTTAATAAATGTAATTAAACATGATAACATTAAATAAATTGAACTAATTTAACTGTATTGTTAGGATGATTTTTATTGTGTACTTTAACATTGTCCCAGGGTAAAGCATGGCAATAAATTTGTTTAGTGAGGCACTATATACTTCAACAAACGTTTACCGATACAATTTAGAAACGAGGTTGGAACTCGTAAACGTAAATTCATGCCTAAGCGGCTGAATGCCTTAGACGTAAACGCTGTAGCCCGTCACATATTTAGAGCGGTGCAGAGATTTCAACGTAATCTAAACACAAAGGAACGCTGTTACTTCCTCGCAAAGCCATTTCACCTCGGCTCGCGGTAATTTGCACTTTGACTTCTAAAATTAAATCTCCTGCAGAGCCTTGTTTATACTAGCTGAATGTAATTTAACTTATCCCGCCTGCACTATTTCAATTTAAAATCACTTCACATTCATAATCTAGAAACTGATATCCTTATATTTACGTTAATATTACACATTTAATGAAAAAAAATTTTTTAGAATGCTTTATCACCATTTATTGTCACGAGTGGTTTGAGATTTGCAAAGTTTTATGATTCATTGGAATCTGTTCAGATCCCAATTCATTGCAAAATAATACGGACTCCTAACTACGGTAATTTGCATGGCTGTAAGTATAAAGAAAATCCTAATTTAATATTTCTACCAAGCATACGGTTGGTCTTTGATTTACTTCTTCTTAAAGTGTCTCTCCAACTAGTGAAGGTTGGCGTTCAGCGTGATACAATCCTTTCTGTATCTTGATTTACTTAATGTATCTTAAAGTGTGATCTTGTAGTCGAATCACCACAAGACTTTTAGAAACACTAAACTCATTTTGCTAAGATCGGACTGTAATCAATAAATAAAAAGCAGTAGGTACTCCGTGATGTCTATGACTACTTCCCGTAATAGTGAGTGCTATTAAATACTCAAAAGGTAGGTAGTAAATAATGAAATAAATGCGATGAATTCTGTAAAATTAAGGTTTATTAAATCTACCGAGGTAATTCAATAAAATTTTTAAAAATTAGTTCATGAAAACGGATGGCGTCATGACTTTTGGCATCCTCTACCAGTCACCTCTAACTGTGAAATAAATAAAGGTGTGGTAGATTGTTTATTATTGAATGTGCCTAATCATCTAATTTTTTTTTAAATTCAAACAAGCGACTAGACGAGCGTGTCGTTCACTCACATGATTAGTGATACGCCTACTTAGAACAATGTGGTGCCAGTAGGAACATCGCCTTGAGAAAAAATATGTTAAATCTTGTAATTCCAGTAATTTCACTAACTATAGCACCTTTGAAATCAGAACACAGTATTGACTGCACAATAATGTTTTGCTATAGCAAATGAAGCTGCGATGGTACCTACTTAGATGGTCTCCGGCCACAGACCCCAAACACAAGTAATTTGTTGATTACGGCCAAAATATACATTAGTAAAGGCATCAATAGTATGCAAAAAAGAGGTGAAATTGACAGCAGATTACGCGAAATATCAATGGCAATGTGACAAAAGGATGCGAAGTCGGGGCCAATAAAATATGCAGATTTGACTGCGGGCGTATTTTTCTCGGTGTAATCTGCATTATTCAGGCTTTGTCACGAACTTCGACAGTTTAACAGCGTTTATCTCTCTCCTTGCAAATTGAGCTACGACTTAAAGACAAACGGGAGTCACTTTCATTACCATAATGGACCTCGGCCGATTCTTTGTTGGTGAGCCGAGAATGGATTGAAGTTTAAATTTTTCAACCAAATTTTTCTCAACACTTTACTTACGATAGATCATTTAAAACTTACTTAAGTTATAATTTATACTTGAAATTAATACATTTCTAGTATGTATTAATAAATCTTATGATAATACAAAGTTTCCAGTTCATCTATATATATATAACTAAATAGTACTTACTGTTGAACTGTAAATTTTTTTAAATATATTACATATCAATACATACGAAAATTTAAATGATAAATTTTAAAATGAAAACTTATATACATATAAAACGTTAGATATCCAAACACACACAATTACTCCTAAAAATATTTATATGTGTTCAGTAACTTTATAGACGTGTTTGATAACAAAGCGCAAATTCTGAGTATCATCAACATGTTACCGAATCATATTTTATTTTTACAGTTAATAGTGTTCGAGATTTTCATGATACTCAAAATTCATACTTTATTATTAAACATGCCTATAAAATTTATGAAGCGTTCAGTTTTTTTTTTATTTTACTCCAAAATTTTGCACATTTTTATCTTATTTTAAGATCTTAATATATTAATACATTAATCTATAATAAATTTGCAGTTACAGTTACTTGAATACAAATAAACAATATAATAAAGTATATACGAAGTGGCTTTGTAAGTAGCAGGAAACGGTAATATTCAACAGACCAAACTAATCGTTAATAGAGTGGTTCGGACTTGGGAACGACTGAACTACTTATACCTTAACTAAATAGCCTACGGAATTTATGTGAGTTAAAACAATATATTCTTACCACATTTCCTTTCACTATTAAAACAAAGTATTTATACATAAAGCAGCACGTTTGGAAATTACTATCAAATAGAAATGTAAGACATTGTTTATTCTCTGACATAAGAAGTCCAGGTTAGGTACAAACTCCTGTTTTTGCAGCAGACATCAAGCACAGGCATTATAATGCCACGAATTTAAGGATCATATCATCGTCAATGATTATCAACCATCATCATCATATCATACAATCTTTTCCCTAAATTCAACTAAAACGACATATCGATCATCATCACAGCATATTGGTTTTGTAAGACCAGATTAAACAATTCTACACGATTGAGATAGCATACAGGACTCTAATTGTAAAAAGCAACTTGTATAAATATATGGTCATATTCATTAATTGTTAAACTATAAAATCCACACCAGAAATGTAATATATTATATATAAAAAACGTTTTTTTTTTGTTATGGAGAACACCTAGACATAATAATATTATAACTAGCGCTAGATCGCACAATATTGATGTAGCGTTTTGTACAAAATGAAGCGACGAAACCAGCAAAACGTTTAACTAAGCATCTCCGACGTCTAGTCACTCAGTTAAAATAAAAATGAAGTAAGTTTTACAAACAGACGTTAAAACATTTAATAATTTCATTTGTTCTGCTGTTTGAATATATACGTACAGCATTGTCATAAAACATTAATCATATCTCGTTAGAGGAGTCCTAATAAAAAAGAAAGCATGGGTCGGCCAAAGTGGCTGAAAACATTGAATCTCAGATTTGTAACAAAAAATGTGACAAGTCATCAAATCTACATATTTTATTAGTCTCCCTCGCCAACTTCGACCCTCTGCTTTTGGTTGGGTCCGATGTCTTAAAGAGATGTCGCTTTAACAACTACATTCCGTGTCGATACTTTTTTATAATATCATACGTTTTTATGTTCAAAAATACTATGATAACACATGGTTAACCAATGTTATATTATGTAGGATGGAAAAGTAATACTCGTAGTAGTAGAAACATGATTTATAGACTTTACCTTATCACAGCGAAAGCTTAGAGGGCGCTTGTGAAATAAGCCTTTATTCGGCAAGTAGAGTTATAAGAGAAATTTACCAACTAAAACCCCCCTAAATGATCTATCGCAGTGCTTTAAGAGCAGCACCGGGATTTCCAATGAAAAGTGACAGTATACCTGTGCACTATGGTTATGCATGTCCCAAGGAAAGGCAAGACCCTTCTTAGCACCTTCTGTGTGCTGCGACAAATATGATACCAATTCTCATTATTCGTCGTCCTTGGGCTCGCGTATCGGGCGATAAGACACTCTCTCCCCCCTTTAAGACCTGTGAATCTGAAGGCGTTTGTATTCGTGTTCCACGACATACATGGTTACATTCCTTCTATTCCTTCTAATTCTAGACGGTGTAATCTCGGGCTTAGTTCTCAGACCTGTGGCTAACAATATCATTAATATATAATTACATTTATTTTTTAATTTTCTTTCCTTTTCCACAGAAAAGGAAAGAACTACACCTATTCACAAATAGGTGTAATTTTCAATCCGGCGGCGTTAGAGCAACCAATAGAAATAATAATGAAAATGCCTAGAGAGTCGTGAGATTACAGGGTTAATGTAACATAAGCCTCAGCGAATAGTAAAGTTTCGATAACATTAGTGGAAACAGAGCAGCGCTAACCAATATTACAGAACTTTCAAATAGGTATCAACGACAGCCGGGCAGGCGGCGGCGGCGGCGGCGTCGCCCCCGGCGACTGCGGCGACACTTCATAAAGAACACTTTTATACTCAAGCCTTTTATTTATGATGCCCTTTCATATCTTTGGCTTCGTTTTATTATCTGATATGAGAGCCGTGTTATTAAATTTCCATTTTCACTTCTATATTAAAAATATACAAACATAAAAACTAACTACGAGCAATAAGATTATCTGTACACATTGAAGAATATTAATGAGAAACCTTGCTAGTCACCTCACGAATACGATCCAAGCAGTATGACTACGTATGTGTTTATAATGTTTCGGAGTCATTAAGCAAGGAATCGATTTTAGGGAAAGTCGCTCTTAAACGACGACGTTTCCGCGCCGAAGGGTAAAATTTAATAAAGTGAATTTTCGTTAATTTTAAAGACGTTTAAAAACTACTTACCAGTTTATTATACCACTGCCCGTATTTTATTTAACTTGCGAATACGATTACAATAGAGTCATTTATATTTTAGTTGTTTTTAATAACAGTTTAAAACTCTTCTCTTCACTTCACTCTTTTTTCTTCTCACAACATATAACGGGTTTGAGTCAACAAACAATGTACAAGTTACAAACGGAAAACAATACTAAAAACGAATGTATTAAATAATTAATGGGAATCATCATATGAAATAAGACAAGTTATAAAATGGTTATTTAAAATATATGGTTGTAATTTAAGGTAAGTTTTTTTTTTGTTTAAATGCGTATATTATGGTGCTTTCACTTGAATCGGAAATGGATTGAGGTCTTTTTACTGTTGAGTGGCGGTTGTGCGGTACATCGCTCCGCACTTCGCTACGTGACCAAGCGACGCCCGCTAGAAATCATTACACGGCTATGTAGGGATCTGACTTTACTTCTAATGCATCAGAATTTTTAATAGTTACATTTAAATTAAATAAATGTCAATATAATTTAAGGATCGGTAAATGATGTCTAGTCTTTTCACTTCACAATCGATAAATGATAAATTGATGTGTTAATAGGACCTGTACATCATATTGGGAATAAGAAAAATTTTTAAAACAAAATAAAGTAGTCTTTAGTCTAAATGTTAAATGAAAAGTTATTAATTGTCATTTTGTAATGACAAGTAATAATCATAGATTAATTTTATGATAGTAATATTACAATGAACGTTGGGGACCTAAAGTGCTGAAATGGCAACCCCGCACCAGAAAGCGCAACTTTGACTCCATAAGATAGACAGAGGCCATAAAAAAAATCTCTGCAAGCCGCTGGATTTAAATAGAGTAAGAGCGTGCTTTGTGGAATACATTACAAGAGTCCAACTGTGGATGTTCATCGGTTTAAATGTTGATGATGAATATTACAATAATTTTACTGTTACTACATCAATGAAAAAATGTTTTATTTCTACTACTGAAACGCGACAGACCGAAGGTCGGGACCGTATTACTTACTCGCAAAAATTGTTAGGTTACCTTGTTGGAAATAATGGACATCCGATACGTACACGAGAAAGAAATACACATAAAATCGGATACATTCACCCCTTGTTATTTACAAGTCTATTGAAGAGGTCATTGCTCTAACAAAAATAGATTTTTGATTACATTTCAACAAAAATAACATTTTTTTTTATTCGTATGAACGACAAGACGAGCAAGACCTTCATCTAATGATATGTGATACATCCGGCCTCAACAACGTAGCACTAGTTAGGACTATATATACTTCATTGTGCTTGTCACCATATAACAAAGTGAGTATCGTTGCCCCAATTACTTCACTAGCTACAGCTCCCTTTAAACCGGAACAAGAAAACGTTTGCACGCTACTGTTTGACGATGGAAATAAGAGTCGTGGTGGTACCTAGCTAAACAGTCTCGGATAACAGAGAATTTCTTTCAGAGAGCTTGCCCAAAACGTAGCAAAATTTAACTCACACATTAAATACCTATTTCACTGGGTATTCGATGTACTTCTGCTTTACTAGTAAGAACTTAATTATTCTATTATGAACAAACAATTTTATTTATATATTATATATAAATAAAATTGTTTGTTCATAATAGAATATATATATACAGCATTTTTCCATTGAAAATTATTTAAACATGCCCAATTACAATTATATTACCTATTCTATGAAATAGACAGTATTGTTCTCATTCTGAGTTACGTACGTATATAGACTCAGAGCATCTCGAAAGATGATAAAGCTTCAGACAATATTAACTTTCGCGAGACTTTTCAGACTTTGTTATAAGAAAATAACAAGTTTGCTACGTTTTATTAACCCGTACGTTAGGAACGTCCATTAATTATACCTTATCATATGTTTAAAGGAACCATATTTTTTATTGACATTAGTGTAAAAATCTCTATTGCAATTTTTTCACCCCTCTTATATAAACGCTCATATAATTCAGACTCGTCATCCTTTTTGTGCAAAAACCTATCTCGAAAGTAAGGAAATATTAGTGAGTTTTTTCATGTGATGACTTTTGTTTCCTCAGTATGTAATAATTTTTCAGTATTTGCTATTAACTGTTAATAATAATGGTCCATTGAAATAATGGAAATACTTTTTATTTTTATTTTATATTCACCTTTAATTGTAAAGTTTGAATTATTTTGTGCGTCAAAAGAGAACTGAATTTTCATTGAGCTGTGAATAAACGTAGACCGTAGAAATCTAACTAAAAAGTTGAACGGAATGCCTTTTTACTTGTTTGTTCCGAGTAACTCTATCTGATGAGAATTCTGATTTGCTTTTAAATTGGTGATTCAGTTCTGAAAAAATGCAGTTTCAGTAAGCGCTCTTTAAAAAGCAATGAAATGCTTTGAAATTAAAAATTTTCGGGACATTTGTAAGGAATGTTTTTAAAATATATCTCTTTTTTAAGCTTAAATAAATATAACTAATCCTGCGAACTTTTGTTCTTAACAAATAAATATCTCGCCGTTTGCACATACTGACTCCATATAAAGTAATTTTTAGACTAAAAAAATATGATTTTTTTAAGTATAATAGATTTCAGAAACAAACTTCACAATCGGCTGCCATTATTATCCATCCTACGTTTACTTTCCTGCTTTAAATTCACCATCCCGTTAAGTGGTTCCTTTCCAACGAAAGATGAGATAAATATTTGATCTCATTTAATTTATAAAAACTCTAATTTAAAATCGTTTTTTAATTGCAATTACTTGTATAATCAAATCAATCACGTTAGAATGATCATTCCAACACTTTTTTTCAAACATGAAATGTTATTAAAAAAAATTATATCGGAATAAAGATGGTCGTAAAGGATCTATCAAGGAATCTTAGTGTGAAATCTGGAGCACTTAGTAAACTTTTTTCTACTTAAGGTTTTAAGTTTAATTCTCATTTCTCTTTTTATTGACTAACAATGACATTCATTCAAAAATTTGTTATTCATCGTGAACCCCGTACATATATTAAAATTATGAACTATTGGATATATACATCACGCACAGTGAAACTGATGCGTTTTACTAATTTTACTAACTTCGATACAGGTTTTAATTAAATATATACATTTTGTTAGGGTACGTCGCTTACTGAACAAATCTAAAGCAAATACCGACAACGACAGTCATCTGACAGGTATAGGGTGACAACCATTAACGTGCCATTCCAGTAGTCCGCCCTTAAGACGCTTTCCCCCATTCCTCTTTAATAAGCTGTTAATAACTGCCAACATTGTTTAAAATTGTCATTTTATTGTCAAATTTTTTTGTTTGTGTATGAAAACGTTACAGTTATTTATATTATATTTTTTAATTATTATTATATTAATTCCTTTAATTACGAATAATGCGATGTCACTGTTAATATTAAGTAAAATCAGTTAAACATATTAGGTCCATATGAAATTAGTGTTTTGTCCTACTGACCACTTTGATCTGAAATATCTCCTCTTTGCTTATGAATTCCAAATTCATTTAGCTGGTACATTTGAGTTTTTAAAACAGTCATTCATTTGTTTTTTCCTCATAATTTTTTTCTTTGACGTCGCTTATTACTGCACAATGGAAAACATGAAATATTTACGATAATATTAGGTTGAGAAAAAGTTTGTTCGTATTTTTAAGAAAATTCAAAACATATTTTAATATAGTTTATTTATATTTAACTAAAGTATGTAGGTACCATTTTGTTTGATAACTTTTTGTCATCTTGTGGGTAGGGACATGATCCCATTGCTATAGAAATTTTGGGACTTCTGATCAAAATACCGCGACAAATGGTTTTGGCAGTCGTGATGTTAACCTGACACTGCCTAAAGAATTCTGAAGAGTCCGAAACAGGTGGAAATCTGAAGGTGCAATGTCAGAACTATACGGCGGATGCATTAACACCTCCCAGCCAAACTCTCTTAATTTTAGCTGTGGCTAAATACGTGTGAGGTTTAGCGTTATTATGATGAAAAACCACACCCCTTCTGTTGATTAATTCCGGCCGCTTTCTCTCAACTTCTTGCTTTAATCTCATCAATTGTTCGCAATAGAGTTCAGAATCGATGGTCCTGCCTAGTGGTAACAGCTCATAATGAATTATGACCTTCCAATACCATCATACACACAGCATCACCTTGCTACGAGTTAACCCGGGTTTCGCCACAGTCTGTGAAGCCTGACCGGCCTTTGACTACGACCTTTTTCGCACGTTCTATGTAGTACGTGATCCACTTTTCATCACCAGTTATCAGCTTCTCCAAAAATGGTTAGGTTTCATTACGTCGTAATAAAGAATCACAAACGAGTACACGGTTCATTATTAGGTTTCTTTCAGTGAGTTCGTGAGGTACCCAAATATTGAGCTTTTTTGTGTACCCAGTTTTTTTCAAATGCACCAAAACTGTTTTGTGGTCAATTCCCAGTTTTTCAGCTACGTCGGAACTACTGATATGCCGATGTTGCTCCACTTTTTCAAAAATGGCATCCATTTCATCCGTAATAGGGCGACCAGAGCGACGTGCATCTTTGACATCAAAATTTCCGGATTGAAAACGCTTAAACCAAATTTGTGCTACTCTCACAGACCACTGCACTAAGTCCATAAACATCGCAAATTTTTTTCGCGGCTTGCGTTGCATTTTTACCTTTTTTGTAGTAAAATTTTAAAATGTATCGAATTTCTTCATTAGATTCACTCATCTTGACAGTACGAAAAACAAATGAAAGTCACACATTTTCCTAATTTGAATTTGGAATTATGTTCTTTAAAATTTAAACTTTCAATGATACCAAAACCAGCCAGATACAAATAGTATACCCAAAGAGATTTTATTAGAATTTCATACATACTATAATGCGAAAAGACTTTTTCCCCAACCTAATATTTACGAGTACGAGTTCTACCGTAGCACCAGTGCTGCAGAAACAGCTCGAAGGATTAATGATGTGTACGGCGCTGGTGTTGCAAAACAAAGGACGGTACGATTTTGGTTTCAACGTTTTCGTTGTGGAAATTTCGACCTTCAGAACCAACCTCGTGAACGACCGGAGATCAAAGTGGAAAATGAAGAATTAAAGGCTATTGTGGAAGCGGATCCATCACAAAGCACTTCAGAGATAGCTGCAGGCTTGAGGTAAGTTACAAAACTCTATTAATCCACTTGAAGCAAATCGGGAAAGTGAAAAAACTTGAACGATAGATATCTCATGATTTGAGTGAATCGAACTTGCAAACACGCGTCGACTGCTGTGTTACTTTGCTCAACCGACACAATAATGAAGGGATTTTAAATCGAATCATTACTTGTGATGAAGAGTGGATACTGTTCCATAATCGGAAGCGCTCATCGCAATGGCTGAACCCTGGAGACCCAGCCAAATCCTGCCCTAAACGAAAATTGACTCAGAGAAAGTTACTTTTGAGAATTTGGTGGTTTTGCGCCGGTGTCGTTCACTACAGCTTTCTAAAATCTGGCCAAACGATTACGGCAGATATCTATTGTCAGCAACTGTAAACCATTAAGGAAGAACTAGCTGCTAAACAACCGAGATTGGTCAATCGCTCTAGGCCACTGCTGCTTCACGACAACGCAAGACCACACACTGCACAACAAACAACCACTAAGTTAGATGAGCTACAATTGGAACGTCTGCGACATCCACCGTACTCCCCGGACCTTGCACCAACAGATTACCATTTTTTCCGGAATTTGGACGACTTCTTACAAGGAAAAAAATTCAACTCCGATGCGGCAGTCCAACCTGCCTTTAAAGAGTTTATTGATTCTCGCTTCTATGATTTTTTTTAGTAAAGGGATCAATGCACTACCTATGAGGTGGCAAAAGTGCATAGGTAACAACGGTGCATACTTTGATTAATTAAATATATTCTACAAAAAAAATTACTTTATTTTCCTCCGGTACAAAACGGCAATTTCATATGTAAGCTTTTTAAGTAGTTTCAATATTAACAATAATTTACAGATATTAGTTTTGTAACGCTCTAGCAAACGCGTATTTTAGAAATATAAGTAAATACATTTGAAATCATAAAATACAAGGCCCCTGTTCACTCGCTTTTCAGGAAATTGAAACATACATTGCAATCTCCATGGCCGGGCACTAGATACGTATTAAAAGGAATTGGGTGTGTGCGAGATATGGATTTTACAAGGCGTATAAAAAATGTTTCTTTCTATTTCCATTTACAATATAACAATATTTTTCAATTTTTAAAATAAAATTAGTGTATCGCAATTATTCAGTAAGCTAAAATATTAAGAAATAAATAAATCAACATATAGCAGGAATAGAAAAAAATTGTTCTCTCTTATTAGATATTATTTAAATAGCTACAACCGTAGGACAAATGCTAGTTTGAAGGCTGTATATATATATCTCTTTAAAGTTGTGTCTGAAAGTCAGCGCAATATAGTATTGTACAGATTAGGTAAACAATTGCTTCTCTAGTCACTTTCATTAATAAAAAAATAACTTTCATCATATTTTCAGTATGAATCTTTGACGTCAAGGATAACACGAGCAACGGGTTATCTGCAGTCATACACTGAACGCTAAGTCAAAATATGCTGTTGCAAACAAAACTACTACAAACAATATCATGTGATGGTGCACTTATTTTTGGAGAGAAAAGCTCTTGTCTACTGTTATTAAATAGAAATATCCATTGCACTAAATTGAAATAAAAATTTTCAAAGTGTCATTTTACATAGTGTATTACATGTTCTCATATCGTAAAGTTGCGATATATATCAACGTCATTCGCAAACACAGCGCTACGCCGTAATACTATTGTGCGTACCAACTTAATTTTTCATATGTATTGCTTGTGTTCTACAGAAAAATACCCCTTTTGGCACGGTAGCTCAGCATAAGAACTATAACTGCATCGTATTACAAACGCACCGGCGGCGGCAGAATTACAATGTACAATCAGACTACTTCCGCCGCAGCTAGATAAGAACACGTCATAAAAGAGTTCCTGCCCGCCAAAACTTTGCTTTAATTTCTAAATTCTCGCTCTCCTCGTATGCCCACATGACTTCATAATACCACTATTGTAATTTACCATAATTTGTGGTTGTTTAATTCATATATTGTACAGCTACCACCTATTAATACTAATACTGTCTATTAATAACCTTTATAAACACAATAATACTTTTGTCTCCTCAAAAGCACTATGTCAGCAAATTACATAACTTATAAGAATAAACTTTATAAAAAAAAACAACGAATCTTCTAACCTCTGTAATTAAGAATATAATAATAATTTGTAATGACGATCAACTATACTCGTACTCAGATAAATTTTACTGATTTGAAGATAAGATGCAAATATTCCTTTAATATTGTTTAAAAAAAAATTCATATGGTGTAAAGAGGCTAAAACTAGTAAAGTCCTTATATGTTAACAGCAAGAACTTAGCAGTGCTTTTAAGAATTTACAATACGAAGATGATAAGTAGAGCCAGTCGAGTCTGAAAATACCCTATCACCATTACGAATGTATCAATATATATCCTCGAATGAAACCACAGGATCTCCGTGTTAAAAGAAAGGTGGTTGAAAATATATTCTTAATCTATAAAATTGTGTTCCTTGGTAGAGGTCTATGTCCAGTAGTGGATTACCGCGTGCTGATGATGATGATAGAAGAAATTCTGAAGTTTAAATAGAAAATTACATAAATTTTTAACACGTTCATATTACACATATCCGTTACATAACATAAAAGCAATTACCCAGTAGTAAACACGTAAAACAACGTATCCGCAAGTAGTTAAACACGAAAGAGCGAATTGGTGTTCACTGGGAAGTTTAACCGCGGGCGCCCGAAGCAAATAAGTATTGCCTTCTAACGCATACAGACTGTTTGCCGACGGAGATTGCAATATTATGTACCGATCTCCAGCCTTTTCCGACAGCTGTAAAACCGAGTTGTGTTGCTTCTGTTAGAAATATTATTAGTTATCCAGTCAAAGCTTATTGAAGCGCATTGACTTCCTTCAACATCGCGTTTACTGGTTAGACACTACAAATATATTTCTTAACTAGCTTTAATAAAAAGTTCACTAGTATGCTAGATAAAAAATTAAATATATTAATTAGATAAGATATAATACTGTTTTTCTAGCTAATAAATTATATTTATTTTGAATCTTAGGTTATAATAATTAAAAATCTTTTGTTACAGCATTCATACTAATAATTTTTGACATTTACTTCATAAAAAACGTTCTTTTTGTATAGCTGTAATGAAAAAAAAAAACACAATACTGCACTACAATAGAAACTGAGAAAAAACACGGATCCATAATAAAATAAATAATAGTTCAATATCTATTTTTGATTTATTTACAATAAATTTAAAAAATAATAGGTTATTATAATACATAACCTTAAAACCGTCTAGCTAAAGTAAATTGTATAAAGAATTCATGCTTTCATAATTAAACATCTTCTGAGAAAGCCAATTTAATAAAATCTGTATGATTTATGATGTCTATGATGTCTCTGTCTATTGAATGCTTTTATTTTTTGTTTCCATTTATCTACAATAAAGGAAATATCAAAACCAAAGCCATGTGATTACTAAAGCCAATATAGGCAGAAATAGAATTATATTTTTTATCTATTAAAAAATAAAACACAGGTAAGTTATCTTATAAGTAATGGTGAGAAAGATGAGCATTTTCTACTATAATATAAATCAAATTTATGTACTTAAAACGGCGTGGCTTGAAATTAATTTTGCTGCAAGTGTCGCTGGATGGTAATACATTTCTTTAAAATGCACATAAATCAACAGTACCACTTCGTGCCGGATGCTGACTTCGAAAATGTAACTTCAATTGGAGTTCATAAAATGTTGAATAACAAAAGCTAAAATAAGCTTTTGATTTTATTTACCAAAGAGCTATGTGCATTTTTTTCCTCGATCGCATTGGTACATGAGATGTTATTTGCACACTACTGTTTAGAAGCAGAAAATGGCGCTGTCGTGATAATTAACTAAAAGATTTTCATCGAATAAGACTTATTACCACCACTAAGTATTTTGTGATGATTTTTTTTAACCGTTTACACGTTACAGTGCCGTTTTAAATTTATTATAACCATCACAAATAGAGTATATTTATGATTTTATTAAGGCTAGTCTTTTTGCACAAGCGATGAAATCCTTTATATTCATCCAATGCACCCAGACTCGGCTCCAATATCCGTCAATCACGCAAATATTTACCTCGTGTGGGGAAAAATCACTCCGGCTTATGTTGAGGCTTTTCGATATACTACATTATAATATATTTTTTCCTTTATTACTATCATATATAATCACATAATAACAATAATATATTTATGCTTTGTATTTGTCATGGGATCAATAGATCTAAGTGTTGTATGCTACCGAGTCCGTAATCCAAGGTATGGATTATGAAACGGTTAGGAGATAGCTAGCCGCTTTTGCAGTCCTCGACCAAATAACGGTAACGAAACAGTGATAAAACGTTAAAAAAACTCTACTTAGAATTGCTGTATATATTCGAAGCAGACCTTGCGACATGGCAAATTGTACAACTAGTAAATAAGCACTCATCTGCTACGGGCAGCTGCGTTGCAGCACTTTAGGAACAGGATGCCTGGTTAACTAGGACGGTACCACAATAGAACATCGTGCGGAAGACAACACTAAAACCACAAGATATATCTCCCTAGGACGATCATTATGGGCGGTATCGAAAGTCCATATTGTCTTAATGGTTATCCACCTTCCAAAGAAGATGGCATTTTAAAAATAAGACAACGCCTTTAATATGTTACTAATAAATTTAAATATTTTTTTATTACAGAAACAAATAAACAGTAATTAAAGTGTTTCTTCTACCGTTAGTATTAGTGTTAAAAAGAAGGGCACATGAAATCCAAAATTTTCATAAAGAAACGGATCTTAACGACTGCACGCGGTTCAAAGTTATCCGTACTCATGTACATATACAAAGGAAGATTTTTATAACCTTTTTCCTTTTCTTTTTATAAACACGTCTAAAAGCTTGTTTATTTCATAAATTATTGCGTGATTACATAGTTTCACCTTTTTTGATATTACAAGCTTCACGTATTTATCTATGTGTAAAGCGATACGCTTGTCTAACAAAATTAACAGCACAGAAATTTACAAAGCAACAGACTTTGACAAAATATAAAGCCTTACCACTCTATTTCTTTATTTACAGACAAGGGAACACACTAATGTTTACAATCTTAATTATTACTTACAATGATACTGTACAATAAAAACCAATGAACTGAAAATTACTGTACTTACTGGGAGAATAACAGTCGTGATAAAAAGATCAAATCCTGTTTCCGGCTTTTGAGTAGCACTTTTATAAGCTTACGAGAAGCTCAACGTTTTAGTGTCCGATTGTTATTATGCTCGTTTATACCGTATAACTTAAATGTAGCAACAGATTCAGTAAGTGCATGCTTGCATTATATCAAAACTGGAAAAAGTTTAGAAAAACATTTTCTAATAAATCGTCAAGCTAGTCACCGACGACACAAACAGTATAGAGAGCATGACGGTAGGTGACATGACAAACGGGCTCGCGTACCCCGGTAGTGGAAGATTTAGTGGCGCGTTGTGTTGCGATAACTACCTCTGTTTACACTACATTTAACTTGTGCCAAGTGCCATGCAATTGCGGAGCAATCGAGGTACTTTGCCGACTAAACTCCTCTAATATACTCATTGGGTAGATTTACTCTTATACGGAAAGCAATAGTATATTATAACGCCTTATTTAAACATCACAGATATTCAATAGGATATCCAATCGGATGCTTTGTTTAATAGACGACGATCATGGGGACGGAATCTAGATTACAAAGAACTTTTATTAAAAAATATATTTTATTGTTTATGAAGTGCATATTTGTTTACATTACATATAATTTGGTGTGTTTATTCGATTGTTGCCTACCTTCTAAGTTACAAAGCTTTGACCGACGAGACAAACAAGCGGTGGACGCAATAAGCTCGCAATTTCAGACCAACGCTCAACAAATTTGCCAACTGAAATGAAGTCTCAACTATACAGTAACACTGCTGTCAACAAGTCACCACTTTTATTGCTCACGCCACTATTGAATTCCAATATTCCACTTTCGTTCACGGCTTTGTCCGCGGTGGTCACTGTCGATATTATATCGCTCCTGGCATTTATATGAGATTTTTTTTAAAAAAAATTATTATTTTGCAAATCAACTATGGGTTTGTTTATGTTGAACGAAATGTGTCGCAACATAATTGTATTCAACAATTTTCGTTGATGTTATTATTATTTAATCTATTTCCGACCATATATTGAAATTCCGGGTTCACACATTTAACGACACGTTAATTACGCTGCCCACTTAACCGGATGGTGGCAAACTGCGCCAGTTGCTTATAACTGTAAATAAATACAGAACCGCGCGACTGTCATTATCACTATATATAATACATATTTTAATAACTATTTAACGCTTGATTAAACTATTTTCATAATGAATAGGTTTGCATTTGTATTAAATTAACCGTTTTCTGGGATCCGGTCTAAATTGGACTTAGTTACCAGTGTACCAGCTTCAAGGATCGCCTACCTAACAATGACTTAACACAAATGGTATTTCGTTTATCTGGTGAACACCAGGAGCGTATCTTGACATCATTTATGAAATAAATCGTTTATAATCAAGTGGTCTGACGTCATCAACAACTGTCTGCCGCTCGACATGTAATTTCCCGTGCCTCAATTATCAAGGAGACGCCTCGCGGTCGAGAGTCTCCTGTCAAGACATTTCGTAATACCTTATTACAACTTCTACCACTGTTGTGCCGGTACCCTGATTACAACTCCTTTGTAATGGTCCGTTTGTAATGATGAAATTATTGATTAAAACACCTTTTCTTTAAATTACAGAATGTGAATATTTCTAATCATCAATTATCAACGTTATTTGAATAAAAAATTGGTGCAGTTCAATCACTTTCTGCGTTCACTAAGTAATTTTATTACTCAATGTAGCAAAATAAAAAAAACATTAAACAATCCTTTGTTTTCAATGATAATTGGAATTGTAACCGAGGCATAGACATTGATAGCATGATGGAATTATAAATGGACTAGTGCTTTAACACAAGATGAATGTTTACGGCAAAGGTGCCAGTCGCTTTGGCGAGTTAGCTACCGAATAATCAATTAACAGTTGACCGCATGCATCCGGCTGCACCGGAACTATGGCAGTGGAGTAGATAAACGAACCGGATATCGGGGTCTTACATACCCATGACAGTCGCTACTCAATACTGTGATACAAATCTCTATATTATTATTACACAAGTTCTTATTGGATACCTTACAAATCAATCAAAAGGAAGGAAAAAATGCATTAACAATAGCTAGGGAGAGCGAGGAAGGATATATCCTTGTTAAAAATTTCCTTTACTGTCTCTAACAAGGCAGGACACACTTGCGATAACTCACCACATTAACCTACTGCGGGCGAACTCATTAGGGAACGATAATACATTATCCAGAATATTATCATACTTACAAATGAACCATGATTACTTTTTTAAATCGCCAATACTGTGTGCCAAATGTATAAAAAACAATACGTCAACTGAGCAGATAATAATATGTCTGCAGATAATATACATAGACGGATCAACATAAAAGGAAAGAAATATAATGTATGACGTGATTGCTATTTCTTAGCGTATTGAAAGGAGGTATTCGTTATATTAGTATTTTGTTAAAGAAGATCGTATATATTTGTCCCTTGCGCAAAGCCAACACCCCTTCACTTTTACTTTTACAATGTATCTCTGTGCTTAATGAAAACTGCTACATGTATTTTATGTATATCTCCAATAGTTATTGACCTCACTCAATAGCTAACAGAATATGTTTGACGCTTACATTTATGAATATTATGCAAGTTGTTTATAGTAACATTCGGTTTAAGTGTTCGAGCGATATATCTTAATTCGTGTCGACAAGTTATTCCCACAAACAGTTTTTAAATGGAAATAGTAACAAACGATTAAATTAACTTTAATAAGTTTAAACCCTCACAGCATCCATCGCTGTCATCGGGTGTGTTTCGATAAAACATCTCATACTCTGACACCAACAAATCTGTAACCCCTTATCTTTCAATCCGAGGTCGGAGGAATTTAACCCGAATGATTTCCGAGTCATTAACCCACTCCCGACCGACCTAAGCAAGACAGACAACATCTGACTTAGATCCGTATCGTGGGAATCTTGCGGCTTACAGATTAACTGATCCCACTGTTGCACAGAATTGGAATTATCAACCACGGACTCGAAGAAATCGTGCCATCTCTCCATAATACGGGATTAGGAGGGCTCCAATCAAACTAAATAAACTCGTCTAATCGTGTTTCCATTTCGTATCTAAATCCGTGTTTCAGGAGCCAGGATTAGCCTACATCTAGACATGAGCGGAGTTATATACTTACGTTACCTTAAATGACTCCGACAGAAGCAGTATGTTTGGGATTAAATGTGTTTGTTGATTTTGAAGTCAGTTGTTGGAATAAAGGTTAATTAATTTGATTAAATCGGACTGCCTGTGACTGCCAATGAATTTTACTTAAGCATATCCAAAATGATTTTTAAAATAAAAAAGTTGCAATAAAAATGTTAAGAATAACAACTTAACATAATAATGAAACTTTGTTTTTGTTTGTAAATAGTAATTTTTTTAAAAAAAATTGTCAATAAACCATTTGCGCAAAAAATTAAAGGGATATTTTTATACGTTGTACGCGTTAAACTAAAGTTACTAGAGAGCTAAATTTGTTCATTATCTAGCATAACACAAAGCATCTCATAAGGCTATTTATCTTGTGGTACGTTATCACTGCACCGTTGCAGCTGGGCGTATTCCTTGGAAGCAATTAATTGTGCCGCCACCCTCCATTTATTATGTCATCTTGATCGGGTAAGTAGCAAGCGTACTCATTATGAAACCACTCTACAGAGTTATTAAACTATTTCATAAAGTTTCATGGAGATATTATAACGTGTTACTGATCGTACCAACAACAATAATTTTAACATGCTGATAAATTTTGTGTAACATTAAAATCGTTAAACATCTTTTAAACTGGTGGATGTCCACTGTTGGACATACGAGTAGATCTGTTGTAATATATTCCCCAAAGCACGGTCTTATGCTGATTTAGTCCAGTGACAACAAATATGACATGACACAAATATGTTACAGCTGGTCATGTAGAATAAGATTGAATGTCAAGAAAACGAAAGACCTAAAGACTAAAAAATCTCGAAGAATAGTTTGACCTCGGCACGCGCTATTATCATTATTGCCAAACATTAATACTGACAGGCGCATCAAGAAAAAGAAACAAAGATTTCTAAATAATAAATTTCTATTTATACAGTAAGTATTTACATACTAACTACATTACTACATTTAAATACACAACTACAGACAGTCTACGCAAAAGTTATTTCATTTATTTAAGCAGTCTTTGCAAGGCCCACAGCAAATTCTAATAACTGCAACCAACTGTACTCAATTGAATAGGAAAAGGATCAATAAATACTAGGGCATTTTTTTGTGATGTAACTGAGGAAATAAATTACATTTAGTTTTACTCCACTTAGTCACGTTTGAAATATATTTCGTCTTTATAGCCAATATATTATTTAAAGCACTTTTCTTGGCCTCAGAAATTCGTTTTAATACCTTTATCTAAGCAATTAATTTCGGTAACAGCACTTCAACGATATGAAATAATTGTTGTTTTATATGATTAGTGTCCTGTTTATATTTTAATATGTACACAGTAAATAGTTTTAATATTGTAGAATATAAATATATATTGCTAGTAACCCACCTCGGCATCACAAGGGAGTAATTTACTAATGAAGAAAAAGTAATGAGAAGTGCGCTTAGCAAATAATATTAAGTATCTACATACCGTTATTTGTTATTCCAATATCTACAAGTTTTTTTTTTATACTATCACGCTTTTTTTCCAGTAGGAATAGGCAGACGCGAATAAACACCCACTTTCGCCAGATATGGTCAGATTAGGTCCCACGTAACAGGGGGCAAGCCTGTTGCCACTTTATTGGGGCCACCACACACACACACAAAGATAATTTCCGTATGCGGGTTTCCTCACAATGTTTTCCTTCACCGTTAAGTACGTGATTATTGTAACAATATGCACATTAGGCATTGAAAAACTGCCTAAGAGGTGCATGACCCGGCCGGGATTAGAACCCTCATCTCTGTCATCTGATTGCGATGCCCGAGTTCATAGCCATTGAGCCACCACGACTCTATAAGTTTTGTGCAAGTTAAAGCTCACCTGAAGTCATCGATTATATGAAAATAGTTGATATAAATATTTAACCTAGAATTTTGTCCACCTGAATTTCTGAATATATTTTCAGTGAGATAAACTTAGCCCTAATACAAAATATATAATGAATTCTTAATCTCCCAATGTTGTGGAGTGAGAAATAAGAAGATAATCTTAATAATTGAAAATAATTTCTTATTTTCAAAAAGCAGCTGATTTAACAAAAGACATGATAGAATATAAAGATTAACATTTTAGCAGATAAGAAATTTTTATCCTGATGAAGTAGAAATAAAACGAGAGGAATAATACTGTATAAAGTGTTTTTGGTGTATGTTTACACATGTTTGAACGACAACTTAAATTGCGATAACGTGTTTTTTTTGTTCAACGAAGTGACGAGACGAGCGGGACGTTCACCTGATGTTAAGCGAACCGCCTGCCCATAACTACGTGGCGCTACTTAGGATGTTATACACTGAACCTCGATCGCCTCGTCGCCTTTAGACATCAGACATAATATGTTGAGTCTCGTTACCCCAGTAATTACACTAGCTACAGCACTCATTAAACCGGAATACAGTAATGCTTTCACACTTGTTTTTGACGGCAAAAATAGGCGCAGCGATGTTACCTACCTAGAGGGTTTCCGGCAAGAGAGAACCATCAGGAAACGTTATATATTCAAGTTATTCTTACAATTATTTTAAAGTGTATGCATTTTTTCAAAACGCATAGCCATTATTACATGCAGGAAGATAGACTTTAGCTTAGAATTTCATTCCCTGAAAGGACAAAGTGATACGCTTTGTACGCCTCGGGGACACGTTAACTAAATATGGGTGGCATCCATCTGTCTAGTCGTCCGTTGATAGACTAGGGACAAAAGCTCTACACCCTGGCTGATATTGGCTAAAATGAAAAGCGTGGATGAAATAGGGAGAGCGCTTTTGCAAGATTGAAACAAATAAAAAAATATTTCAAGTGATAAACACAAAATAAAAAAAGATCAGTTAATTCATTTAGAAGTCCTATAATTAATACAGCGCATCAAGGGAGATTGATAATGACGAATGAGAAGTTTTGAGAGATTTGAGTTTAATCAAACATTGCTTGTAGTGTCTTGTTCTATGTATGTTTTTTTATTTTCATCTAGGATAGAGCTCAACATTCTAGTTCCTTTATTCCTTTACTATTCATAATTAAAATGGTGATCCAAATTTCTTTGTCTAAAAGGTATGAGTGATTACAATACTTTTAAAACCTTTGAAGACCCATGGCAGTAACTGAATAAGAGAATAGTATTAGGTAAAGTCTATGGATACTCTCCGATATGTATCGAATACTGCAAGACTTGGCGCCTGAGCATCTTTAAGCTGACATTGCCACCAATGATAAATTAGGTTTCCCGAGACTATCCACGGAAAGAAATTATGTCGACTGTATACATTAATTATATTGTTATATTTGTAGCTAATTAAAAAAACGTAACTAAATTCAAAATAAGAAAATGAAAAAAGCAAATATGCCAAAAAGTGCCGCAATGTGGCCAAATGTACTTCCCACCACATTTGAGTGGTAAATTAACATTTACATCCAGTACGTTTTTATTATTCAGTAGCACGGGTAAAATGCACGTTTCCCGCATTGGATATCGGAATTTCATTTTATTTATTCATCGTCCTAAACGATATGATGTGTAGCATAAGTAAATACGTTTACGAAAAAAAAACCTTTCTAGAACAAAGACTTAAAAATTAGATTTTACAGAACTAATACCTGTTCAGGTCTTCTATCATTTAACCTTATTAATTAATACCTTTTTAAGAAATACTATAATAGATCTCTCTTACAGTTGACCAAAATTTATAGTATAAAATGTACAGAAATAATAACTACTCATTGATGTGGATATGGACGATGGTAAATACACACGGTCCACCCGTCTCTCTGTAAATAATACGGATCCACACGTAGTATAAAAAAGTCATGACGAAGCATTGGACCAGACTCCCTAATTCTCTCCGAGAGAGGATTAAATCATGAAATGGTCGCACTTTAGTGCCTGCAATGCTAAAGCTGTGGAGGATCAGTTTGCCTTCAGACTTTAAACAATAGAGTAGAGTGCGTCCTCGACATAAGACCTCACCGCCGTCGCAATACGTAGTCATTACCTTTTCCTCAAAACGTCGTCTTCCTTTTCGATGAAAACTCAGAAGGTACATATCCAGTACGTAAGAATTAAATTAATAGTCACAGAAAAGCTGACGGCTAGTAATAATTTGGAAAATGAAACTCATTGTGTACTATATACATATAAATAAAAATAACTTGAATAAATTTGTTGAGTCACCCTAAATTGATTCAATAAGAATAAGTAGTATATGACGAAATGTTAAATCGTAATCATTTAAACAGTTTTTAAAACGACTATTATAATATCCATTAATTTTCGTATATAAAGATATGTAACAGGACAAGACAACATTTCAGTTTAATATCTCAGACAATCGTTAATCACCAAAACCATTTTAATATATAAACATGATCAAATATACTTTCCAAATTGCACTTAATAATAAAGAGGGTTCATTAAAAAAGCACTTGTTGCTTCGTTTTTACAAATTATTAAACAACGGTAGTTTTCGTGGTTGCATTAAACTTATTATGGAGTAAAATTAGTAGTTATCTTTTTGTTCCATTGCGGAGGTAGCTCAGCAAGTTACGAAGTTAAGGGGCTTTACTTCTCGTCTGTTTATTAGGGAGACAGACGGAGATAATTAATGTGTGGAAGGGAGTTAGCTACTTGCAAAAAGTTGAGTTTAATATACAATAAATTTAAATTATTGTGATATGAACCTTTAACATGTATTTAAATAAAAAAATTGTAACAAACGAACATAAGATTCGTCTTATGGTCTTTTAAACATGACATAGTTATATCTATATATTAACACAACATATTAAAGTGAACCCAAATTCATTATCAAATTAAACCAATAATGTAACTGACAATATCAATAATGTGTATTGCATACCAATATGATGATTTAATTAGCAAATACATAAACAGTTATTTGAATATGTTTTGATGCCTTTATTAATATTAAAACGCATATGTATACTTATGGTCAGAGTGAATGCCGCAAATAATTATAATATTACCATTGTATTTAATTACATTACGTTCGTTTCAATACATTCAAAATTTAATCATGTTCATTGATTGTTTTTTTTAGTACTTCGAAGCGACACGTACAAGACTTCCTTCTGATAGTATTTCACTTGTATAGTCTACCTTATACATAGAAGCACTAGTTGAAATATTTACACTCTGCTCTCCTTGAAATATGTTATTCTAAGTCTCATTACTTCAGCGGTGTCAATATTACTACCTTTAAACATAAATACCTATAACTCCAAAAAAGGCATCTAGGTGTTGCCCCATAAGATCTGTCGGTGGTAAAAATTGTAAAGCGATGCTAATTTCCTCGGAAAAATCAGAATATATAAATGTTTAACTAAGGGGGCGAAAACAAGGTCAGAAGTTCTGTACCACAACGTAATTGCGGTGGAAAATTCTACATTTGTATTTCCAATTAATAGATTACAAATATTAACCTTTTTACAACAAACCCCTCACATGAAAGGCGGAATAGGATGTACATAACCCACTTGACATATTGTAAGAGACGACTAAATACGAACATGTCCAGGAAAAAAGCAACAACTTTTGCTATCTAAGATTTCGATTTTCTTATCTGAATTCCAAGAGTGCCGAGTACAGAGCTTATTGCAAAAATAGAAATACTCATGCTCAGCAGAAGGTATCTATTAGTTGAAGAAGTGATAGTGATATTTAGCTCAACGTGTGTTATGAAAACATAACACTCACCTCAAATTTTGAGCTTTTAAAAAACTAACAAAGATTGTTCATACATACGTCTGTTCACAAACTATATTCAAATAGAACATGATGCAGCCGCTATTGACGTTTCTCGTCGAAGCTTACGCCAATTCACTGTGGGCACGGTTCGTAGTCGTTATGTGAAAGCTTCTCATTGTGTTTTTTTTTTGAATAATCCTCCAAATGGTAGCTTCTTAAAAACAAAAGCTCGAACCATTGTTATCTGAAGTGTATTGAAAATAAAAGTTTGAAAAGAATTTTCATATTTTGCTAAGTATTACTGAAACAACTAATTTAATAGAAATTGAAAAGTTATAAAATTAGTTTTAAGCATATCATAACGTCGTTTGAAATGATGATGATGATGATATCATAATTAAAAATAGAAAGGGGTAGCTAAAAGAGTTATGTTATTCTCATTGTGTACTATAAACTTAACGCTTTTCTAACCATTTCACTATATTTTGGGTGTTCTTTTTTCAGTTATTTATAATGTATAACAACTTGACTTACATTTAACTTAAGGTGTAATTAACAACTTATAAATAAAATGGTGTTACATAAGTTACATTTAGAAATGAACTCAAAATTTTAAATATGAAGGGAATATAAAAATTCTATAAAATGATTAAGTTGTTGCTCAAAAGCTGACGAGTGATAAAAGGGTAAAGAAATTTTTGTCTGTTTATTTCAAATTTAACGGAGTTTTGTAACTATGTAGAGTATCAAAAATTAATAACATGTTTTAACATTATTTAATAATACAAAATGTTCTCCAAGAGGATATGCAGGGGTGCATTTTAGAAAGGAAGAGAAATAATGGGAAAAGTGTGACAATACGGAATAGCACGGTACAATGAGGATACCCGAAGGCGCTCGTCTAATGAGCATTTTACAGTATACATTTAAGTAAGAAATTTTCACTACCTTCATTATGTTACTGCATTTCGCCTGGCTAAATAACTAGTCACGCCTTTTCATACATTTTGTAATTAGCATATAACAATGGCATTACATTGTTTGTCGTGTAAATAAGCTTTATAGTACGAAAATACTTAATATAGTGCTAATTACGATATTTACACGAGTCTTTTGTAACAAAAAATTTGCTTTCTACAACAATTTCGTCACATAGAAATAAAACTAGTAGACAGTAACTTTAATTTATTTTAATTTTATCGCACTTTTTACAGTAACTTTTTTAGCAAGTAAATACTGGATCTACAAGACCTGACTTCGGAGAAGTTTTAAGTCTTCTATACGACTAACAACATAAACATCATCCCTAATTATCTCAAAAATATTATTAAAATTATGTTAAACCTACCAAAATATATGCGGAAATATAATGTTTGATGCCTCTATACCCTAGGACTTACATGTAGCTTAAAATTGGGTATGCGATCTATCTACCAATACAATAAATATAAATATGTACAAGTATATTCACGCATTACCATATTTTGGAACCATCCCCATCTTTCAAAACTTATAACAGAGTACTAAATTTTCTTTAAAATTAATGAGCGTTTAATTATAATTAAAGGACAATAATCGTTAAATAACTGTTACATATTACAGGGCACATATTCAAACATATTACTAAAAACTTTAAAAGACCAATGTTCATGTTATAAAATTACTGTACTGGTGGTAAGTTTCCATTGCCGTAGACAGTCCAGGTAGAACAGCTCCAACTTCTGTTGACCGTAGAGGCCGTCAAACAGAAGTGTGTTCTGGATCAAAAGGCGTTGTAATTAATAAATTTACTGGGATAGTTAAACTTAACTTCTTATATCTGAAGGCAGCTACAACAATATGGAGCAATTTAATCATCTTTACTAGCGCCGCGTTGTTATGAGCAGGGGTATTGCATACTATCAGGTAAACGTATCGCTCGTCTTGTCGCTTTTGAGAATTAAAGAATATATTTTTAAATTTAAAATCAGCTAACCGTACAAAGAACTTTTTCTGAAAGAATGCATTTAGAGACAAATATTATTAGTTTAAAAACACCTTAGATGCGTTAAGAAAGCATTCACACTTTTAGAGCCAGTTAACTAATGTCATCAAGTGTCATTGTCTAAAAGGTTTTATCTGTTTTGGCACAATATTGGAATGAAGCCAAACAGATATTACAATATAAGCTTTTACGATAACTATTTCAAGCTATTACCCAGCGGTAGTCTACGAAACTATATGAAAAACTGCGCTAACAACTGCTATATGTAATGAATCACTTATTTAAACATAACAGAAAAAGTCTTCATATATCCTATTGATTTTAAAAACTGAGTCAACACTCTACTTTGGTTATATTTGGTACCTGCTTAAAGTAAGATAAAAAAAAATAATTCTATGAATCAAGATGTAATAAATTAACAAAGATTAAAACTGTTTTTGTTACTTCAGGAGAAAAAATTATATCGTAAGATGTACCACATAACTAAAAACGCCAAAATTGTATACTACAAAATTAAAACTTTGATAATAATCATTACAAAGATAACTTTTATTAATGTTCTATAGTCGAAGTTATATATTGTTTAAATAAAATATTAAATTGATTCTTCACTTTCTCTGTTGATGACATCAGATGATATTAGTCATTCACGACTTAATACCATGCAGGAACGTAATCAAGAAAAACGACAATTTCTTTTCACATGCTTTTATCCATTCCAATTCCGTCATACCCGTTTTCTTTTTCCATCGATGTTTTTGGAACATTTGAAGTATATCGAAAACAGAACAAAAACTAAGCTTTCATGTAAATGACACAAAACAAACCGTGGGCCGAGAACAGTAAAGAGCCCCGATGAGAATTCTCGCATCAATAGGTCCTACGAATTCGACATACGTTCTCTTTCATTTCGAAAACCATTGCACTAGTCGAAAGTATTTTATTTATAGTTAGAAATACATCACAATAGGACAAACCTTTATATTTTTACAATATAATTATAAAGTAATAATAATGTTTTTATTCACGAAACACGATATATATGTTTGAATGCTTATATATTCATATAGAGTTACATCGGTTTTTTTAATTCACGAAGCGAGGAGACGAGCAGGACATTCACCTCATAGTAAGTGATAAGCCTGTCTATAAAAATGTGGATGATATACCCTGCACAATTCAGTGCTCATCGCCTTAATAAATAAGATATAAACTCTCGTTACCCCAATAATATAACTAGCTACAGCGCCATTCAAACAGGAATATAGTAATGTTTGCATACTACTGTTTGATTGCAGAAATATGCGCTACGGTGGTAACTACCTAGACGAATTCCGGCAACAGAAACCTACCACCAATAAAAAGCTTTTGTACGACAATGGATTTATAATGATGATGACGCCGATACTCATAGATAGTATTTATGTATGCTTTACTTGTACTGCGCAATAAAAACTGCTCGAAAAATCGCCGCAGATAGGGAAGCTTGGTTTAACGACCGCTCTGCTATAACTGTTTTTTTTTTATACAATTAAGCGACGAGACGAGCGAAGCGTTCACCTGATAGTAAGTGATACGCCCGTCCATAACAACGTGACGTTAGTTAATATGATATATATTGCACCACATTACACTAGCTATAACGGCCTTCAAACCGGATCGAAAAAGAAGAATAAGCTTAATACATATTTTTTAACATAATTATTACCATTTTTATAACTAATAACGTTTAAGTCAATACTTTTAATACGTAATTTAGCAAACATAAGTTTTATGATGCTACTCGGGCTGGTCCTGGTCTACGCAAAGGGCCCCTACATTTCTACGTCTGAAATGTATAAAATCACGCGCCTAAATTAATATATTTCATTTGATTTTGAAGACTTGACTAAAACCTTTCTTAAAATTTAAACACAAATTATACTGCCACACACACTTAAACAATTAAAAAATATGGGCTTATGACGTCATCGATAGGGAACATTTACGCCGAGGGTGGCATGAAGCCAGGTACTGCAGCAGGCACGTCACGCAACATGAAACATATACGTGGATATATGTTGAGTGTAGTGTAATAAAAGTTACATAAGAGCAAACATCACAGTCGACAGAGCATGTAGTTTCTACGCTTCGCAGTGCTCTGAGATTATATGGCTCCTAGCTCTACCGTCCTCGACTATATTGCAACCTAGCGCATTCAGAGAATTGTGTTTAGTTCAAACACTAAAACAAGTGCCTTGGTGTGATACAATTTAAAACAACTTTTTTTACTAATCTATACATATGTAACGAATACACTTTGTAGTTTTATTTAAACCGACATTGAAACTATGGCTACCATAGACCACTGTAGAGTAGAAAACAATATAGCGTTTATTGTAAATCAAATATAAATAAAATTAATGAAAGACACATACATAAGTAACAAAATTCGCAATGAACATTCTTATTGCTAAAAGGAATCTCTTTCAAACTACATTCTGATTGCAATATCCAAGAAAATATACAAAATATGTGTGGTATGTCAACATACTCTATTACAGGTTCATATATACCTGAAAGAAACAGAACTAAAATTATTCATGTTTTAGAATATACAGTAATTTAGTCCACATTTTGATTTAAATTTTCTTTGAATGAAAAAATCGTTCTTCTCTCTAAAGAGTATTAAAAATAGTTAGTGTTAATTCTTAGTGTTGAAATAAGGGTTCTTATCCATACAGACTAAGTACAATAGTCGTGTTATTTAGAAATTGAACTTTGCTGAAATCGTTACATAAAAAGAAGTAATGGTTTAATAAAGTAATGACAAATAAAATCATGGGTTTAAGTATAAACAAAAAGTCAAATTTTACTTTTATCTGTACAATTTCACATAATAAAATTATTGACAAGTGTATCACTTATTATTAAGTTGACCCTTCCTCGCCTTGTCGTGTAGTTAAGCGTTGGATTGGATTTGGCCGAATGTGCAATATACTTTGCGATGTAAACCATTTATTATTCGTGACAACAAAAGCCTAAATAAAATAAGCTCTTCTTTAGTCCAAAATTACTGGCCAGGTCGTATATAACTCCTATCGCCTGTGTAGATTAATCGTAGTATCGCCTCGAAGTTCAAAACGAGAATTAATCATTCGCTCGCCTAATGCCTATATATGCATATATATTGTATTAACCGCCTACCATTGTAGAAATTTCTAGAGAACACCGCTCTAGAAATTCCCAGAAAATGCCTCGATCGCGTTATTTTTACAACAGTGTTATAGAATATATTAATAAATTCAACACACTGCAAGTGTATGCGGTCTCTAATTTGCTTGCAATGTCATAAAAAGGAAAGAAAAAGTTAAACAAAAACAACACAAAGTATTTTATTTTTATTACTTTAATTATTAGTAACAGAACATATGAGATTAAATTAACCTTTTCACCTTGTATGTTTAATTTAAAAACAGAAATCTTTAGATCTTTAGAAAACGAAACAATGTGATTAATAAAAAACATATTATTAACGAGATAAAGAATATGAACAAAGTTTTATATTTAATCACTTTATATCAACTTTCTGAACAACTTTTGCCTAATGCAATCTTGTCTAAACAAATAAATAAAAATCATACGTTAATATCCAAGTAGACAGTGTACCTTTTTTAAAGTTATTTACCGAGAAAAATAACTTTTTCTCCAATCTCATTACTATATTACTTTTTTATTAAATAATGTACCGATGATTAAAAGGTACTCAAAATAAAAACAAAAATTTTCAAGAGAAATACATAACAAGAGTTTATTTCATTCTTTTTATTTAAATATTTATCGTTATGGCTAAAATTTTCTTTACTTCTATAGAACCACTTTAATATCCATTCTGTCCTAATAAATATTAAAAATTATCTATTTTACAAATGTGTAATCATACAAAAAACAAAATATTCCTTGAATTTCATATTTTGTAATCTTTATAAAAGACTTAAAAGACCATTAATACTATACCTCATGACATATAGAAGTCTTACTTGTTTTACAGCTTTACATAACAGAATAACCATCGCCAAATGTATTAATTTTAACTATGTATTTTTTATCATATTTTAAAATTTTTTCCTTTTTTAATACATTACAAATTTAATACTTTTTTATATCAATTACTTGTAATATTAAGAATACTTTAATACATTATGTTCAAGATTGTTAAGTTCCAGTCCGATATTTGCGGGTCGGATGGCGCGGTCACCGGGGAGGGCTGCCATTGACAGGTAATCGATGTGGTCCGCTAGTTTATTTGGCTATGGGTCCAATTCTCCATTCATTCGATTTTCGACATTATCAGCTTATATCCAATTGCCGATAATGTTATGTTACATATGGTACTAAAAATCTTTTAACAATTTTGTGCTAGTTACAATTTTCACAGAGTATCTATCACATTGTCTTTGTCAGCTTGAAACATAAATTATCATATCCTTAGCAGCAATTCACAGCAATCCGAAAACTCGAAACTGCAAGAAATTGGTTGACAGCAATAAATATCATCTGAAAATTGCAGACTATTTCGCAACTCAGCTAAACAGTTCCCAAGAAATTTATCACAAACCAGTAATTACAAACAAAATTCTTTATTTACTTATTACAAACAGATATATATTAATTTCGTTTCAGATTATATACATTCCTACTTAACCTTCTTTTACGTTAACATCATTGTTAAGATAAATTTCCCTCGAAGGTTTTACTAAAATATATCAGCCATCTCGATTTTCTTGATCAATTCTAAGACTATCTACTGAATCTAAGAGAAGAGTCATTTTAATTGTATGTGAATTATCAACAGAAATATACATGTTCTTTTATCAGACATTATTTTCAGAGAAATAATTAATAGACTCAATTACAGACAGTGACCCTTGTCACTTAATCGAAAACCTTTTAAGGTTGAAATTGAGATCTAGGATGTTTGCTTAGAGTCGGATGATTAGTTCTAGTTGGATGTTGAACGCGAAACCTAATTATATATTTTAAATTGCTTCGAAAAAAGGGACCTTCATCGCGCTGCAGCTACCGTTTAGTAACACGGAGATTCCTGGTTCGATTCCTATGCCAAATAGGTGTTCGACTTTTGGATGGTACTGGATTGGAAGTTTCGAGTGATTTATTCGAATCTAGATGCTTTACTTATATTGTCAATTTTCCGCTAATAACATTAATGGGTTGCGCTTTATATTCTATGCTACTTCATCTTCAGCCTCAATACTACTTAATACGAAATAAAATTAATATGAAATGTTAGGTCATGGTTAATTATAAAAAAAAAATATTGAGAATTAGTCACAATTTTTTTAGATTAGCACTAAGTATAACTTTTTGTACCTAACTTATATTCAATCGATTCGAAATTCGAATAACAATATACATATGAACTGAATAATAAAATGTAATTAAATTAATAATTAGTATATAGATTTTATTACTTGTTATACTATCTTTTGTTAGTAGGTCATTAACGTTATTAACGTATTTTTTCAGGAACTAAAACTTCAAATAAATTATCTTTTTAAAGAAATTATCAGAGACTAAGCACAGTAAACTTTACGACGATGGTACTTACCACCTTGTTAAAATATTTTATTAGAGTGATAAGGATAATAACCAAGAATTAAATAAATTATACCCTTTATGGAATTTAAGTTTTGTTTTGTTTTTAAGTTTGCAACCAAATACACAAAGTAAGCGTTTGTTTCTCAAACGTTGTTACAATTACTTACACCTTTACTGTGGTTGAAGTAGTAGTTAATGTCGGAAACTAAACCGATAACTTAACCGACCATATCGATTACATGTCAACGGCAGCTTTGCTAAATACTCGGGGCTGTTGAATCTGCTATACTCGCATGCGAAGAGTAAACGGAAGTTTTGATTTTATTTTTGAGCATTCATAATAGAAATTTTCGTAAAAACATTATGTCACAATCCAAAACATATATCTTTGTTTGTATTTTAAGATTAAACAAAAAAAATTATATCTTTTTCGAAAGCCTGCGCTCTACGAAAATACCAAATAGCGGAGCATACAATAAACTGGTTTGAAAAGAAAACTTCAGAGGAATCTTATAAAGTGAATTAATGTACGGTCGTGGCGAGTTCATATAATATTAAGCAATACATCCCTGTAAATTTTCAGCTCTTAATTAACCGGTTCAGTCCTCTAAAATAGTAACGTTTCTTTTAATATTCTAATTATTACTCTATGCCGATAAAATGATGACGATGAACAAAATGCATCTTTAGCACTGAGAACTGCAGATATCATGCTGGACAAAATAAAATAATAGTCTTCTGAGCTAGAGTAATACCGTCTTAGTACAATGAGCCATCCAGGATACTCATTAGACGAATGCCGGGGGCTTAGCGTTACGCGGCGCCACCCATGCATTTTGCTTCGCTTTATAGACTACACCAATCTTGTAATAATTCTTATCTTTCAAAATAGATACTATTACAATTATATTATTTGTAAATCTAGAGAGATATTATAATAAATTAAAGAAAAAATTGTTTATAAATACGGGAAGCAAAAACATCGTCGATCATTACGTTTCCAAAACAAAATTTAAGATCTAAGCAACAAACAAAAGACTACCGATTTACGACTCCAAAAGAAAAATCCGTCTCACTTATCACTTTAATGGAGGCAGGTCTCTGTTGCCGGAGACCGTCTAGGTGGGTACGTTCGCAATAGTATGCAAACATTACTGTGTTCCGGTTTGAAAGGCGCTATAGCTTATGTAATTACAAGGGTAACATCTTATATCTCAAGGCGACGATGGCAATGTTATGCTGTGTATAACATCCTAACTAGCGCCACGTTGTTACGTTCAGGCGAATCAATTACCATCAGGTGTACATCCTGTTCGTCTAGTCTGTCGCTTTATAGAATAAAAAAAAACTTAACAATAATTATTCGAACACAGGGGAGGATTCCACAAGCTATGCCCCAATGGTTATTGATAAATATCCATTAGATTCACAAACTGCTATTTAATTTGCTTTATTTTAAGGTTTATGCATTGAAAAATAATTTGAAATAAAATTAATATTTGGTATACAGATTTTATTATTCAATAAATCCAAAATCAGAAAAAACCGAGAAGAGTTAAATTCGTAAGAAGGACTCGTCGTGGACGACGATTGCCAGGATTTTGTTTAAGTTTTAAATGCTCTTTATCTTTTAAGAGTAAACCTGTTACCAATAGCATGTTTTAATTTTACCTATTACAATAAATAACGTTATTTTTCAGCCATTTGTAATTTGCACACCACCTTTCAATGTTTACAAATTATAATTTACGCAGGATTCGCTTTATTGCTAAAAGTAATTCTCCTTAAAAGTATACAAAGCCATCTCTTGGGAAGTGCCAAACTTTGTTGTAACTTTGTATAAGGGGTAAATCGTTACAAATTTGTCTGATAAAATATTTAAGAAATTCGTATAAAACGTACATTCTTAGGAGAAAGAGGTAATATGGTATCCTTTGGGGAATACAAGTAAAGAAAGGTTATTTATCAACGAACTTATGTACTGTATAGACTTTAGCGAGGTTAAATTCTGCTTACAAGAATATTTAAGTTGTGTAGAGTTTTTTGTTTGCTGATTATCAAGCAGTGAAGAGAATAAACCAATAACATATTGTATCAATATAAACGATATATAACATAAACTGTAATTGTGTAAACTATATCATCAATTTCTACTTATTTTTTATTTGATACATGTAGAGGCGAATAAAAAAAAATCCTAAATGTACTAAAGATCATTTGTGTTTTCTAATTTCACTCAAGATAGCTTAAGCTTTCCTGTGGCTGCCACAGGGCAATTTGGTAAGATTAAGTTTCAGTTGAACTTGCAGTGTTTGTTACGAATACATACATACAAGTTCGACATGTATGCTTACATTTGTACAATACACATAAATGTAAGTTAAATATTTATATTTAGACCTATGTATTATCTTATTAGTTAAAGAAGATGATAAACTTCCTTAATTTTCTTCTGTGCCATTCGATTTTATTCATAGATTTCAACATTTGTAATTAGATTATTATTTCTATTTCTCCGACTATTTATTACATGTGATTATGAAATAAAGGTGATGTGATAAGTATTGAAAAATTAATATATTTTTTTAAGTATATTAACGTATTATTACACCTTTTTTATTCTGGTGCAACATCTTCAAAATATAATCTGCTCCTAGAGGCAGGTAAGTGTATGGTAGGATTTGTACTTACGAAAACACCCGCCGTGGTTATACGTAATCAGTGCTTTTCGGAGAGACCCGGAATCTCCACCCGTGCCTCTCTGTACTACGTATAAGCCCATCCTAAAGAGGTTGTAACTCTTCCCAATACTTCTTCTCGTCTACCTTCAAATCCTGCGAACACAAATTCTCTTTAATCCACTTCTACGATAAGCTTACCATAGACCTATTATTGAAAGCTCAGGATTACAGGGCAGAATCTATCACTTTACCCATAACCCTCACATGAAGAGAGCAAGATAATAAGTTTACCGGTCTCTAAAACATTTTATTCTAGGGACATCGCATTGGTTCAAAGTCAATTGATTCGCAGACATCTTATGCGCAAAGCACCCGACCGCAATAGTGAATCAACAACTGAAATAAAGTTGTCCCGAAGAGAAAGATGACACTGCTCACTCATCATTTTAGTGGAACTTTGCATATCTGCTACTTACCAACATACTGGGAGATGAAAAATATGTTGCCATATAAAAAGAAGCTACCGCCTGCTACATTACACTATATTCGATGTTTGAGAGACTCCTCCTGCGTAGAATCGTACCGAGTCTTACCATTAAAGAAACGCAGCACAGTGTTCGCGAAGTGCTCTCTACAACGTCTTGGCTTACAACTAACTACTATCCTACTCAAATAATGCTCTGCATGATATTAATATGGGATTTCGTCGTGTCGAAAAGCGCCGAATTCCATTTTAGTAGTATTCTATGAATAACTATATAAAAAATATAATTTACATAACCCTGTACCCCTTGAAACAGGCCTAAAATACAAAACTTTAAAAAAATTTTACTCCTAAAACAGCCAGAAAAATAATCAATGTTGATTTAAATCATTAATCAGGAACGATACTTATAAGAAAATTTTCGTTTCTTTCGGAATATATTCACAATTTACTTCATATTAAATAACTTGAACTAGAAATTATTCAAATTTGTTATAATGTAAAGGTAATTGTGAGAGGGTAAATATGATAAGACTGTCATGGTTGACAGTAACAGTGCGGCGCAGCGGGAACGGCCCGGGGCATTTGCCTAATGAGTATCCTGCCTCTCACAATGTACTAAGATATGATAGTATTGCTCTAGTTCTGACGGCAGTAATATTATTGCCACTGGCGAATTCTCCAGAATGCGCCTTGCAAGATTTTAATACTCCCACAAAATTTATATCCATAGTTATTTCAAATTACTTCAATTCACTTGAAACTATTCTTCAAAGTAAAGTACTACTACACTATTCTCAGTCTTATAATATCTACACTTATTTGCCTTACAGGTTTTTCGTAGTTTAAGTTTAAAGTTCTTGCAAAAAAAATACAGGTAACTCTGTTGCCTAAGACCATCTAAGTAGGCAACACTGCAGTTCAAATTTCTGTCGCCGAACTATAGTATGCAACGTTACTGTATCCGGTTTGAACGGCATTGTATCTAGTAAAGTTACCGGGGTAAAGAGACTTAACGTCTTATATCAAGTGAACAAGCACAAAGTAGTGCAGTGTATATCGTACTAACTAACGCCACGTTGTTATTAACAGGAGTATAATTTACCATCAGGTAAACGTCTGGGTGGTCCCGTTATTTCCTAGAATAAAAAAAATGTCTATGGTACTACTTTCATTTTAACGTGAACGCAGTAAACTAAAGCTCATAATATTTTATATCTCATTTAGATAATATTTTATCATGTTACTTTTTTGTATAAAATTTCAAAGCATGTTTATTTTTTCCTCTGCCTATTGGTTACTCTATATGGTTGATATCTTTTCATGGTAACGTAAATTCCATTTAAAACGTTTATTTCATATACTATTTACATAATTTAAAATGAATTTTCGAACTCTAATGCTTAAATGAAACTTCATATAAATAGATATTGTAATTGTCTAAATATACTATTGAAATGTTAACGTTTAGTTATTGTTATGATGATCATCAAAATTATCACAGTACTCTATAGTTTATGAACACGAAATGACACGAAGAAACTATATAAATAGAGTTTGTGCATTTTCTTCAAAGTCGACTATCGACCTTATATCGCACACATAAAGTACAAAACAAGAGAAACATTAGTTAAGTGTAACTCTGCATTGTCTTGGACTTAATTGAAATTAATGGGTTTGCATCACATGGTTTGTCTTCCGCTATACAGTTCTCAACGTATTGTATATTTCATCAACAGTGAAACGTTCATTCAAAGGTTAAATATAACTTTAGTACACACATATACAAAACATGACAATAATACAAAATTTATAGGCTTTTTAATAACTAAATTTTACCAGTTGTACCTGCATTTTGAGTGCTTTGCAACACTCATAGTCACAGGACTGTGATGACGTATGTCCTGATGTCATAATTATCACGGTATACCTACAGCACTTAATTATTGTTTATCGTCCCCAAAAATCTCTATGAGAAATTAAATGTATAAATATAAGCAAGCCTCCATATACAGCCAATTTAAGTCCCCATTGTTGGGGCACAGGCCTATCCTCAATTTGGGGGCGATGGGGCCGTAGTCACCATGCGGGCCCAATGCAGATTGGTGACATTCACACACACATTAGAGAATAAATTCTAATTCATGTGCAGGTTTCCTCACGTTATTTTCCTTCACCGTTTGTATTTCGTTGTTGTAACTAAAGTCCACAAATGTACATAACTTAAATATTAAAGTCATTGGTACATGCCGAGATTCGAACCTGCGACCTTCGGAATGAAGGCCGCACGCTATAACCATTAGGCCAGCGAGGTACGTCACACCTAAGCTTAAATATAAGAAATAATTATGTATAGATATTAAGGTTCTGTATCCTGTATTATGTCACGGCTCAACTTTAATAAGGTGTGAGTATCTTTTACTAAAGGGGTGAGGTATTGCACCACTAGAAGCAATAATTCTCTCTTCAGACGTGGGATTACATCTAATGACGCCGGTAGTTCGTTGCACGTTTGAATACAAAAAAATCACTTTAAGAAACTCTTTAAAAACTATTCTGAATATATACGAAGGTAGGCATTGATATAATTGGATTTACTCTTTGTTATTGTTTCTCATATTCAATATATTTTTGTCTTTAACTCTCTTCTATGTTCTTCTCTCTTAATATTCAATTAGGGATAAATACTGTGAGTTATATTTATAATTATTATAAAAATATGATTAACGTGATTAAGCGTTAAGAAAATCTAGAAAAATTCATCAATTTAAAAACTTAATATGTTATACAACTGCAAAATTAGTAGCATTGTAGTTAGAAATATGTTATCTAAGTAATAAATTCAAGTTATATTACAAATAGTGATATTAAACAATAGCTTTCATAGATGCTTTTCGTGCAGCTTTCACGCCGAAAGACTTTAAGACCACGCCATGAACATAATCCTCTCTCTGTTAGCGTTAATACGTTTCGTCCATGCTATTGTCTTATTTCTATTCTAACGTTCTAATATCCTAGCGAGAATTGTATCATAGCTTTATAACTTGAGTATTCAAAATATAACGATATTTTGCCTACAAATATATGCTGAACAGCTTCGATTTGTATTTATGTTAAAACTTTATTTAATTGACCAAAAGCTCTTAATGATGTATTATAAATATAGCGTTACTTTATATGTCCCTTAACTTTTTAACTTTTATATAAAGCTTAATAATATATGAATAGCATTTCTAGTTTTAAAAAAGTTAAAGCTAGCAAATTTCCTTTTGAAACTTAAAAAGTAGAATAAAAAGAAATGGATGCAGCGAATCTTAATTTAAATTTTCTTAACCGTTTACCTGTTTCCCTCAAGCATGGAGCTGACTTAGAAACTTGAGAAGTAAAGTTAAGACTCCTTGTTTTGTTTGCTGCCATAACGAGACGTCACCCTAAGATAATTAATGCGTACAACCGTCGAACTCCACTTCTCTCTCTGGTGGTAAGTTTACAGGTTTGTTCTAAAAGTATAAAACAAAATTGCTATAAATTTGCAATTACTTTATTTTAATCTCATGAAGTAAATAATTATTAGACATGCAAAAAGTACACAATATAACCCATGATTACGCTGTCTTTTTGACTAATTTACTAATACCGAGATCCCTGATCCAATTCTGAGATCATAGTGGTTGAGTTTGGTTGTGACAGGGATTTTTCAAACTCGCTTTGCTAGGTACTTATTACAAACCTTTCACCTTAAATTATTTTATTATTCCAGCTATCGAGCCAGAAAATATTTAAGCTCAAGCTCAATAGGGATCAAACCCGTGCCTCCATATATACATATATATATACACGGAGGCTCTATCTATGCATATCTATATATGTATATATATAGATATGCATAGATAGAGCCACCACTCTGACTGGTGAGTCAGTGGTGGCTCTATTGGTGGCTCTATTATTTCTTGTCATTTCCGAGGATAAAATATGTCACAAGGACACTGGCCAAGATTTTTTGAAACTTTGTTAATTGTATTCTTACGTATAGCGTAGCGTATGCAAGTGTATAAGAATTTCATATTTTTAATATTTGATGTACATTCAAATAAGAGCAATAATTATGCCTAACAAAGTGAAGCTGGTTTATTTTGTTAAGCAAACAGCAACAAAGCGAACCTAACAACTTCAAGTACTAGACAATAGGAAACGTAGTCCGGATTATTTCTCAGCATCATATTGTGTGCTGAAGTATAAAAGCAGACTATGATTTTCCATATAGAAGTCAAATTTTCTCTGTTTGATATACATAAAATTTAATTAACAAGAAACATACATTCCGGAAAAAATAGTAATATGTTGGAGCAAGATCCGGGGAGTATGGTGGATGTCGCAGACATTCCAATTATAGCTCATCTAACTTAGTGGTTGTTGGTTCTGCAGTGTGTGGTCTTGCGTTGCGTGGTTCTCGAACTCGTAAATATACCGATATTTCATGTTTTCCATTGTGCGGTAATAAGCTACGCTAAAGAAAAAAATAATGAGGAAAAAACAAATGAATGACTGTTTTCTAAACTCAAATGTACCAGCCAAATATATTCATAAATCTGAAAATGAAATTCTTAACCAAAAGGGGAGATATTTCAGTTCAAAGTGGTCAGTACGACAAAACGCTAATTTCACATGTAATAACCTAATATTTATATTGAAAGAAAAGACCAAACAGCTTACGTGATGGTGAAAGACCAGCACCGCCTGAAGACTGCTCCAAGAGTAAAAAAGTAGCTAGCTATCTGCGGATTTAATAACATAATGTTTTTATTAGCAAAAATAATGGTATTATTGGGCCTGAAGTCTAAAGGTTGAAATACTTTTATACCAACGTATTACTCGGTAAGATTACGAGTAATACGTTGGTATAAAAGTATTTCAACCTTTAATACCTTAACGAGTAATGGTATAAACTGATCTTTAATTATTCTCCAAGTATTCATAATAAAATACCAAGTAAATATATTAGATAAAATTATAATATTATAAATTAATATATAACTTCAAAATATCGCAACCTGTATAACCAAAAACGATCATTCGCTTAATGACAAAACTTACGAAACTTTAAGCGACGCTATGGCGTGGAAGAAGAATAGACTTATCGGTTTTAATCTTATCACTTAAATATTTAAAGGCCAAAATTACTTTTATGTAACAATAACAAATAAATGCTTTTTGTCTCTGTTGTCAGAGACCGCTTAGGTAGGTATCACCGCAGCGCTTATTTCTGCCACCAAACAGTAATGTGTTGTCCGGTTTACTAGGGTAATGAGACTCGCCATCTTGTATCAAGCGACGAGCGCAATGCAGTATATATTGTCCGATCTAGCACCATGTTGTTATAGGCGGGCGTATCACTTACCAACAGATAAACATCCCTTAATTGAATTAAAAAAACTCGATGAGAAGTTCTCATCAATGAATCCAATATGAAAAGTTGAATGAATTTTAACAATGAATATTGAGGAAACGAAATATTTTATGTCAAAATAGCAATATAATAATATAAAACGAGAATTATTTAGTCAAATATATGTATAAAAGAAAATAACCAAAAACATTGTCCTAATTTGGTTTCACGAAATTTCGCGTGTAGAAACTTTGCTAAAACTTTCTAACAGCGACCACGAACCGATCTGGAGAAATGAAGTTACTACTTGAAGTTTTCGAATGTGTTAGCGTGATACTAAAGTACTTGTACAAGTTGGATCTAACGTCTTGTTATTCAATATAGGCAATAGTTTTCACTATTTCGCCTTCGGCGTTTTACTGTTCTGTTAATCTAAACTCAAGTAAAAGCGTTCTCTGATTTCTAATTAAGAACAAATTATGCGATCCCATAGATAGAAAATAGGGAAGATATCAATATTTATTTTTGATCTTGATGATTTTGCTTGCTTTATAACACGGAGGTTGAATTCCGAAGCATCGTATTGTAAAATTTGGGGTTTTTGTGAACTCGACTTGCCAGCTACTGTTCTCATATTGTAAATCTTTTGCCATTACAGCAAGTACCCACTGTCCAAATTCAGAATATTATTTTTCAACATGCTTCTCTATTCTATATTAGTTATTTGATGATACCAGACAACGCAGCAGCGCTAGTTAGGATGATTTATACAACACCATATTATGGTCGTCGCCTTAAGAAGTCGTCGTCTTGTTACCCCAGTAATATCACACCCTTTAAAACCGAACATATTATAGTTCGCATACTATAGTTGGCAGCAAAAATAGGAACCGCAATGGTACCCACCTAGATGGTATTCAGCAACAGAGTCCTAGCACCAGCACAAACATAATATCTTCATATCTTTTAGATCAGTCAGAGAATTCAAATGTCGCAAAAAGTTTGTAGTTGTTCAGTATATGTGCACTCCGGTGTTTCAGCCGTCGTGCTGGTTGTCAGAGAAGTTACAAGTATTGACTCGTTGCAAGTGTAAGTAGGTCGGCCAGAAGTTGTCCGTTTGCCATCTATCTATACATAAAGAACTTCAATCTTGGATTTATTAGCGTGTACAATACTTTTTATTTAATTAAAAATTCTTAAATAAGCAACAGTTTTTCTCGGTAACAATTAACATTATAGCGTATTATTAAGAAATTATCAAATCATACAATACCAGGCATCTTGTTTTTGGTATGGAAAGTGTTGTAGTCTAACTTACAAAGTTTTCTTTCTTAGCATTGGTCCGGTCTTATAACAGGATCTGTTTTCTTACGTCTGTCCACTCACCCTGGAGATCGTTTTCTTCAAGGTCACACCTTTACACATCGTTTGTAACTACACTTAGCCATCGCAACTTCGATTTTCTGCTTAGTCGTTTTTTTTTATTTTTACAACAGGTTTTGACACATATACATCTAAAAATGCCCGCCAAGTATGTTAAGGTGGAATGTTTTATTGCCTATGTGTTCAGATGGTTTACAATTAGATTGATCGATGGATTTATAAAATAACCGCTTAAGTTTTAAGTTATAATAAGACAGCGCGTCCAATATAGTCTTAATAATCAAGTTAACTACTAACAAAAATTGGCAGTTACACATATCATAGTATTGTGTATAATTTTTTATATATGTGTATTTATAACCCACCTTTTATATACCTCACTGTAAGGTCTCAATAAAATAAAAAATAAAACATATTAAAAACCTGAAAAGGCGTTCCTTTTGTAAAACTCACACACTTTTATTATATATATTTCAAAAACAACAATATATATAATTTTTCGACCTGGTATGTACTTATATTTTTGATGAAGACATCTTTTTTCATTCCTAAAAGAGTTCAGAAATATTTCAATAATATCCCATTTTGCATTCATAGGATATCCATCACTGCCGAAAGTCAATTAATAAAATCTAACTACGGTCGGTTAACTGGTTTTCGAAAAAACGGAAGCGTGACGGTACGCTTTTAATTTTCTAATATCACCAGCCAGAGCGATAAGTCTTCCCTTTATTCTTTCCGGTTTGTGGACGGAAACAATCCAAAAGTTCTACCATTAAGATGAAATTCGCCCTAGAACACTGGGTAGTGATTAATTTTCATTATTCTTAAAACTAAGAACGCATGTCTCAGTACATTTTATTTATGTTTTTAAAAAATATTTTACGTTGTAAAGAAATTTATTGTAAAATTAATATTTCCAAGGTAGAATAATCCACAACATGTTAGTACATAAACTAGTCCAACGTGGTTATCCTGATACATACAATATACAAAATGAACATCGCCTCTTCCTATTAATGATATACTATTAAATCTACAATTAAATTTCAAAAAAAGATATGAAAACAAAAATTGGTAACCTACCTTAACCGCCTACAAACAAATAAAAACGAGATGCAAATAGCGAGTAAGCGACTTTTATTATTTTTGTACAAATTAAACTTTATCTTATTAATCGTAACTTATTAGGATCACTTTTTCACAAACTATAGTAAAGTTAAGATGACTTGGGGAACCTCAAATGGTTCAGATGTCAGGCACAGGATTGACTATTCACAACTCACAAAGGAGCCAATCACGCAGCGCCAACTTCCGAGCCCTCGAGAGAGGCACGTTTTCACACTTCCGACTTGATCATTTCGAACGTAGTATTTCGACAAAAGTATAAAGCCACTTAATTTTTACAACATTGAACAAAATTAACTTCATCAAAAGATAATAGAAACTTTAAAAATGGATTTAAAGCCGCACATATACCGCTGACCAAAAATGTATATAATATTCCAAATTGTTAATATCTATTACGCAATTCAAGTGATCCAAAAGCATATTTTCTTCTTTAATTGTAACGTTTATGTGACGAACCTAAAATGTTATTTCTCGCATTCTATAAACCAATAGGTTCCAAGCGAGCCAATCGTTGTCGACTATATTGCAATCTTGCTATCTGATGAATAGGTTTTGTCTTATTAGGATATACAATTCTACATTCCAAATATTATTCGAGAAAGAGGGTTTAGACATAACGGGGCTAATTTTTACTCTTTTTTTATAGAAAAATATCATACAGTAAAAATGCAGTAGTTCGAAAACTGCAAAACCAATACATTAAATACCTTTACTTGTTATTGATCATTTCACAACTTACAAAAGAGCCAATCACGCATCGCTAACTTTCAAGATTACAGGAAAAGGCACGTACTCACCCTTAAAACTTAAACACTTGCCGCACAGGACTTATCAGCAGCTCTGAATTTCAAATTTGTAGGGAATTCTATTTACATTATGTGAATATATAGGTACTTTTGGTAACGTGAGTTATTTTGTATTAAGTGATAACATGTTTAATAACAAAAAACAGTTAATTTAGTTAAATATCAAAAATTAAAATTTACGCTAATAACCTAACATTGTAAGGTTGCAAAAACAATTACAAAAATTTTACCGAAGTTCAACAAAGTTTTATTATAAAAAAACATTTAGTATTAAAAGTTAAGTGCAATGCCATACATTACATTCAGAACTAGATTCTGGAGATGTAAGTGCTGGGAAGCCATTGCGACTCTTATAGCACATTTGGTACGGGGCTCGTGGACCCGGATCCACAGCCTGTTAACATTCAGAACATTCAACACTACGCTTTAAATAATGTTTTAAAATTACCACATGTAGATGTAGCCAAGACATAAACAAATTTTAAAGAACAAAATATCTTTCTGAATTGTAATAGTTATATCATAAAATAGTTATTTTATAGTAATAGTAATAACTTTACCAGTACCTAAATATTTTTTGTCAATATTTACTTAAATATTATCTTAGATGAATGTATAGTACGTATGCATTTACATCGATAGATTAAGTTTTTAAAAATTCGTGGTCAGTTAGCATAAAAAATTATTTAGAATATTTTAACAATTTATAACAATAAATAACTTACCAAAATTTAATAATTACAACTGTAGTTGTTTTTTTTACATCTTATTTCGTGGACAACATATTAACAATACTATATAAACAATATGGTACAAACATATATACAATAAAAACAACATTAACAAATATTGGGTTCACGCAGTTTTCAGAACATTTTTGTGTGTTTTTATGTACGTTTAGTTTTTTATACAACAAATACAACATTTACTTATATACTTTAAACATGCCAAAGCTTGAGTTGTTCTTGGTTTATAAGGAAGAACTAAAAGAAAATACCCAAAATTATGTCACTGATTATTTAAGCTGTAAACTATTTTACTAAGATCTAGGTTTAATTTTGATAAAAATATGGTAGAAACTATTTCTAATCAAATAATCTGTATTCTGTCTGAGGAATATGACAACACCGTAGGACGCGCCGCTTGCAACTGTCACATTTGCTTTTATCAAAAATCAGAATAAGAAAATAAAAATATTCCTGTAAATTTAAGATTGTTATCGTAAGAGATATAATATTTAACATATACACAATATTGATCCCACAATAAGAATCAATTAAGTATGTTTTTCTGTTACAGATGCAATTAAAAAGTAACTAAAAATGGACCAACAATTTTCATTGTCTTGGAATAATTTTCACGGAAATTTAAGCAAAGGTTTTGCTGGATTACTTGGAAAAGGTGAATTCGTGGATGTAACGTTAGCTGTTGAAGGTCATTTACTTCAGGCACACAAAGTTATTTTATCAATATGTTCACCGTACTTCAAGAAAATGTTTCAAATGAATCCTTGTCAACATCCTATAGGTATATTATTTCTTATAGTAACCGTTTTTAAAAATAAATTCTAATATATTTATTTACTCATCTATTGTTTAAATTAATTTTTCAGTTGTTTTAAGAGATGTCACTCTTAAAGCTATGAAAGATCTGTTACAGTTTATGTATCAGGGGGAAGTCAGCGTGAAAAGAGAAGATCTAACTAATTTTATTGGTACAGCAGAAGTTTTGCAAATAAAGGGATTAACACACAAAGAGGTGATTAATGTAAATTTTACTTTTATATTTTTTGTTGAAATGTTTAAAATATGTAACTAATTGACCACACACTGAAATTATATGAATACTTGTTAAGCAATAGTGAGTGTTATACATAAAACAGAAACATTTATAAACTACTAATAGGTGATGTTGTGACTCCCTCACTTGACACTTATTTTTTTTAATTCCAGACAGAAGAAGAAGACAGTGAAAGATTAAATGAATTATCTAAACAAAACCTAGTACGTCAAAATGATAGCCCAGACATTGAATCAAATATTTCTGATAATATTGACTCTAGTCCTAATGAAATATTAGAGAGCAGTGAACTAGAACTGCTCCAACAAAGACAATTTATAGAGAAACTTCAAAGACTAAGTCAATTAAAAAGAAAATCTGAAGAGTTCCTGCAGAAAGCATACTATCCTGACATTTTAAACTCTGAGAAACGACCTAAACTGGATGACAAAATAGTTTGTAACAATTATAACAATTTTAAAAATGTATATGAAGAGACTCCAATAAACATAACTACAACTTTGAACACATCAATCCATAAGAATACCTTGGATAAGGAAGACAGTGACAACCGCAAGGAAAATCGAGTGTCTGCAAATCCAGTTGAAGTTAAAACAGAATGTGATGATGTAGACATCATTGTTACAGAAAATGTCATATGTACTACTCCAAAGACTCATGATGGTTCTAGAGAAAGCAAAAATTCTTCATCAGTTACATTGGATTATCAGTCACCACAAGACAGTGAGTACATTTATAAGAAATTATTTTACTTATATACATAAGTATTTAAGCTATTTATATATTTATATACCATTAAAATAAAGTGGTTTTATATCAAAAAATAATAGACTACATTAAAAAGTCCTTTATGATCTTGTCTAACATTTGATTATGTTAGAATCACCATATTTTATCTATAATTCCTTTTGTTCAATACAATTACAATAAAAGCATGTTAAATTTTTACCTTATTTCTTCCTCATATTTTTTTTTAGTTTACACAATTTTTTTGCTCATACTATGTATATACTTCTTGAAAGCTTTTGCATATAATGGGATTAATGATTGTGTTGAAAATGCAATCCTTTTTTGATTTTAAAACCCTTTGTTGCATATTTTCTTTTGCAAACCTTTCATGTCACCCTTGTAAACACGATGGCATTTTCAACATTTTTTATATCCTTTAACTTCACATTTTTTTTAAATGTTTACAAATGTACTGAAAATGCCCATCGTGATTTCAGATTCCACAAGTCTGAACTCATTATTTTTGGATCTTAAAAACTTAGTCAATGGTAAGGTGACTAACACAACATTAAGAATTAACACTAATGAAGAATTTGCACGGCCAACGTTAGAACACAGACTGATCACAATACCACAAAAAGAAGATGGAAAAAAGAAATATCCTCAACGCTCCTGTAGATTATGTTGGAAAATAGGAAAGAGACGAGATACTAGATTTATGTGCAGTGCATGCGAATTGCCATTTTGCAAATCACCATGCTTTGAAATACATTTCAATGACGTCTTCAAAGTATCACAGCTGCAAGCAGATTATTTCGCTTCATAAGAAATATATTACAACAAAAATATTTATATTTGTTTCCTGATGAGGAATTATTATTAAGCTTATAAAGTATGATACAAAGTGATATTCGGTGAGAGTAGCAGAACATTGAGAGTGAATCAAAGATTCCAAGGAAATTGGGACCAAAATTTCAATTCCTATATTAAATAAGGAATAAAAAAAAAAACACTTAAATTATATACATTGCTATAATAACTATAAAATAGTAGATATAAGGGACAATGGATTTGAAGTAATATTTAAAATACTTAATTCTGTGATAACAGTAATAAGGATTAAGTGCCATGTACTCCGAATGAAAATTCCTTTGTCCTGGAAAACATTATATTTCATAACAACATGCAAAATTTATATTGTGCCATTAATCTTCTGCCATATATTGTAGACTTTTTATTGCTCAGATTCTAGTCTATTTATTGTATTAAATTTAAGCTTAATATGTTTACATAATGATTTCTTATGTTTACGCGAATATTGCACATTTAAACTAAATTTATAGATATTTATCATGTTTATTTAACTATTATGCCGACATTTGGATTAGGTCATCTTCACTCTAAATGTCATTTAAATGCCAATGCTTCTGAGAAAGAAGAGATAATGTGGGATTTACACCTCCTATAGGTCCCTTGATGGTCACCTTCAATGCAATAAGATAATTTTTTGTTTGTGGGGTAAATGACATTGCATACCTGCCCTCGCAGGGAGCATGGTTATGCCGGACTTGCATGGTCCCCCGCAATGGTCCTGTCCATGATCGTAGCTTTAAGGCGGGGCTACGGGAACGCTGTCGTATACACTTACCCCGCCAGCGCCGGCTGCACCACGTACCTCCACGTCAGGGAGTGAACTCATTATTTCTACCTCAGTAAGAGCGCGCCATTCTCTTGGCCTGGGCAACGGATTCTCCTGAATCCGTCACCCAGAGGCCATGGGAGCCAAAATGGGCTCCAGGTACACTTCCGAGGTGAGTGGCCACCTCGAGACGGCCCTACACCACAGGCTGTCCGGGTAGGTTTCTCTTCGTTTCACCGCGGGTGACTAAGCCATAGCTACTGAGCCCCACCGCCACAAGGCGGGGAATAAAAACGGCCCGGAGATACCTTAAGGACATAACCCTTCTTATCACCCTCATATAAAATACGAGACCATTTCGTATCACAGAGTACCTACAGATTTTAATTGCTGTTGCCCTTCTGATCTACGCAGAATCACCTCACTGCATCTTGAAGTCTTATAATGATGTGCTAGATATTTGATTTAATTTTATAAATAATGGTATCCCAAACCGGTGGTGATGTTCTTCAACTTCAAGATACTGTGAGCACATTCATTGTAAATTAAACTGCAAAAGATTATACGTATTACGTGATAACTATGAACACGGAATATCGTTTACAAAGACGGGGTAATAAATAAACATAATAACGTCCGTACAATTTAGTTTAATAATGCGTAATTAATTTAACACTTAAAAATAAGTATCTTATATTTTACAAACTGGTGTCTAATAATAACAATGATCTCTTTGGCTATGCTCGGAACTTAAACGAAGCCAAATTATTTTTTTTTTACATTCCCGCATTTTTGCTTTTGTGTATTGATACTTGTGTTTATAATCAATATATATTCGTAGATATAAGAGGAGAACCATATTTTTGTATTATTTTTGTGTGATTTTTGCATTGTACTTGATAATCAAGTTTGTGTTTCATATCTATAATTAAAATGATTTCTACAAGATGCTAATTCATTTCAAGATCCCCTAATTTTAACTTTATATTTGATAACGGCTTTTTAAAAACCTAGAAAAATGTTAATTATTACCAAACTAAAATTGTGAATGTTTTAGCTTTTTTTATTAAATCCGATATTTCTTCCTGACATAGGTCAGTTTTTATTTAGACAATGAATATATAAAATAGTTATTGATAATATCCTATGCTTAATTAAATTATAAGTTATTTTACTTTGCAGGTGCTCTATCACTAGTTGTGAACGGATCGTCAGTTAATCAGTCGCTTCCCGTTCGTTATAAATACATTTACAGCAGAAAAGGACACAAACAGTTAGTGCACATGAACTTTGTTTACACCAAACATTCCACCACGCACGGGAAGACATCGTGGAGGTGCGTTCAGTATTTCTCTCTTAACAGATGTCCAGCTACAGTGGAAACTATAGACTCGATGATATATGCTGTTAATCATGAACACAACCACGAAGACTGTTACGAAAAGCTATCAAGGAATAATATTTATGAAATGAACGGCTCACCAAAGTAAATTTTTGCGTAATACGAATGTTAAGATGGATGGTGTAATCTTTCCTGTGGAATGGATAAAATAAAAAATTTATATATAAGGGAAAGCTTGAAAATAGTAATGTAACAGAAAAAATTATGAGTAATCAGATTGACACGATATAGCGTTTTACGGACGGAATTATATCAAGTTATTAAAAGAATAAAATATACTCGTGTGGATGAGCGGTAGAATAGATTAAAAGAGAAAAAAAATAATTATGAGAGTCTAAATGAGGACACGCTTGTGAAAGGAGTGGACGGAAGAAGTCATAATGTGGCAACTCTTCTGATTCGGGAACAGGGCATGATGGATGACGATGGCGATAATACGTCACATTTTAGTGAAATTAAGCCCAGCGCCGGATGAATAAGTATTTATTGCGCAATCCAAATAAATCATGTTTGTGTGTGGGAGTGTGATTTGCAAATATTTATGAAGCAGATACATACTGAAGTGGACCAGGTCCACATTGTAATGAACTTTTGCAGTTTTTATAAAGAAAAATTAACAGCTGTAAATTATTAACAATTAGTCTTAAAATTAGACTTCTAAACTGTAAAGTTCCTATATACTTTAACACTAACATAAATAACCTTTAGTTTCATAATAATTGTAAATAAATCTATCATTCTTATGTATTTTGTGTAATAAATTGTAAAGTAAATGTCAACTCTGTAATTGACAACATTCATCAGATATGACTAAATATTATTTTATATTTATTTTCTCTTTGTCAATTAATCTAAATTTTGGAGTTTGATGTAACTAATAATTTGCTAGTTAATTATGTAAAACAGTACAGAGATGGTATATATTTTTTTATATATAATCGGCTCCTACTTAACATAAATATTACAGTCTTAAATGACAATGGGCTGTGGATGTAAAAGCGTGCTCACCCAAAATACTCTTAGACTTAAAGGCAAACTCCGTAACATGGCCGCGGAATCGAACCGGGAACATCCGTGGTACTAAGTAGAAAGTTAGTCACGCCAAAAAATTATCCTCTTAAAAAGGCGCCCTTCTAGTCACAAACATTAATAGTATTATTTTGACATTGAATAAGACTTGTATATATTTATAACATTTATTTATTTGCCTTATAACATATATTTACATTTCTAGAAAATAAAAAGAACTTAAATTTTTAAATGTTTTCTTGATTCTATGGAAGTATTTGTACCCAGCGACGCCGCTATTCGCTTTCTAGGCCTGTGCTTTTTATTGAACCCTATACCTGAAAAAAAATTGTTATCCGGTATTCAATTTTATTGGTTAGATTTGATATTTACGTGGATTAAATCATCCAAAACCATCATTTGGCTAGCATGATGGATAAACAGTCTTTACTTTCGTTGCGAGTAAATATCTGGAGTGCCAATAATAGGAAAGTTAAGAGGGCTGTTCATGCAATTCATTCAATATAGGAAATATATTGAGTAGTCAACTTGAAGATATTGTCCTTAACAGGAAAGATTGAGACAAAAAATAACCTGCTGGACTCTTACACACTCAACCTTTCAGGACGATCAGAAATAAAAATTACGACAGAAAAGAAGAATCATCATTATGGTTACATTTAACAAAACACAACACTCACGAATATCTACATCAGGTTTTGCTTTCAAACCGAAAGATCTAGCCACAGCATCCATATCCATGGTTAATAAATTAAAAATATGCTTTAACTTTTTTACTTCAAATGCTCTTATGTAACCCTCAAAAGCTTCCTCTGCTAATTTATTAAATTCCGGCTCTTTAAACGCAGTTTCCAGCTGTGAACAATAATTCTGGATAATTATGACAATATTGAGTGAAAAATACTGTTACAGCTGCCTCCAACACAATGAGGAATGAAGTCATAGTAGCCTTAGCAGAAATAATAGTTTAATTATAATTGTTGCTACACATTATACAGTGCAGCCACCATAATGCACGAGTTTTTAATTACTTTTTAAAGATTTAGAAAGTTGAGACAAAATATGATCAAATAATATAATATTTTTAATTACAACAATACCTTCTTATGAAGATCACTTAATTTATCCCAAAACTCGTACTTGTCTAAATATATCTTGGAATTTTTTAAATATTCAATAAAATCCTTTTCTTCTGGCCTCAGCAATAACACTGCATGTCCAGCAGCACCAAAACCTCTTGCTGTTCTACCAACCCTGTGAATGTATTCCTAGAAAGAACTAGTTTTAGCTGAAGAAATTATCAATGTTCTATATTTGGTGAATTACTAATAATCATAATCTTAGGTCAATGAATAAATAGAACATATTTTTTATAAACATTTTTAAATTACACAAGAGAACAACAATTGAAAATGCATTGGTAACGCTCTGGCTTGATCTTACTGATGATAGGTCTCCATTGCCGGGATATGGATATGTGACTTAACTATTAACTAAACAATTTCATTTTCTCATTATTATGTAGAATAAAAAAGCCTATTTAGATTAAAATCTATTCAATTAAACAGACATAATATTAAACTATGTTGTCAAGCACAATTAAAAAAAAGAATATAATGTTTATACCCCACCACATACATTTAAGTGATATTACTGTAACTGCATTAAACAATTAAATATAACACTTACATTAGCATCAGCAGGAGGATCAAACTGCACTATCCAATCAACGGAAGGAATATCAAGCCCTCTTGCAGCTAAGTCAGTGCAAAACAATGCTACTTTCTCTGCATTATAAAAATTGTTAATAGTGTATGTCCTATCGCCTTGATTCATTTTACCCTGAAAAATTGAGTTATACTACTACAACATAATTAATCAAGATGAATACCAAACAATCTTTTAATTTAAGCAAATGAAATGTTTTTGTTTTATCTGCAATGGGCTAACACTTTAAATCAATGTCACATGGTACTATGAAACAATGAATCTGTGGAAGGTGAAACATGCATGTTCAGAATAATTTGACTATTATATGTTGACAACTGATAGTGGTAGCGGGGCAAGTTTAAGAGCAAAATTTTATTTTTAATTCTTCTTCCTCCTGCCCTTTTCCCATTCTATGTGGAGTTGGCACAGTATGTACTTCTCTTCCACATCTCGCTATCAACAGCCATATCTAAATTCACACTCTTCTTACACATGTCATCTTTCACACAATCTATCCACACTTTTTTCAGTCTTCCTCTACCCTTATAACCATCCACATTCATTCTCATTACTTTCTTTGTTACATATCTTTCATCCCGCCGCATAACATGCCCGTACCACGCTAACCTCTTGCTCCTCAACTTCTCTGTCACTGGCGCAACTTTCAAACACCCTCTAATATACTCATTCTTAATTTTATCTATCCTTGTCACACCACACATCTATCTTAACATTTGCATCTCGGCCACATGTAATCTCCTTTCATTAATGTGATTATAACTAGCTAAATATACCCCATAGTCTAAGTTAGGTCAAGCAATGTAATTAGCTAAAAAATTAGCACAGATAATACATATAATAAATACAAAAAATAACTTACATGTATACAAAGCACTGGCAAGTTACAATATTTATTGAAAAAATTATGGTGGTACTCGACTGATTTGCAACTTGAAAAGAAAACCATAACTTTTAAATTTTGTGTTTTCCTCAGTAGTTTGTACAACCAACTAAGACGGTATTCTGTTTCACAAATAACATACCTGCAATCAAAAATGTTTAAACAATCCACATTTTGTAGTTAAGTAAACACTCTCATATTGCAAATCTATCACCGTGACAACAAGGATGTCTTGCATCCATTATCATTTAAAAGCCAGAATATTCTAGCTTACACTCTTTAGCATTTGTCAATGTGACTTAACTTCACATTTTATTAGTCATATAAAACTCCATTGTAGATAAAACGAAAATTCAGTTTTAATAAACTCATTGTACAAATAGATTATATGTATTGAGAAGAAAAAACTATTAGCAAATTAATTTAAAACACACAAAGAATATATGCATACAAAATTTACTTCTTCCCTGGGTTAACTGGCAGAAAATTCCTTAATAGTATTAGTAATTTTTTAATTAATTAATCTCTATGTACCCTTGACTTCAGGTGTCACTAAGAAATAAATAATAATGACAATAAATTCTCAAAAAAAAAAAACTAAACTAATCACTACCTACTAAACTGGTTAAACAAAGTTTTTCCAATTGCTTACCCTTGTTTTAACCCTTCAACTGTAGCTTTATCACTGTCTTTATTTGTATTAATTGTGTGTAAATCATTTCTCATAGCTGATTTGATTAATGCATCTGTTACTTCAGAATGTGTGGCACTGAACAACATTGTTTGCCTTTCCTCTGCAAGTTTATACATTATTTAATATTTATTTATTCCTTATTTCTTAACAACAAAGGATGTTGGCATTTTAAAAACATTGCATACTAACTTGGAAGCCGATTAATAATTTGTTTTAAGTCTTCTTCAAAGCCATACTGATATATTTTGTCTGCTTCATCCAAAACTAAACAATGGACATATCTGTAGTCAAACTCTTTAGTTCTCATATGGTCAAATAATCTTCCAGGAGTAGCAACAACAATGTGAACAACTAAAATAAAATAAGTTTGCAAATGAATAACAAACATAAATTATGAAAATTATAATTTTATTTAATTGAATGTAAAGTATCATAGCTCGCCATTCTGAAGCCTGTAGCTTTGCACCTTTCTACTTTCTCCACCAATAACTAAAGCTGATGTAATTCCTTCATGGTGGGATAATATGTCTTGAAGGACTTGGTATGTTTGTGTAGCTAACTCTCTGGTTGGAGAAATAATAATGCAGCATGTACCTAGAAATGGTGTAAAACAATAAATTATTTTAAAATCACAAATGTTTATATATGTATACAGACAATGCAATAGTGTAAAGAAATCGAAAACAACAATTAAAACCAATGATACCTTTACATAATTTTTTTGTATTTATAACTACTTCAATTGCTGGAATTAAAAACGCCAAAGTTTTACCGGAACCTGTCTTGGCAGTGGCTACGATGTCTGTTCCATCTAATGCCTTGGGTATAACCTCAGTTTGAACGTCTGTCATGTACTTAAATCCCATTTCTTTTATTGCAATTAAAGTACCTTGTGATACTTTACTCTTTAAAATTTTAAACTTCTTTTTTGTAGCTTCATCGTCCATAACGAATAGTTATTTGTTTACTAAACTTCTAGATTATATATTTTCTCATTTCATTGTTCAATTAACTCATAATACTATTTATTAACTTTCAATAAACATTCGTATAACCTCAAAGTATACAACTTGGTTATACAGTGAAAAGAAAGTAAATTTTTCGCAATCATAAAGTAGATTTATTAAAGTATTGTTAATTTTAGAAAAAGATCTTGGATGCTAAGATGAAATTAATCTTATAAATAATATTTTATACTACACTTCAAAATGATTACGTTCCCAGTAGTAACAAAAGTGTTTGTATTGATTGTTATTTGACATAATATTAAGAATAATCATAATGTTTTAAAATATACTCGAGCAATTCTAGTTTTTAGTTAAATTATTACTTTTTTATTTCTAAAACACAAATATTTTGAGCGTATAAACATCAAGGATAATTTTATTTAAAGTTGTATCTTAGTATAATTTAAGTAAAGTATAAAAACTTTTATTTTTAATACAAAGGGAGTTTTCGATTAGGTACGTTAAAAAAGTTTAACAAGCTGCAAAAGCCAGGCTGTAGGGGCAGTAGACTTTTGTCTTACGTAAAAATGCAGAAAGGAAAATAAAAAATGGTACTTTATACCACGTTGTATACACGTTAGTTTTGAAAACGATTTTAATATATATATTTCGCCATGCCGACACCTGATAAAATTCTTCTACGTAAAATTAAAAAACGTGAGAAAAAGAAATTAAAATTAATTGCTTCAAAAAACCAAAATGGTGAAAATGAAAACACTGCAGGTAACCTCTTCTATTGCTTTACGTTTAAATTTTGTTTGAGTTGACCTTTTACTATTGAAAATAAGTAATTAATTTTTACCAATATTTTAAAATTGACTCATTCTTTTCCTATTTTTAGACGACGATCATGTTGATAATATTAAAAAAAAGCCACTTGAAAATATTGATGAAGATTCTGCCGAAATACCTAAAAGTAAGTATTCCAACAAATACTGTTAATTCTAGTGTAATTAAGAAGAAAATCATATGAAATTTGTTATTTATTACAGAAAAACCAAAAAAGAATAAGGAAAAAATCTTAACTTCAAATGAAATGAAAGAAGAAACACCATCAGATGTTGATGAAAATAAAGATATACCGAACACAGACTTTAATGAAAAACAAGACGACAGTAGCCAATGTAAGCAGTGCTTTATATAATAAGCAAAGTTATTCCTTTTTAATGTAAAGACTCGTGCAAATCATGAGACTCCTTATGTTAAAAAAATAAATTTATTATTGCATTAAATTGGTGCTAAAAGAAAGCATGTCGGTGGGGCTTACATTTATTTTTATATTGTCTTCCAGAAGTTCTTTATTTGGCTTTTTTGTATTCCATAATTATAATTATAGAACAAGATTAACTTAGTTATCTGTGTATGATGAAATAAATCAAATATTTCAGTACCTGGATCTAGTTTATGCCTTGGTATTTTATCTGATCAGAAATTCTCATCATTGGAAGGGAAAGTATGTGAATCTACTCTAATGGGTATCAAAGACATGGGTTTTTCTACAATGACAGAAATACAGGCAAAAGCTATTCCTCCACTTTTGGAAGGGCGAGATCTTGTTGGAGCTGCCAGAACTGGATCAGGAAAAACTCTTGCATTTCTTATACCAGCTATTGAACTCATTTATAAGTTGCAGTTTAAACCCAGAAATGGTAAGAATGTTATTAAATTTTTTTTATGCAGTATCAATGAAACAATTTCTATATAGTTCATAATTTTGTGTATGAAGAAATGTTACAAAATTTGATAGTGTAGTAATTTAAAATTGCATAATAAACAATATCTTAATTCTAAATACTTATTAAATATGAAACAAAGTCTATTTGTTATATTTTGTTACTTCTTTGACTAAATGGTTGTTCACAATTTAAAAAATATGGTGATGACAAAAAAGGCGAATATGAAACTATTTCTCCGTATATCCAATAATAATGACATATGACTACAAAAAACAGATTGAATCTCCGGATAACACTGTTGAGGTACATTTGTTTTTGCATCATATACTCTGTTGTTGTTATATATGTCGAGAATTGTTTAATGAACACAGAATGGATATCTGATTATAGATACTTGTCAAGTTATATTAATAGCTAATCAGTCATTATTATTCATGAGTTAATTTTTTTAAGGTACTGGTGTTATCATCCTGTCACCAACAAGAGAACTCTCCATGCAGACATTTGGTGTGTTAATGGAATTAATGAAATATCACCACCATACTTACGGTTTGGTTATGGGTGGTGCTAACAGAAGCACAGAAGCCCAGAAACTTTCTAAAGGTAAGTCATTTGTTTATTAACACCAGAGTTATTAGAATTTCATTATCATTTTCATAGGTAAATATTTATTGGTAATTAATTATCTATGTATTGGTTTACATGTTTATAGACATAATGTCCATTTTTTTCTTATTTTGTTGAATAATACTTTGCATATTAATAAATGAAATTGTCATGACATTAAATAAAATAAAGTGTTGAATTATTCTTTAATAAAGCCTTTAATGCAATATATTTTATAATTGTTTTTATTTATTAAAGCTATTGGATAAGATGTATGTCTGACTGATAGTAAGTGATATGTTGGCCCATAACAGGCTCTAGTTAAGATAATAAATACAGCATCACATTGTGTTTGTCACAAATTATAGTCTTGTTACCTTAATAACTGCATTAATTACAACAGTCTCCGAACTTGCAAACAGTAATATTTACGTGCTACTCTGGGTTAAGCGAGAAACTGCTACCGTTTCTTTGTGTAATACATGTACAATACAGGTATATAACCTTTATTGTATTATTCTTATTAATACATGAATAGTAATTTAATTATATCATATAAAGCATTGTTTTTAAAGTTACTTATTTCTCATTTATTCTAGGAATTAATATACTTGTGGCCACACCAGGCAGATTATTGGATCATTTACAAAACACACCTGACTTCCTGTATAAAAATTTACAATGTTTGATTATTGATGAAGCTGACAGAATATTGGAAATTGGTTTTGAAGAGGAAGTCAAACAGATTATTAGACTTTTACCAAGTTAGTTTTAAAGTTGTCTTTTAATTAATTGTATGCTACTGTGTATTTATTGATCTTACTGTATTGTGAATGGAATGAATTGTTTTACAGAACGACGTCAAACAATGCTTTTTAGTGCAACACAGACAAAGAAAACAGAAGCATTGACTGCTCTAGCTGTTAAACATGAGCCTGTATATGTTGGTGTTGATGACCATAGAGAACAAGCGACAGTTGATTCTTTAGAGCAGGGGTATGTTTGAGATAAATGTTAAAAAAATCAAATTTATGAAACCACTACAATGTCAGTTTTTAGCATATGTGTCTCCATGACTGTGTTGTCAAGCACCACTATTGGGTGTCTCCTATTAAAACTAAACTGTAGGTACTTGTATTATTAAATTAATCTATATGTATAATTGAATTTTAGATACATTGTTGTTCCTTCTGAAAGGCGTATGATGGTACTGTTCACATTCCTCAAGAAAAACAGAAAGAAAAAGGTCATGGTTTTCCTGTCTACCTGTATGTCTGTAAAATATCATCATGAATTGTTTAACTATATTGATTTACCAGTTATGTCGATACATGTGAGTAAATAATTATAACTAATAAATAATCATTAGTTAAACTATTAGTATTATATATATTTGTAATAATATAAAATATATTACACCAGTCACATAATTTTAGCAAAATGTTTATAATATTTAATTATTTTTCTTGAAATGTTTCATATAAAAAATAAATAAGGACATTGTTATATATTGCATGATAATGACAAGAAATATACAATTGAATTGATGGAGGGCCCTATTACTAGAAACTGCCTGGGTGAAGTTACAAGATAAACAATGCTACATTTATTTCTGCAGCCAAACAGTACTTCACAAACATTACTATTCTAGTTTAAAAGGCGCCATTGCTATTAAAATAACGGGGCTACTGAGAGTTAATTTTTTTTTTATTATTCTAAGAAAGCAATGAGACAACCATCTGATAGTGCCCCAGCTTGTATGTTAGTTAAAATAATATACAGTGCACTATTTTATCTTTTTGGCTTTGAGAATTTAAAAAATTATTAGTAAACAATTATTATATTTAATTTGTATGTGACTACAATTAATACTTGTTGACAGGGCAAACAACAACAGACAAAACGCACTACAACATTTTTCCAATTCTGTAATGCTGAAAGCGGTATACTGCTGTGTACAGATGTGGCTGCTAGAGGTCTTGATATCCCAGCAGTTGATTGGATTGTTCAATATGATCCTCCAGACGATCCTAAGGTAACAAAATGCTTTTTTTCATACATCCAAGCTACAAAACCGACATGTTTGTTAATTAGCTTAGTCTTTTTAAAAAAACTTGTACAAACCAAGGCCAATTTAAATTTACTTTGATATTTATGAAATTCTTTTGTAGGAATATATTCATCGGGTGGGAAGAACGGCGCGAGGTCTTGGTACGAGCGGTCATGCACTGCTATTCTTACGTCCAGAGGAATTAGGATTCCTCCGATATTTGAAACAATCTAAAGTTACACTTAATGAGTTTGAATTTTCATGGAACAAAGTGGCTGATATACAATTGCAGGTTTGTGTGTTAATTTAGGTAAACAATTATGCTTTAAATCATGACTGTCACTTTGGATCTTGTCCCAGTGGCTAATTACATGCTTCATCCCTGATTGCTTAGGTCCTTGGCTCAATTCTTGTTACGCTTCTCCATCTACAGCCTTATTTATTGTCACCAAAGACAATGCAATTGAGGTCATATTAGCATGTTGTAGATGAATTTTTTGTATAATTTAATGACATTCTATAATTAAAATACATACCTTAGTTTTAACTTTTTTTTTCAGTTGGAGAAATTAATATCTAGAAATTACTTCCTCAATCAATCAGCTAAAGAAGCATTTAAGAGCTATCTCAGAGCATATGATTCACATCATTTGAAAACCATATTTGATATAGACACAATTGATATGGCAAAAGTGGCTAAATCATTCGGTTTTACTGTTCCGCCTGCAATAGAGCTGAAGGTCGCACCAAAAGGTCCAATGCAAAAGAAGAGAGGTGGTGGTGGTTTCGGATATTTCAAGTCATTGAATGCTGGTCAAAGGAAAACTGATAAAACAAAGATATATAGACAAAAGGGTAACAATAAACGCGCTGTCAGCTGAGGGCGCTTCTTTTAGTATTTAAGTTAATTTTTGCATTACGTTTTATCGTTTATATACTGAATAAATTAATTTACTAATAATATAACAGAAAATAGTTTAATTTTTTCCTTTTGTTCACCTGATGATAATACGAAATTAACAATGTAACACTACCATATTATCATTGTCGGTTTGGCACGAAAAATGTCACATTACCATAGTTAATTTGATTAGGTATAGCAGACCTTCAATATGGGAACAGTAGTCTTTACACTACTTATTCGCAGCGGGAAAAGACGTATCGGGGGTTCCTATCTACACGATCTTTGACGACAGAGCTGCCTTTTTATTTTATCCAAGGAAACCCCCAAGACCAGCGGGGTCTTCACCTGATGGAAAGTGATACCCCTGCACAAAACGGGGCGGTAGTTAGGATGTTATACATTGCAAACCAGATTATGTGTATCGCTTCGAGAAGTTTTCGTATTTCGTTCGTTAGATAAGAAGTTTCATTACCCCACTAGTTACATTACCTATAACGCCGTTTAAACCAGAACACAGTAATGTGTTCACACTACAGTTTGGCAAAAGAAATGGGTGCTGATACTTACCTACACGGTCTACGACAACAGAGACCTACCACCAGTAATCTACTGGTAGGAAAGGAAATTGTCAAAAAACTCAAAATCAATAGTTGATTGTTCATTGGTTGAGATAGTGTTCTAACATATTGAATTATTTTAGTTCGAAGCTAAGTAACAGTATAACTTAATTTTATGTAGTACGGTGAAAAAAAAAACAAGTTATGTTAATAAGATTTAATACTTAAGATTAATTTTATAACAGCTTAAATTATGAGGATGATCCTTCCAATTACTCCTGGAATTGTTTCTTTTTTCTGTTCACTGATAATGGTATGTTAAGGAATTTGTGTACAAAAACTGATGTGTAATCAGCAAAAAGCAAAACCTGGTCATATTAACCAATCATAAAGTCATTTAGCATATTTACTGTAAATGCCTACAGTATGGTGTGGGCAACTGCATGCTTACAAAAATCTATTCCATTGTCATAGGTTGCAAATGTTAGATGGTGATGAGGGTTTTTTTTAAATGCATCTCATATTCTGTCATAATAAGAAAGTCAAAATTATTTATCCATAACACTAGGCAAGAAGGTTATAATAGAGATCTTAAGTCCATAAAAGTTCTTGGTGTCAATTGCCCGGTCAACCAAAACTTTCTTCATATTGTGTCTTAAGTTGAACATGTGATGAAAGTGAATATAATTATTACAAGCTATTGTATAAATGTAGGAGAAATGAAAATAATCATAGTTTTTTGTTTGAAAACATTGGATGTTTTATATTAAAAAGGATACAAAAATCAACATGAGGTTTCTCCAGGAATCCGAATGCTTTTGCTGCAGCTTCTAAATCTAGATTATTTATGTCAAAAAATTTACTCATGGGATGTTTTTTGTAACACCTTAAAAAAGACAAGTATGCCTTTCTTGCCATAACTTTCATTACACCATTGTCTCTTATCAAATCATATAACTGAAAAGTAAATTTTATTTAGGTTAAGAGTGAAATGAAATAGCTATTAGCTAAGTTTGTTTGTTGTTAATAGTGGCCCTTTGCCTTTTAATGCAGACATCTCTTGTACAATTTTGAGGCCATATTTGTATGGATGTACAATCTTTTCAAATCATTGTAAGTTGTAAATCTGTTGTTATAATTACATTACTGTTCCAGTTGTCAACACTGGAAGACATTGTTTCATAAATGTTCGGCGAGCAAGCTTCACTTTCGGCCTCATCGTCGTGACCATTTATAAAATATATAGGTCTAGAATTGTTACCCCATTACCAATACAACAAGAATAAAATAATAATTTCACTAGCAATTGCATCCCTCAAACTAGAGCACAGTAAAGTTTACGCAACTCTGTGTGACAGTAGAAATGGAAGCGATGATGGTACCAAGTAGATAGCCTATATCAACAGAGATCTGCAATTACCAAAACTACAGTAGTAACATAAAGATCTAGGAAACTTTAAAACTTTGCATTTACCATTTGCGACACATCATTGTCGGGTTTGTCAAAATTATATTTATCTAAATATATATTTTTAATCTTAAGAAAATTGACAAAGTCCTCTTCCTCTGGTCTTAGTAATATAACCGCATTACCAGTGGTATTAATTCCTCTTGCAGTACGACCAACCCTGTGTATGTACTCCTGAAAAATTAAAAACAAGTATTCTAAAGCATTAATTCAAATTACTGCTGCAAATAAAAAACTCAGCTTATTGAGATTTACCTTTACATCTGTTGGTGGATCATATTGAACTATCCAATCAACATGAGGTATGTCCAAACCTCTTGCTGCAACATCCGTGCAAAAAAGGATACCCTTACTTGCTTCAACAAATTTTCTATAGGCTTCTTTCCGACAAGCTTGACTTAGTTTTCCCTTAAAAGAAAAAAATAATTATAATTCTAAGTGGGGTGAAATTGACTGTTGTCAATGCTTCTATTACTAGAGTAGTATTGACTGACTATAGTCATTTGCTATAAAATATGTTGTTTTTGTACAATGATATAATAATGTGAACACAATGAACACCTAATGGTTATATACTTACTATAATGGTGTGGCATAGCTAGGATGGTACACCACAAAGAAAAAAATTTATTATGATCAAGTAGTTTTACTAGCTAAGTATAGTGCCCTTCAAATGGGAACATAGTATCTTTTGTTCTCATCAAAGAATAGAAGATCTACCAGCCAACATGTATAATACATAAAAAAAAGCATCGTAAGAAACTGAATATGTCTCAATCTTAGTAATGACTTAATTTATTTCTACAAGGATGCTCTCTCTACATTGATGAAAAAGCAGTGAAATCAATAGTCTCAATAATTTACAACTATTGTATTATATGTTATTACTTACATGTATGCTTATTACTGAAGCATTACAATGGCATTTAAAAAATTCATAATGAAAATCCACTGATTTACATGAAGAAAAAAATACCATCACTTTTAGCTTTTTACATTTTTTTAACATTTTATGTAGCCATGAAATCCTTTCTTCTATTGGACAAATAAAGTATCTGAAAATATTCCTTTGCTATAATGTACAATATCAAGATGCTGATAAAATGTGACTATACATATAGATTAGTGGAAATGTTTAGAGTAGCTTTTCCAATGATGGTTACCAGCACACTGTACTAATAAGTCATGTCCTGCATGGAACATATATATAGCCAATAAACCTTATCTACTAACACATGAAGTGAATTTGAAATGGTGTTGACAATGAGACCATGGGTGGTGAAACATACTCTTTCAGAATATTTTGGCTCTTACATCCTGTAGCTGGAACATAGTAATACTATCCTGGTCGCACATTTAGTATTTGACAATGGTAGCAAATGAAGTAGATATGAACGAACTTTACTATGAAATCAAACTCTACAAGATGTGGCCCTGGATTGAATACAGGACTTCCATATTACTACACAATCAATACATTGTGCCTGAGGTAGTAAAATTGACTATAGTGTTTAACAGCAGATATCAATAGGTTAAAACCAAACATGAAGGTTTTTAAAACATTTTAAAACAAAATTATTATGGAAGTAAAATTTATGAAAAATGTGGTTGATGATGATAAATCATAACTAACATACCCCTGTTGCAGCCCTGATACTGTTGTCTGAACTTTGTCCTGAACTGAAATTAGTACAGGACAGGCTTTCAGTGCTAGTCTAGCAAGAATTTTTACCTTGTCATCAATAGTTGCACTGAATAAAGCTGTTTGTCTATTTTCTGAAAAATTTTATATAAGTTTATTTAAATTTGCTGGTTAATATTACAAACAAAAACATACAAAGAACTAAAATCTAGTGAAGCTAAGAAAAATATTAGTAGCCTTTGCCAAGACAAGACTAAATGTGGTTTTAAATAGTATACATTGTAATAGTAGTTGTGATTGATATATGGCTGTAAAGCTGATGAAAAATTATAGCTATTAAAAACTAATATTTTTAACATGTGAAACACACCAGGCAATAACTTCACAATCCCTGTTATGTGCTTTTCAAATCCAGCTTCCAGTAATTTATCAGCTTCATCTAATATTAAACATTTAACATTTGTAACATTAAAACTATCTGTATTCTGTAAATGATCCAATAAACGACCCGGTGTACACACTATAATGTTAACTCCTGAAAATATAGTTATAAATATTATATCCAATTAAAGCATTACAGATTTAATAACATAACTATAAATTTGAAAAAGTTCAATTATAACAAATAAAACTAATATTAATAAATCTATATTTCATTCAATATAGATTGATAATCATTATTTTGTATCTAAGAACAGTCAAGGATTGACACGTTCGAAATGTGGTGCTGGTGCAGAATGCTGAGGATATCCTGGATGGAACATCACACAAACGAGTCAATCCTTCAAACAGTTGAACATAACAACACATCTCTCAACAATCTGTAGGCAGAGAGTCTTCAAATTCTTCGGACACACCGTCAGGCGAGACCCAGACAGTCTGGAGAGGCTGATTATTACTGGTTGTGTTGGAAGGAAAGAGAGGGAGAGGGCGGTATCCTACAAGATGGACACACACAACTCAGAATGCTACGGGAGCTACACTACAATCATCCATCCAAATGGAGCAAGACAAAAATGTCTGGAAAGTAATGGTGGCCAGGACAACGCATCATAGTCACGTCCCTCAGTCATGAGGTTACAACAAAGAAGATCTAAGAACAATGATGTTCTACAATTTTATTCAATATAAACTTAAGTAAAATTTACATACAATTTACAATTAGATGCTTATTAAAATGTTACTTATAGCTATGGACTAACCTTTCTGTAAACAAAGTATTTCTTTGTGCTTTTTCTCTCCTCCAACTATTAATCTGTGAGTCAAATCAATATCTTTAAGTAATTTCTTTAACACCTCATATGTTTGTAGAGCTAGTTCTCTAATGGGAGATAAGATAATACATCCAACACCTGTTAACAGAAAATTTTAACTACAGAATTTTTAATAAGGAATATTATAAGTTAATATGTAAGAATAAATACCTTGCCTTTGAGTCCATTCTAATTTGATTAACTTTTCGATCACTGGGATTAGAAAAGCCAAAGTCTTTCCACTGCCCGTTTTAGCTGTACCTATAACATCTTTTCCCATTAAAAGATGAGGTAAAATTTTTGCTTGTATTTCAGTAGGTTTTACAAAGCCCATACATTTAATGGATTTTAATATTCGTTCATCAATTTTACCTTCTAACATTGAAAATGTAGATCGGGCGATAATATCATCGGACTTCATGATTCAAAATTAAATTAACAAAATGAAAATTATTATAGATTTTAAATCGTTATACAATCCTTTACGTTTTGAAGAACTTTACGACCCAGTAATAACATCTTTAAGCCTGATCTTTTAATTTTAACGTCACATAAACGCTATAATTTTTTTTAATTATTCAGCTAACGGCGTCGGATTTCTCCGTACAGCCTAAGCTCCAGAATAAAACTAACTACAAAATCTATATATTTTTTTTTGTATAATTTGAATATAATGATTTGTAGTCAAAGTGTTACTGTAAAACATTTTGGTACAATAACATAAGGTTTAAATTTGACTAAAATAGTTTCTCTCATTTGTTTTAGCAAAATGCTATTTCTAATTAGTTTATTATGTATCTATAATAACTTAACTGTAATGATGTCTGTTTTGATGTCTATGGTGTAAACGTCAGTCGTCATCGTCAGCGATTGGCTGTCATTTTTCTACACGTTCTATTTATCAGTTAGCCGTAGCCATTTACCGGTATAAGAATTATAGTATTTAATCATGATTAATTTGTACTGGACCAATCATATTCATTCATGTATATTAATTATATTCACATTTTTCATTTACGCACAGTCCGATGTACCTAGACCGCGCGGTGTTTCTTTATCTAAAGCGTCTCTTTATTCACCTACGAAAGACTTTACGTGTTTTGATGGAACTGTAACTATACCATTTAGTTACGTGAATGACGATTATTGCGATTGTTTCGACGGCAGTGATGAGCCGGGAACATCGGCGTGCTTGAACGGCGTTTTCCATTGTACAAATGCAGGTCATCGACCGGAGAATATACCCAGCTCGCGTGTAAATGATGGAGTATGCGATTGCTGTGATGGAACAGATGAATATGCAGAACCGGACACCTGCAAAAATACATGTGAAGAAATGGGCAGAGAAGCTCGAGCAGAAGCACAACGTCTAGCAGATCTTCATAAAGCTGGAAGCCATTTAAGACTGGAGTTAATTGAAAAGGGGAATAAAAAGAGAAATGAAATGGCAGAACAACTATCGCAACTTGAAAAAGATAAATCTGAAGCACAGAAAATTAAGGCAGAGAAAGAAGCACTTAAAAATGAGTTAGAAGCTAAAGAAAATGAGGTTTTACAAGTTTATAGAGATGCAGAAGAAAAAGAAAAGCAGAAAAAGGCCGAAGAAGAGAAAGAAGCACTTGTTAAGGAGGCTACAGAATATTTCACTATGTTTGACTCAAATAATGACAATTTACTTACTATAGATGAAGTAAAAGTAATTAATGCTTTTGATAAAAATAAGGATGGGGAAGTAGATCAAGAAGAAATTCAATATTTCTTAGGAGGGAATGAAAGTGTTGATAAAGATGCATTTATTTCCACTACTTGGGTACTTCTAAAACCTCTAGTTATGTCAGAGCAAGGTTTGTTTCAACCGGCTGAAGGAAATGAAGAAAGTGATGATCACAATGATGAAGAGGCTACAAGAGATCTGGAAACTGATGAAAGTGAACCTGATGAAGACAATGTAGATGAAGAATTGCCACATGAAGTTGACCAGGACATAGATACTGATCAGCCCAATCAAACTTATGATGAAGAGACCCAAAAAATTGTTGATGAAGCTAAAGAAGCCCGCCGTCAGTGGAATGATGCTGAGAGAGCTGTTAGAGAAATTGAATCTAATATAAGAAACTACCAACAAAATCTAGAGAAAGATTATGGGCTGCAACAAGAATATGCTACTATGGATGGGCAGTGTTTGGAGTATGAAGACAAAGAGTATATTTACAAATTATGTCTGTTCCAAAAAGTTACACAGAAATCTAAGAATGGAGGAGCTGAAGTTGGTCTTGGTAATTGGGGTGAATGGGCTGGTGAGGACAGCAATAAATACTCTGTTATGAAATATACAAATGGAATAACCTGCTGGAATGGGCCCAACAGAATGACCGTAGTCAATGTACACTGTGGTCTAGAAACTAAAATGTTATCTGTCACAGAACCTTATCGTTGTGAATATAAAATCGAACTAGCAACACCTGCTGCTTGTGATGATTCTATTATTACACAGCAGCCATCTCATGATGAACTCTAGTTATTAAAAATGTGAACACACACATTCCCAAGTGTTCAGCCACAAAAGCAAAGTTGAAAATAATCATTTTCAAAGAGATGTGTTGTTAATAAGGGATCACCCCCATTAGACAATTGATCACTGTGTCTAAGTGTTTGTGTATTTGAATTTTTATTCCACTATTTAATACTTTGGAAGATAAACCTAATCTTGTCTTTTAGTTTTTCATAATTTTATTATTAGTGCACAGATTACAATAGCTTTTCATTTCAGTGTAATTAACTGCAGTTTCACAATGTTTTGAATAAGACTGAGGTGACTAGAAAGAGTATGATAATTATAACACATTCCTTGAGTAAGGCTGTAATTAGTTCAAATAGGAGAAGGTAAATCAATGCAGTTGAACAAAACATTGTAAGTGATCAATAAAATATTGTTTTTGATTAATTAACTACAGATTTTATTACCACCCTATTTTGAAAATATTGCTAGAATTTTATTATTTTTAGTTAGTGCTGACAGGTTTTTTGTTATATATTAGAGAAAGAATCATAACAATAATACTAAAGTGCAGGCAACAAAAAATTCAGTGAGAATAAAACTATAATCGTTAATGTATTCATAGTTATCTATTAAGGTTTTTAACCAATATATAAGAAAAATATAAGATATAAATATAAGAAAAAAAATATTTTTGGTAATGAAAGTATCCTATAACTAAATACTTGAATTACCCTCTTTATTACTAATAGTACATCAGAATATTTAATGCACTATGTAATAGTATAAATTGCTATGTAGTCAATAAAACAAATCTTTGTCCCTATCAATTTTCCAAGATGAAGCTACAAGTAAACACTACTTACAAAAGTATAAACAATAAATATAACAGTTGGTATTGCGCATAATTCAAAAATAGACTACAATTATTATTTGTTATTGTCATAAAATTGATATCTTAAGTTTGAAAGGGTTAATGTTATTTATGTTATAGTTCAGAATGATGGTTGAAATAGTATTGATATCTTACAAAGTAATATTGATGCAAAATATCTCGGTATGTTGATGAAATAAGGTAAGTACATTGATAATAAATCAATATCAATGGCCCTCACGACCCAGCCGTCAGACCACCTAGGTTTTGTATTGAGATTATTTAATCTATCTGGTATAGTGATAAATATATGATGTTAGTAATGATGTTGACATCAACATGATAAGACAAAAAAATGGGTAATAATTGCAGGGATTATCTAAAACTAGTGTATCTTTCTAGAACTCTGCTAGTGTTAAAACAATGGTAAAAGGTATCTACTGCTGGAAACTGTCTAAGTAGGTTCCATCGCAGGGCCTTGCAGATTACGAAAACCAATTGGATCCTGAGCTATTTTTTTAACAGATGGATTTTTTACCTCTCATCTGATAACATTATACCTACTACTAATGATGTATCTCATTTCTTTTAGGATCTATCTATATCTACTTGTATTACCATTCTGAACATTTAAATAGACTCTACCTCTATTTATTCTGTAGCCCTTTACTATGTTATTAATCTACATATTGTAGACATAATTCATAATAATAATAATGTATGTATGATTAACTATTTTAATTACAAACAGTAGCCTGCACTAAATTATTGTCTTTCGGTTTGAAGGCCTCTGTAGCTGGTGAAGTTACGGGGGTATCGAGATTTAATATCATATGTCTCAAGGTGACGAACGCAATATGGTGTTGTGTACAACATCTTAACTAGCGCCACATAATTATGGATTGACGTATAATTTACTATCAGGTGAACATCTCGCTCGTCTCATCGCTTCGTAGTATATAAAAAAGAACATCGTTGCATATTGTTATAAAAGGATAACTACTGATGGTATTTAAAATAATATAAAAAAAACTTTTAGTACGGAGTGTTTTAATCTTACTCTGCTTCTCTCTGATAAGATTTTATCAAGTAGACACAAGTCAGATAATAAAACTGTCTGGGTCGTACCCGCAATCATACCGCTCGCTCTGAAGGTACACGCACAATGTATACAATTATTTGTGAGAGAATTTGTTATATAACCTAAGATATATACGTATTTCGATTATTTAGTAAAATATACTAACAACTTGCACGTAACACTCAACATCAAATCAAAACATCGTTGAGTTCATCGAGAATTCTAAGATATCGCCGAGTACTGAGTGAAGAGGACTGCAAAACCAACTACTATTAATAGATCCTTAATTATTACTCTCAAAATCTCACCATACTCCATGTTGTCATTTTTTCTCAAATGCAGTCTATGAAGCTAGAATACGCGCGGATCAGTGGTCAGTTAGTATTCTGTTCAATGACCCTTAGTTACTTTTGAGCGGATAAAGCGTAAAAAATATGTAATAGTAAAACTGTCTCGGTTTTATCAACTTAACTGTGTATATTATATTAAATGAATTTCTGTTCCTCTCGCGGGACACACTTTGAGATATTGTTATATCTTTGGCCGAAATGCGAAAAATTTATTGTAAAAACAATGCATTAAGATAACTACCTCCATTCAATAAGGTCAACGTCGATTTGGCGTTCGCGCTGCTTGTAATCTCCGGGGATAGTACAAAAAGCATAAGTATATAATAATTTGTGTAAAGCTGACGCAGTAAGCCATGACACTGTTTTTATAAAACAGTTAACTTTGTTTTTAAATTTTCACCCACACGGTACTAGGATTACTCTTATTCTCACTAGTTAATAGTTCCAAAAGCAGGATTAAATGGACCCCGGGATAGTTTTAACTACTTGCCATGTTGTTTTCAATAAATTTTTATATGTTGACATCATTTACATAAAAGTCAATCATATCTGGTGGTCATCATCTACTAGTGATAGGTGTCTGTTGTGTAATGGTGGTAGGTCTCTATTGCCGGAGAGCGTCTAAGCAGGTACCACCGCACCTCATATTTCTGCCGTCAAACAGTAGAGTGCAACATTATTGTGTACCAGGTTCAAGGGAGTTGTAGCTAGTAAAATTACTGGGATAACGAGACTCAACATCTTATCACTTACCAACAGGTGAACGTCCCGCTCGTCTCGTCGCTTAATCGAATAAACTATTATATATATATATATATATATATATATATATATATATATATATATATATATATATATATATATATATATATATATACTCATGTCATATATATATATATGACTGTTATATATATATATATATGACATGAGTTCAGTATCAGATGAGCTGTAAAAGTCAAAATGACTACCAAGAGATACTACTTCGTCAGAGAATAGAGATTTGCATGGGACCATAATCTATAGCTGTGTTTTAATAACTTTTCGTAGAAAAATAACGATTAAAACTACAAATAAACTTATTAACAAAGCTTTTAATGCATTTTGATTACTAAATTGTTATAACAATACTCATGCATCAGATACGTATACTTGCATCGGATAGATATATGTTTTGCTTTTTCGTTACATAATCAGTTAACGTTTTCCTACAATTAAAATCTACTCAATACACAAACATTAATTAAAGTATATCATGCATGTTATTCCCCTTAGCTGGAGGAAAGTTTTAATTTTATTGCATACATTAACATTTTAATGATGCAATTAAGACGTTTATTACAATTGCACATGCTTTACGTTTAAATCCAATGTTTTTATCCAACAAGAGTTTATCGTATATTGAAAACTAGATTTTTGAAGTTGTTAGCGCTGCAAGCCATGCGACCTTTACAGGTTATCTGATACTGGGCTCGTGGTCCCCGATCCACGGCCTGATTTATATTGAAAAGTTAGTCAAAAACAGATAATTTCTATTTACATAATATAGCTCTGAAAGTTCTTTAAAAAATACGTTTGCAATTACACTTTATTTGTATAAGTGACAAACATTTGCCGGTGGTAGGTCTCTGTTGCCGGAGACTGTCTAGGTAGAAATCACCGCAGCGCCTTTTGTAACTAACAAACAGTAATGTTTGCATTACTGTTCCAGTTTGAAGGGCGCTACAGCTAGTGCAATGACTGGTGGGTGTAACGAGATTTAAGTAGATGATGACTCATGTCTCAAGGCGACGACGTGCTGTGTATAATATCCTAACTAGCGCCACGATGTTATGGGCGGGGGTATCACTTACCATCAGGTAAACATTCTGCACGGCTCGTCGTTCGCCGTAGAAAAAATACAAATATTATAATATGTTTGTGTTTTCTTCTAATACATTTAGTGTTTTTGTACCTATATAATATTCATTAGCGTTTGCATAAATTGTTTTCTTAATAATTAAAATTTTTGATATCTCTATCTTGTAATCGTGTGGCGCAGTGGCTAACCGCTTGTCTCGTAATACAGATTTTTCATGTTCGACATTGGATCACAAGACCAACCTAATATTGTAAATCTGCTACTATTAGCATTCATATGTTCCAGCTGTCAACATTTGCGAACCTGTTTATTCTTGGCGAGCACATTTCACCATTATCACTTAATTATTTATGAAATTGACCCCAGTAATTACACTAGGTACAGCGGCGTTCAAACCAAAACACAGTAATGTTTGCACACTAATGTTTGGCGGTGGCAATAGGCGTTGCGATGGTAGCTCCTTAGATGGTCTCCGGTATCTAGTAAAACAAATATGTAATATATTTCAATATGAAAATAATAAAATAAATTGTTTTCCCCGTTTATATTTACTATAGAAAGTCCCGGAATGATAAGATTAGTCTCAAAGTTGAGTTAAACAATACCTACTATTGTTGAATTCATTTAGTGTTTCTTATATTTTTATGGTCTTTATTTGTGAGGAAGAGTTATTGGAAAGTTGCTTCTAACAAAATTAAAAAAGTAGAAACATGTAGATATTCCGTGCATAAACACGAAGTATATTCATAAAAATTGTTTACATATATGTTTACGGTTACGAAAGATATTTTTAGTTTTTGTACATTTGGCAGTACATTTGACAAAGTATTAGATTATGTCATTATGTGATATATTGGAGGTATAGCCACATTTAAATTCTTATCATAAGAATGTTTATAAATAGGTAATTCACTTAATTCATGTAATGGATAAATAATCCTTAATAATTATTTTTCTTAAAAACAATTCGACTTTTTTATGTAAACATTCTAGCTTTTTTTTCTTTTATGCCACTCAGTGGTAAGCAGGCATGCGGCCTGTCTGATGTCGAGGGTAAACGCAGCCTATAACCGCCAGTAACACCAGAAGTATCACTGAGCGTGTTGCTGACCCTGCGGAAACCTTTTCACGCCGTTTCTATATTTTAATAACTCAATTATGCTTTTTTGCCTATATTTTAAAAAATAAAATTACTAAACATTGGATAGATGGTTTACTGTTGTAACGTTATATTAACTAATGACGAGCGTACCCAACATATGTGTAAATAATATTCAATTCAATCTTATTTGAGACAGGCAAAGATCAGAGACTGTACAGCTTACACTGAATAATTTCCTTACATATTATTACATTGATATTTATGTACCTGTAAAGTAGAAATAAAAAATGTGTTTACATTTCTTGAAATGTGAAAATCAATGTTTATGTTATATTTATTACTTGAAAATGGTATTTGTATTTTGTATCAAAGAAAAAAGAAATTGTTTATGGTATAAGTTGGTCGTCTGGCAATAATTTGTCAATTTTGATTGTTTGGTTATTGTAGGAATCTACGTTGTCTAAAGTGTGAATTATAGTCATAACAATTTTATTTATAAATCCATATAAGATAAACCTATGATAAATAGATTCTGAATAATTATTGCTATTGTCAATTAAAATATGGAGACTATTTTAGAACAGCAAAGAAGTTACCATGAGGAAAGAGAGCGTACAATGGACGCTATGGTTAAAGAGATTTTACATAAAAAAACTGGAGTAAGTGTTTTGTTCATTATATGTTATAGCTCAGTACTCGTTATTATGTTGAATGTATTCGTATATGTACATGCAATGAAATTGATTTATATATTTTTATATGTAAATACTAGCAAACCCTACGCTTCAGTGTATAAACGACAAACTGAGTTATCATAATTATACATTTGAAATTTTAACCATATTAACAAAATTGTAAAAACACAAATATTTGTTTTATTGTATTTGCTTTTATGTTTTTAATGTTTATACAAAACTGCTAAGTTATGAACCTAGCAATATTTATATGAATTTCATTATTTATTTATTTCTTATAATTTGTTAAAAAACATTATCAATGTTATTTATTTCCTATGTTCATTTTTAGCACCGAGAAACTATTAATGGTGAACATAGATTAAAAAATTTGCATGATGTAAGTACCATCTACAAAACAAAATAATTATAAAAAATTTAGTTTTATTGTTAAGTTGTCTTTTATTATTGTTTAGAGATATGTGGAATCTACAATAAGGCTTAAAGAGTTATATGAGGATAAAGATGGTTTACGAAAAGAAGAAATTGCTGCTCTATCTGGTCCCAATGAATTTCAAGAATTTTATGCCAGATTAAAACAAATCAAAGAATTTCATAGAAAACACCCCAATGAAGTAAGAAAATAAATTTAATTCACTTTATTACTGTCCACATAATTATGTAAAGACAATATTTGGTGACAGCAATAATCTCTTGTATTTGGATACCAAACTTGTAAGGTGTAAAACTACATCTTATTCTTGTATTATATATCATTATATAATTTTTTTAATTAAATTATCTATTTATTACTTATTATGTTATTTGAAAATGATTATAGATATGTGTACCGATGTCTGTGGAATTTGAAGAGTTAGCTAAAATAAGAGAAAATCCTTCTGAAGATTATACAAGTAAGTACTTTATAAGTGATTATTGTGGTATATTTTATAAAGTATAGTAATACATAATTTTTTTTTTCTGTATATCAGCACCAGTTGAGTTTACTGATGAAGAAGGATATGGAAAATATTTAGACTTACATGAATGTTATGAAAAATACATTAATTTGAAGGGTATTGAGGTATGTTTATCTATTTTATTTTCTATTTAAAATTAAAATAATATATAATTATAGTATATTTTTTTTAATTACTTAATAATGTATAAAATTTTTTTTTCGTTAGAAAGTGGATTACATTACTTACCTAAGCATCTTTGACCATCTATTTGACATACCACGTGAAAGGAAAAACAGTGACTATCGCAACTACATCCGTACATTGTTAACCTACCTTAAAGACTTTGTTAATAGAGTTAAGCCTTTACTAGATCAAGCACAAGAAATGGCTGCTGCACATCACGATTTTGTCAAACAATGGGAAACAGGAACATTTCCTGGCTGGCCAGTATGTATTTTAAATCATTTTAAAATAATAATATTTTTTTTTATCACAAACCCTAATGATTTCTGTATCAAATATAAACTAATATTTACTAAATATTTTCAGTTTTTATTGTTTAAGTAAAGTAGTAAATTTTCATAATCATCATCATTATGAGTCTTCAGATGTCCATTATTGGACATAGGTGTTAATTTGTCCAGTGCGATTCACATATAGTGGTTTTCTGCAACCTTTACCAGAATGTTAATTCACTTAATAATTAATAATCTTTAAATTTTCCCATAGAAAGAAACTGGAGGTGCCTTAACTAATATTGGTGCTCATTTGGATTTATCAGCTTTTTCATCATGGGAAGAACTTGCCTCTTTAGGATTAGATAGATTGAAGTCAGCTCTCATGGCCCTTGGACTAAAGTGTGGTGGAACTTTAGAAGAAAGAGCACAAAGGTTTGTTAAGCTAACATAAAGTTATAACATTAAATATTTAACATTACAAGTTATATTAGACAAGTTGTATTAATATTGATATATTTAATCTTAAATATTTTTTTACTTTATTAAATAATTTAGTCTTAAGATCTATGCATTTTTAGATTATTCAGTACAAAGGGACAAACAGCATTGGATAAGTCACTTGTTGCGAAGAAAGGAGCCACTAAGGCAAAAGCTACTACACAACAGCGCCATAAAGATATTGCTGCAATTGAGGCTCAGGTTTATAGGTGAGTATTATTTTCTTTATAAACAGGTTTCGTGCCTTGTGTACCAATGGTGGTACACACAGTAAAACATATAAGTTTATTTAATTGTAAATATTGTGATGATATAATTATTCAAAATATCAAATAGCCTGAACAACAAGTCAGGCCAAAATGTCTTGGCATGGAATGCGCTAATTTGTAAGGTGTAAATCCAACAACTCTCACTAAGCACTGATGCAAACTTGTCAGCATGCGGGATAACTGGTCTAAACTCTTTCCTTGTAAGAGAAGAAGCTGAGTGTTAGTTGTGGGAACATCAAATATAATAAACCTGTTTTTTAATTATTTTTTTATGAAAGTTTACATTTATTAGGAAATAATCTTTTCTATATGTTTATACTTTACAAAAAATCTGTAAATTCTTCTTATTGGTTGATGATGATTTTCTAATATCAAATCAATTCATGCAACTTTTTTATCAAAAAAGTGTATATAAATACATTTTGTCTGTACAGATGTAATGCCAATTAGAAGGAAGCTTATCTGTTAAATGACCAATTAGTGAGAGACTTTATTATTCACAGATTTGCAAATGTTGTGGGTAGTGCACGAATAGCGACAATTGAAAATGTAACAAGAAGAGCAGCTCGTGCAGCTGGAGAAAGAAGAGATGAGAGTGATGACGAAAGTGATGCATCTGCTGCACCAGACGTTGACTCTGATGATGACGAAGTACCTTACAACCCAAAGAATTTACCACTTGGATGGGATGGCAAAGTATGAATTTTTACTATTGAATACAATATTTTTGGTATTTGTAAATTGATCATCTGATATTAAGTGAATACTACTTACCATAACACTGCAGTACTTAGAACGATAGACACTTCACCACATTGTACTTGTAGCACTTAAGATATGTCGATTGAGATCATCTTTTCAACTAGAAAACAATGTTTAAAAAGTATTATTTTATGGCAGATATAGGTGTTGCGATGATACCTACCTAGACAATTTCCAAACATTTATAAAGACCTACCAACAGTTAACATATGGTTATAAACTGTAACTTAATTCTGATATTCATATTCGTTACTTTTACAGCCGATTCCATATTGGCTCTACAAACTTCACGGCCTCAATATAAGCTATACTTGTGAAATATGTGGTAATTATACTTATAAGGGACCAAAAGCATTCCAAAGACATTTTGCTGAATGGCGTCATGCTCATGGTATGCGATGTCTAGGAATTCCTAACACTGCCCATTTTGCTAATGTCACACAAATTGAAGATGCACTTGCTTGTAAGTATTTTTTTTTTTCGTTACATGCTGTTCTTAAAACATTTATCTCTGTTTTCTATTTAATTTTTATTAAACTGCTGAAACCGATTGAAAATACAAAAGATGATTTAAGAAATGTCTAGTTAGTCAAAAAACAATAATAAAGAATATTAAATGATTTAATAAAAAAAAAAAAATTTAACTCAAGCAAAATGTAACTATGATTAATAAATAAACCATTAGGATAGAAATTATTAAATTTGTGTTATAATTAGTACATACTTTCATGTGCTCATGTTCATTTACAGTGTGGGAAAAAATTAAAAATCAAAAGGAAGGTGAGAGGTTTGTTGCGGAAAATGATGAAGAATATGAAGATTCACAAGGAAATGTTGTCAATCGCAAAACTTATGAAGATTTGAAACGACAAGGACTTCTTTAAAATGTCACACCTATGTACTTTTGAAAATTTTAATTTTTACATAAACATATCTTTATTTAGTTTTATTCCATCAAGAATGTAGTCAAGTAATAAAGAAGTGGGCGAAAAATATAAGAAAACAAAGAGTTTTGATCTTAGTTTTGTTCCAAATCTTAAAAAACCTATGGTTTTTTTTTTCATGACGTTGATGTTATGATCCGTACGAGGATTTTAACCCTTAAATGTGCACTGTTGTAAAAATACAACATTCCAAAAACCATAGATTAAAAAGAACTTATGATTTTTTAATTATTTTGATTAATAATTTGTGTCTGAACGATATACTTTTTATATCATTGGTCATAAAAAATACTTTTTTTTAAATATTGAATGTCAAATGCCACTTTGACAAAAACAGGTTTTGGCACGAACATTGTTTTGAAGCAGTGTCTAGACTTGGCTAAATATTACGTAAGTTTATAAATTTATTTATTTTGCTTGATTATATCTTCAAATACATGGTAAACGTATAAAACATAAAAATTGTAGAAATTAACACAAATCGGTATGTTGTATAAAAACTACATTGCACACTTTTTGAGGTAAAAAAATGCATGGTTGGTGAAGGGCTTTTCTTTTGGTTTTCAGCATGTCACACTTACTAGAAAGCGAAATTTTTAAGTATTAAAAAGTCTTAAGGACTTCGAAGATGGTTTAGATGGATCAGACTCCTAGGTAGAAGACAAAGGCAATTATTATCATAGCGTTCGAGACGTTCTCCGAGGCCTTGAAAATGAAGGTGAGAATAGCGCTGCTGATGATCCGGATCCTCCTCTTGTAAATGATGTTGTTGAGGATATGCAAGACCCCCCTACCATTTTGGCAGAGAGAGGTCGTAGCAGTTTCATCGCATGGGACTTCCAGTCGGCCCATAAATCGACCTGTGATCTGGCGAAAACAGAATCTCATCACCGAGCAAATAGGCTGTTATTTAGAGGAGAAACTCATGTACCGGAAGGTTTAATGGATTGCTACACATCATATGAATTTTTCTCATTTTATTTTACAGTTGATCTAAAAAAAGAAATAATAGTACAAAGTAACTTGTATGCAACCCAGAAAGAGATTTCCAGTCCTGAAAGTTTACATGAAATAGCCTGAATAAATTCATTGGCATACTAATTTATTCCTCTGTTGTAAAGTGTCTAAATACAAGAGGTTTCTGGCATGATAAATTTGGTTACGAACATCTAAAAAATACTATGCCGCAAAAAGGGTTTCTGAAGATAAGATCCATTCTCCATTTAGCTGATGACACGAATTGTTCACCAAAAGGCCACCCAGATTATGACAGGCTGTACAAAATAAGACCTATAGAAAAATAGCTCAACAGCCAGTGTGTAAGGTGCCAATAGATCAGACTGTCGTTTGTCGAACAAATGTGCGCCACAAAAGTGAGCCACTACATCAAACAATATTTACCAAATAAACTTCACAAGTGGGGATTCAAACTTTATCTAGTCTGTAGCTTACAAGGATATATTCTAGGTTTACTCTGGAGGAGGCTCGAAAAATGAAATGTTAGCAAGTGAACCAGACTCAGGAGAGACAAGTAATACGGTTGTAAGGTTAGCTAGAATGATACCACCCAACATAAATCATATATTTTGATAATTTTTATACTTCACTACCCCTTGTGACATATTTGGCAAAACGGGGCATTCATTCATTGGGAACAAGTACGCGTTAACCGTCTACGCAACTGTAAGTTGCCTGATAAAAGCACCATTATGAAAAAAATTTACCCAGAGGATTTTCTGAGGAGAATGTGGTGACTGTAGATGGTACAAAAGTAAGTGCTGTTGTGTGGAAAGATAATAAGCCAATCAACCTACTACCAGTTTTACTTTGAAAATGTGCCACAAGTGTAAGGTATCTCTGTGTGAAACCAAAAAAAATAATTGTCTTTACAAATATCATGAGACATAAATAAATTAATTATAAAATAACTTCTGTTTTTATTTCCTCCATACTTACGTAACTTCAATGGTCGCGCAATGTTGTATATAAACAACATACACATTTTTGAAAAAAAAATATATAAATGGGGATGCTAGATTTGTTTTATTATTTTTCCTTTATCATAATACCGATCTTACATTAAATATGATTTTTTCGAAAGTTTTGGAAAAATCACGCATTTAAGGATTACGTGATTCAAAAAAAGTCAGATGATCCTTAATGGTATGATAATAAATTTGAATGTAATTGATATTTATTATTATGAATAGTAAAATGTATAATATCCGTCAGGTTCTTATAAAGATACCAATTTAAATTGTGAAAGGTATTTGTTAAGTTTAATTTATAGCCTTAAATATAACAGATATTTAATAAATAAAGTAAGAGTATATATAAATATTGTAGATTTAAAATTAACTCTGAAAATTTTTCTATTTTCAGTGAAAAATTTAAATAAAACTATACTTAAAAAAGATTTGGATGACATTTTAACTTAACATCTTTTTGATTATTATAATGTTTACGTTAATAAGAAAGGATAAATATTCAGTATTTCATTACATGTTACATTATGTAGTATATTCTGTGTTACATGGATATGGGAAAACATAAAACCCACAAATACAAAATTCTCACCGGTGATTATCCTATAATGAGATTTTTAAAAATAAAATAATTTACAAAAATCAAACAGTTTTATATATTTAGCTAACTGTATTAGGCTGTAACAATGACTGGCTAAAAGATAGTAATCACTTCTGTTTTAAAAACTAAATGTCAATGTCAATTAGGCAGAACTGCAGTGTAAATAAAAACACGTGCATTTAATCTTTCATTAAAAGATTACTATTGCGGTACATTATTTTCTGTATCTGATTACGCTTTGAATGAAAGTTTATAAGAATGTCCGCAAAAACTAGTAGTCAAATATTTACGGGTTCAAGGGTTCTAGGTTACGTTAGTACACATGTACCATTTGTTGCTAGATTTATTAAAAGACGTGGCGAAACTTTACTATGTACAAGCATTGGAAAGTGGTTTCATACTTACGGATGTGATAAGTTTCGTTTACTTAGTATAAGTGGTGAACATCCAGGTCCTATAACTTGTATGAGTGGTGATAATTACCATGTATATGCGGCTAGTGAAAATAATATTTACGCTTGGAGACGAGGATGTGAACTTAAGCATGTCTATAAAGGACATAATGCATCTGTTCACAAATTATTACCATTTGGTACACATTTAATATCTGTTGATGAAAATAATATACTAAAAGTATTTGATATTAAAGAAGAAACAGAGTTTTTAGAGTTGGAATTTGATGAAAACAATTTTAAGATATCATCAATATGTCATCCACCTACTTATCTAAACAAGATTCTACTTGGCAGTGCACAAGGGCAATTACAAATTTGGAATATACGCACTTCAAAATTAGTGTATACATTTAAAGGGTGGCAGTCTGCTGTGACAGTAATAGAACCTGCTCCTGCTGTAGATGTTGTTGCAATTGGTCTTGGTAATGGAAAAATAAAGTTGCATAATTTGCGCTATGATGAGACTGTAATGGAATTTGTTCATGATTGGGGTATGGTTAGTTGTCTTTCGTTTAGATTAGACGGGATCCCTGTTATGGTGACAGGCAGCACCAAGGGACATATTGTAATGTGGGATTTGGAAGAGAAAAGGGTCATGTCTCAAGTACAATCTGCACATTCATCATGTGTGGCAGGGTTACAGTGTTTAATGTCTGAACCATTAATGGTTACAAATTCTCAAGATAATTCTTTAAAAATGTGGATATTTGACATGCCTGATGGTGGTGCCAGACTATTAAAGAAAAGGTATGTTTTTTTGGATAACTTAAATCTCAAATATAACATGTGAAAGAATATAAATTGTGAAAGTGAATACAACCTAATTATAAACTTTCTGTGAATAGTGGTAGTGGTTGCTCTAAAAAAAGCCAATAATAATTTATAATTTACATATTGTTTTTACAGAGAAGGCCACTCGCTTCCTCCAAATTTAGTGCGCTATTGTGAACCAACAGGAGAAAATCTTCTAGCTGCTGGGAGAGATAGCAGCCTGCACATAATGAATACAGTTACTGAAACATTTAATAAAAGTATGGGCAAAGCATCTTATAACAGAAAAGTTTCTAAAAAGAAAAGTAAGTTGTTTATATATTATGTAACTATTTGACCTATATTTCTATGTAAGCCTATAAATGTTTTACATATGACAACTTTATATTGACAAAAGTTATCTTTGTTATTTAAATTTGATATAAAATGCTATGAATTAAGATTTTCAAATATTAACCTTACATTATTTTTTTTACAGAGAGAATTCAAACTGATCACCTTATTTTACCATCAATAACTAAGATAAGTTCGTGTATGCAAAGAGATAAACAGTGGGACAGCATAGCTTCTCTTCATGATGGAATGTATATGGCTACAACATGGTCATACAATAAGATATGTATGGGTGAGCACAAGTTAAAACCTGAAATAGAAAAAGGTGTACAGGCTACATGCCTGACTGTGACACATTGTGGAAATTTTGTTGTTATAGGTAAAACTATTTTTTTTATAATGAATAAACAGAACAAAAAATATAATAGAAATAAATAAAAAGGCAGAGAAAGCCAAGAGGCATTATTTTTAAGAAAACCTTTTTGATTGTTCATCTCTTTTTGTTTATTTTGTGTATAATTTATCAACCCACATGTTTCCAGGGTCATAGCTAAACAGCCTTGGCTAGCTCCTTCCCTATATAAGAATAATTTTATGATTATTCTTTTTAACACAGAAAATGTAGTAAATTTATGAGAAAATTTCAAAATGTTCTAGGCTATAGTAACGGACAAGTCCATAAATTTAATATGCAGTCTGGTTTGCATAGAGGTTTCTATGGTAAGGATAATAAACTAGCACATAAAGGTGCAGTAAGAGGAGTGGAAACAGATCTATGCAATCAAAGAACAATCACAGTAGGTGCCGATGACAAATTGAAGTTCTGGCATTTTAAAAAAGGTAAGTTTTTCTTGTATTAGGTTAATCTTTGCATTGACACACACACATATATATATATACTTAAAACTCAGATTCTATTCAGATTACTATTAGATAAAATTTTTTTTTATTTTCCTATTGAGACAAAGAGATTTTTGTATGTTGGCGATTCATACCCTTAATAATGTGGTACCTAGTTAAGAAGATATATAAGCAATAGCTTTTTTATTAATAATAATTAATAACATCCTTTACTGTTTGCACTTTACTGATTGGAGGTCAAAAAAGAGGTTTGCTGGTACCTAAACAGAAGGTTTCCGGGAACAAAGACCTATCTCCAGTTCCCTACTTTTAAAAAGAATTACTAAATCAATCATTGAAATTTTCTCATTATGCATGAAATTTAAAGGAGTATGTTCAAAAAATTAGGAAATCTTTCTTTTTGTACTATATACATGACCAAAATGTTTATTGTTATTTACTTTACAGCTACCACCAGTCCGTTTCACGTTTTAAAATTAGAGGAATCAGTCAGCAGCACAAAGTGTCACAGAGACAGTGGACTGTTGGCATTGGCTAATGAAGACTTTTCGATTACTCTTGTTGATGTAGATACAATGAAAATTGTCAGAAAATTCGAGGGTCATATTGGAAAAATCAATGATATTGATTTTGATTGTCAAAGCCGGTCAGTAATTTCAAAATATTTTTTTTAATCCTTGAGACAGGAGAGATAAGCACGACGTACACGTGGCGATAAGCTATATAAAAATATGGCTCTAGTTAGGATGCTCATTACCCTGAGATACAAAATATTGACTGTAGATACTTTGGTAAATTCTCTTGTTTACCAAGTTTTATATTCACTATAAAAAAAAATTTGGTGATTACATTTTTTATATAAATAATATGTGATTTCATTATTTTTCCTATGTGAGGTCAAAGTGCAATGCGAAGAGTCAGCACACTGCATTATATTGTTTTTAACTACCTAATGTACTTAGCTTTAAAAATTTATTCAAATAAATCTATAAGTGTATACATATATTATTAATAAAATTACCGTTTTAAATATACACATATATAAATTTATGTATAGTTATGTATATATATATATATATGTGTCTCTTTTATTGTTTAATTTCGATCACAGTAAACATATTAAACTTATTTGTTGGTTGGTCATTTTAGGTGGTTGGTCAGTTCATCCATGGACTGCACCATTTGCACTTGGGATATACCAAGTGCACAGCTGGTAGACATATTTTATGTAAGTAAATTATTTTACTTTAAAACAAATATTTGTAGAGTAAATAATTTGTAACATAAATAATTTTTAGGTGGAACAACCATGTACATCATTGAGTATGTCACCAACCGGTGATTATTTAGCGACGACACACATTGGTGAACTAGGGGTATTTCTTTGGGCTAATAAGTTATTATATGAGAAAGTTTTTCTTAAGGCAATGGACAGAAATACAGTTGACATACCGAAATTAGGTAAGTTTTCATTATATTTTATGATATTTGCTAGACTGACTTACAAGATACTAAAATCTTTTATCTTTTCAGAATTACCAAACAATACAATTATTGAAAAGCCTGATATTGAAGACTTGGGAATCATAGATATAAGAGGTGAAGCAGAATACAAATCTCCAGAACAAATAAGTCAAGAACTGATTACACTTTCAGATCAGCCAACATCAAGGTGGTTGAACCTTTTGAATTTGGACATTGTGAAAATGAGAAATAAACCCAAGACACCAGTAACTGTTCCAAAATCGGCACCGTTTTTCCTCCCCACCATACCAAGCCTTAATCTTGAGTTCAATTTAGAAAACGAGAAAGATAAAGACAGAAAGCTTTTAATACCTGAATCTTTATCAACATTGACAGCGTTTGCTAAAAAACTAGTTGCTAGCAATAATGAACAGGAATACATAGAGTGTGTAGAAAAATTGAAAACTTTGTCACCTGCAGCTATTGAGGCAGAAATAGTCAGTATGGCTGTCGATGCAGGTGGTTCGTTAGAGGTTATGAAACACTATCTATCTATGATTGACTGTATGCTCAGTCTGAACAAGGATTTTGAATTGGCTCAGTCGTATCTAAGTTTGTTTCTAAAAACGCACACTAACGCTATAGCACAAAATCAAGATCTGAGGAATATTCTAGCGTCTGTGGAGGAAACAGCGGCACAAGCATGGTCAAGACTACAAAGCCAACTCTTATATAATATATGTGTTGTTAAAGCATTAAAAGATATGTAAAAAGCATTGCTTTTTTATTTTCTATGACTAACATGACCTTATTTATATTTATTCGTCGAAGCGACAAAACGAAGGGGATGTTTAGGACATTATAAGATTATAAACGCTACATCATATTGTGTTAGTCGCTTTAATATATACCATGTTAAGTCTCTTCACTACAGTAATTTCATTAGCAACAACATAATATTAAGAGAGAGTGAGGCCAAGATGGTTTTGCGCGCAGGCTATGAATATTCTGATTCTCGTATTTACAACACAGCAATATTGTGCGAGTTCCAAAATCCCTATCATCCCCCAAATGCTGCAATACGTGGTCTTATGTTTAGACTTGTGTCCGGCACGTTACACAGCAAACCGTTTGTCACTACCTCACTGAGGCACTAGCGATTGTCAATAGGAACAGATCTACGTTTTTATAAACTACAAAATTATTTCTTTAATTATATTAGTTCATTTAATTATTAATAAGGACACTGATGTTCCTGTCGTTTGCGATCGATTATGCAATGGGTCCTTGATGAGTTGTAATTATTATAGGTACATATATCTAGTATACCTCCATTGTTTCGTTTAGTGATACACAAACATTTTAGTAATGTACAGAAAAACGTAGTTGAACAAAATTTTTTCACATAAATATTTATATTCATTTGTACATACTATAAAAAAAAAAATCATAATGCAAAAGAGAAAAAGCACTATTTAGCTAATCCAAAATACTGTTACAATAAAATTGTTAATGTATTTTATAGATAATTACTTAAATTCAAGGTACAACATACAAAGATTTAAATATATATATTTTGTGTTTCACTTAGACTAATTGTTTTTTGAAAAACAAGACAAATTATAGAAGAGTGATGAAGTTATGATTAATTTCTAAATATGTCTGAATCCCTGTTGTTATTAAAATTTATTCATAAGGTACCGGTCTTCTTTCTCTGCCCTGGTCCCACTTTATGTAGGGTCGGCACAACATGTTCTTTCTTTACCGAACATGTTGTAAATAGTTTTGGCTAAACTTTTTACGACCGGCCGCCTGCCTGACATCAACCCTCTTTTTGGGAATCTTTGGGGACGTTTTTTTTTTTTTTTTTCTTCCCATTTGTATTTCGCTGTTGTTACTAAAATTCACAAAAGTACATAACTTAAATATTAAAGTCATTGGTACATGCCGAGATTCGAACCCGCGACCTTCGGATTGAAGGCCGCACGCTCTAACCATTAGGCCAGCTAGCTTCATAAGGTACCGTATTCGTAGTAAATAAGGACACCGTTAAAGAAAAATTTTAGTCATGAATTAACGAACGGAACAAAGTCCTTTAGTCTTATACGTATATTATTAAAAATAGAATTTCTGGTATTTTTCAATACATATATTAGACAAAGTAAAGAAAGGATGTAGGTATTTAAAAACTTAATTTATATTTGGAGAAGGCGTATATCCTCTCGTTTAATCAAATACCGTATGATAGAAAATAAACCGTCTAAGAAGGTACTACCACAGCGCCTATTTCTGCCGCTAATCAGTACTGTGCAAGCATTACTGTGTTCCGTTTTGAAAGGCGCTGCAGCTAGCGTAATTACTGGGTTAGCGGGACAACATGTTATGTCTTGGGGCGACGAGTGCAGTGAGGTGCAGTGTATACCAATCTAACTAGCGCCACGTTGTTATGGGTAGGCGTATCATTTACCATCTAGTGAACGTCCCGCTCGTCACGTCGCTTAATGGAATAAAAAAAAGTAGTGATTTATATGCACTTATTCAATGTTTCCATGTTATAGTATTTTATAGTTTTTTACGAAGCTTGATGGCAAGTGATATGCCTACTTATAATAATATAGCGCTAACAAATAATTGTCTAAAAGAAAAGACTTCTTAATCGATACGTATAATTTATATATAAAAGGCGGATATAATGCCAGAAATATCCTTTCAATCAACCTTTTAGAGCCTAGCCTATAATAAAAGTAGACTGGAAATAAAAATAACGCTACTAACAAATTTATTACGATTGAATAAGTGTCGTATAGAACAAATTACCCACTTTTTTAAGTACCGTCACTATATTTTTTATCCTTATTATTTACCGTTTTCATATTTCGTAAATCTGAATTCGGACACAAGTTTATTAAAGAACGTCGCGTGATTTTTAAGAAACATTAATAAAAAGTACAAAAGTAATTCTTAAAATAATGTTCATTGTTGAGTTAATTTTATGTAGCACATGTATAATTATGGTTACAAATTCTGTAAATTATTTTATACCTTTGAAGTATAATATTTTTTTTTGTATCTTTTCTCAAGCAGCACGGCTTACAATGGTTTAATCAATGAACAAATTATTAAATGGAATAGTTTCGAGATACTTGTTAACGATTTAAAAAAAATTCTTATATATATTATCAATGAAGGGTGGTGTCGCTGTCTCTATCAAGCTATTTAACTTTTCCTCTCGAGACTTGATTGCAGCTTCTGCTGAAAATTGCGGACATAAGTTAAAGTAATTAAAACTTTGTTTATATTAAACAAAAAAATATTAATATATTATAATTGGATAGCTTTCACAGTAATAAAATAATACAAAAACAATTGCTTATTTTTAAATATAATTCAAGATTTTTCTTAATATTGGATGGAGATAAAATTTAATATCTTAATGATAGTGAAAAAATTGTAGTAAAGTTAGAAATTAAAATGAGGTTTAATTTGTATTTGCTACTTACGTGACAGATTTTCTTTGGTGATAAGATTATAATTTAATTGAACAGGTTCTAATGGTAATCCAAAAGTTTTTGATACTTTGAAAGCCATGTGTATTTCACCATCGGTACCTTTAACTTTTTCGATTACTGTTTCTATCTTGATTAAATATTTTCCTGTGGGAAATAATGCTATTGTATATATTTTATTACAAACGGTAATAGTTTTGTTAGATTTAGAATACAATTTTAATTCTCTTATTTTTAGTCGCGTGGTTTTGATCTTACTAAGATTGAGTCGGTAAAGAAATCGATATATAACAAAAACGGTCCCCAAAGATTAAAAATTTTATGCATTTAAAAAAAAATCAGGTTGGTTATAGTAGCAAAAAAGAAACGATTTTTATATTACGGCTAGAAGGCAAAAATAGCTGTAGAAGGTATCCTAAAATAAATGAGTTCAAATTTAATCTGGAACAGCGTTTATTGTATGTTATATTAATAATCATTTAAAAAAACCGGTTCAGGTATTGCAATAGTAAATGAACCAATAATATTAGTCACCTATAAAAAGGTAACTGAATTCTGCAGATGGTCTCTGGTCACAGTAATTGTTCATTTTATATTTATGTATTTAAAAAAGATATGTATACATACATATAGCTCTAGTAAGGATATTTACATTGCATTAAATTATTACCGTTGTCTTGAGACGTAAGATGGTGGTTATATTGTTACCACAGAAATATTACTAAGTACCTTTTAACCGGAACATATTACGCGATGGTGTAGTGATACTTACTTAGAGGGTATTAAACAACTTATCACTAGTAAAATACGCAAGCGAATTCACATTCGCGAAACTGTATTCCGTTCCTGAAATTATAAGATTGCTTTACTCAACTAAAATTTAAAGAAATCTATATACACGGACCATAAAAATGATATAAAAACTATTATGTATTATATTGTAATTAAAACTATAATGTTCTTGTATACTTATTGTTAATTTTAAATTGAATGCTCCTCATATTATCAACTGCAAAAGCGAGATCTAAAATCCAGATTTAATTGGTAAACAAAGTTAATAAAGTTATTGATTTCTCCACTTTTCGTTTCAGTAGAGATTTAGTTCTGTATATCATAAAATGCTTAATAACGTAAATGTAATTATTCATAATATAAACTTAAAATGTGGTAAACCGAATCCAGTGCGAGATTATTTTGTACATTGTATGAATGGCTAGGAAAATTAGTTGAATGGTGTAAAAGTTGATGTACTGTTGTATTATCCACTTATCTGTTATAAGGAAGTTAATTACGGAAAAGAAACGCTATGAAACAATACAATTTTTATGGTGATCCGGTTGGTGTTTGAATTGGAGGTTGGTTAAACATTCTTTATTAAATCATACCGTTTATTTGCGTATATAGATATATACCTACTTGAGGTTACTGATCGTCCATTTGCTGTAATTATTTCCTACGATATTTTCAAACTTGTATTTAATATTTCGCTTTCCATGCTGAAGCTCGTATAGGTTCTATGGGTTCAATATTTAGAGATGGGATGCTGTCAGTCAACAGTGGGATTGCAACATTAGTTGATTTGGTCATGCATATTTCGTTAGTCTTTTTGCATGGTACAATTATTGATTCTGAAAGTAAAATTGTATGAAAACAAAGATAAATAAAATTGCTATTATTGGGCAACTCATATTAACTATGTTATAATTCCACAATTTTATAAGTTATATTAGTTTTTCCGAAGAATAGTTCTTTAGTAAGAATGTGAATTTTTTTGAATGAATCAAATTATGCAAGTGTTATTTTGTCTATATATATATCACTATAAAAAATTGCTAAATCTTACTTGTATTTAATGAAACTCCAACAAAAGCACAAAGTAAATTTAAGAAAATAAGTGCTGTAGGCAATGTCATTGTATCTCTCTGTCGAATTACGAAATGTTTAAGAACAATGTTCGCAAAGTCAGTTTCAAACTAATTTAAATGTTGTTCAGTAATTAATTCACAACTAAACTGAGTTCTATCAGTAATTAACATTATGTTTATAATCTGAAGTCAAAAAACTATTGTAAAGGGTTTTTTTAATTTTACAATGTATGTATATTAAAATTTAACAACAATTTTCTTAATAAATTTAAAAAATATGGCACAACAACTTTATAAAAACTACTTAAACAATTAAAATTTTTTTTTACCTTTGTGAAAGTGATCAAAAAATTTACATGGTCTGTGCTTTGTGTATTTCGAGGTTAGTCTCTATCTATCGTGTAGTGTACTGTTTTTAAGATATACTTAGATCTTATTTATTGGTCATCATATTGCATCGAAATCCTTGTTAGGTGGAGTCTTGTCTTGTATGTGACAGCCGATCATCGACTCCTCAAGCATTTCTCTACGGAGGAGAAATCGTCCAATAGATATGCTAAGGCGTAGTCTCATTTAAAAGTGTGTTAATCGGATTACAAATTAAGTAATAAAATCGATATTACGGGCATAGGTCAAGATTCAGCTGGGTCTGCAAGCGTTATTCCCAAAGTGGACGCTACCGCTCCTTGGTGGGTGTTGCGGCGATTCAGGAGGCCGGAGATGACCACGGGTGTATTTGGAAGGTGATGAATTATTGAAAGGTTTCGTTGATCATCATTGTCAGCCGTCAGACGTCTACTGCTTGACATAAACTTCCCTCAAAGATCTGGTAGTGCGTTTGTAGAGATTCATTTGGGAAGATTTGGCCATTTTTCTCTACGCCAGCCCATTGCGGGTTGGTGGGAGCCAGAGCATCGTTTGTTGATTAGCAGGGTCCACCACGAGCAGGTGAGGTTAGCTTGGGCCCCGTGAGTTATCGTGCGGGATCCCTCACACCTCGCGTTATGGTGATAGTAAAGAAGAAAGAAAATAATAATTATGAATATTGATTTATGTTGTCCCTTATGTATTCTGCACATAACAATTAATTTTTCTTTGAACAATGTACTTGACGTTTCCGATTCATTCGTTTCTATAATATATTATATAAAAAGGTAGAAACGTTTATATAACATATATATTTTCTATCAATTGCTATGAAAAATATAAATAAAATGTTTCCTGGGAGGTACTAATAATATTTTTCTGGAAAATTAATGGTAAGGCGATAGAGTTTGGGAACCACTGTGCTTTTTATATCGTGGGGAAATTTTTAAAGAAACCCGTATTTCGGAAAGAAAGACAATGTTATATGAGATTTGTACCCATTAAAACCTTCTCGGTGGTCATTTGCAGTGCATTGCGGGGGGCCCGGAATCTCATACAGAATGCACCGGTGCCGACTTGCACTACACCTAAGCACGACCAAAGAGAGACTAATCCTCTTTAGCATTCTCGTTATAATACCACGTGGACAGGATCACCGTCTGGCGAATCAGCTTATCCAATTATATTAATTTAGTTACTAACTGAAGTGTACTTTAAAAAAAACTATGCTTAATTAAAATTATTATTTCCATAAGAAATTATAAATTTGCTATGTAATCATTTAGCCGTCATTAAAATACTAAACCTTAAACGTTAGCGCTTTTTCTTTGTCAATTGAAAGCAGCATAAAAACAATTTTAACAAAAAATATACTCCATTAAACAGAAACCAACCATTAACTCTTTCACCTTTCCATTTAGTGTAAAGTATTATATATTTCATACACTACATTTAAGTGGTAGTGGATTTCGTAATTTTTAAATGATACTTTAAGAAACTCAACACGAATGAAAAGTTAAATATTTAATTAATTATAGACTGGAGTTTTCTTTATTACATTGTGCATACTGTACTGTATATTTATGTATGTACTGTGTTCTAGTTGCGACCTCGCTGTTGCTAGTGAAATTACTGGATTACCGAGATTCATGTCCTAGATAGCTTGCCTTAAGTTGGCGAGCATAATGTGGTGCTGATAAAATATTTTAATTGTGTCCCTCTTTTAAGGACGGTTACTTACCGCTACCAGCACGTACTACTTGTATCTGTAATATATAAAAAAGATTGATGTTATGTCGTTACTTCATCATTATTATGGTATCGAGAGGAAAATTTTTGCAAAGACTCGATCGTTCGTGGTAATCAGAGTTATGTGGAGATATTTACCTACTAAAACTCTATATTGTGATAGCCCGCCCTCGGTAATATTTTATGCAGTTCGCACTACCCTAACTAGTACTGCCAAAATGGGCGGAGACCAGCAATTGTCTTCAGTCTTTGTGAGGTCAGCAAGGACACCTACGCTTATCGTTCACGACTCTAAAAAGTCCCGGTAAGATAGAATACTATTTTCTAGAGAGATGTGACATTGCACGTAAGCACCACAGCGCCTCGTCTTTGATCCGGATCAGTCCTCTCTCAATCCCGCCAGGCATTCTCGTTTTGTATCAAGACGGTTACACCGAAAGAGGCTATAAACCATCCATCCTGAATCCCCTTCAAGCATCGCCGATACGACAAATTGTAAACAGCGCGAAAAAAAAATTATGTATTTGATTTGTTAACTGCGAAAATCATTTTAATAATTATAATAGTATCATTATGATAACCATCTCAATCAATAGATGCCCACTGCTAAGTTATACATGTTAGATTTTTGAACATTGTGGTATTTATGGAGAAAGTTTTTATTAAAAAATATTTTAATAAATACATATTTTATAAGTTATGTATAATGTTTAACATTATTAGGTATTTCACTAACACCATACACGATAAGATGTATTAAAGACTGCAAAACAATTTAATTTAATGATTATTGATATTTTAGTTTTAAATAAGATTCTATGACGTAAGATAGGCAAGTAATATTACTTATTTACTTAGGTGAACATTGCGCACTATTTCAGTCTTAATAAATATATTAATACGAAATTGAGGTTCTAAAGCTTATATATAATAATCATTATCAGCGATGTTACCTTTGGTTCAAACGTTTAAAATAAAACTACTTTGAAAATAAGACAATAAATTATGTACATTTTTATACAGCGCTTTGTAAAATAGATGAACCGAATAGTTTCATTGTTATCAAAACCGTTTTAAAGGCTAAAAGGCTAAACCGCAGCGCACAACATAGCTTAATTCGTTGCTGCAATAGCAAATCACTATGTGGGGGCTAGAAATCTGATTACACTGATTTGTGGCCAGGCGAGGGTTTCGTGCCATTTGTTCTAAACGAATGTTGCTTGCAATTTTTTAAAGCTATTAAAAAAACGAATATTTGGCAACTGATCGGTATCATTCACGATGAAAATGTTAACGTCTACAATAAATAATATATTGAGTCTATTTCTTCGGTTACGGCGATACATTTGTAAATTGACATGTCAATCGATATTGCCTGTGTCATAATAAATGTACAGGTATAACAAGGTTTCGGAAGACTTTCCTTGTGTATGTACTTACTATAATACTATTCTTCTTTTTATACAAAAAATAAACCAGCATTGAAAATATATTAATAATAAGTAATTTTCCCACCCCTATTGTAAATACGTAGTAAACTTAGGGGTTAAAGCTAGCAATTTACTTTTTAATAACAATGAATTTGAAGCTTACTATTATAAATTCAATAAAAAAGAATAAAAAACCGATCGCTGTTCGTGGTTATATATAAAAAATTTATCAAAAAAGCTCCTTATCGGAGGGTAATTCGTAAGGTACAGTTTTTGGATAATTATTATAATTAGGGCAATAACTTGGTTTATAAGTGTGGTAAATCTGCTCTTTATAACTCAAAGCGGCGCAAGTTCAATCCCGTCCCATTGAGTGCCCGAGTGCCCGATGAATGTTTTAGGAACAACTGCTTTCATATGTGTCAACCCACGCTGCACCTACGCTAGTCGTATTTATGCTATACAATAATAATTTCGTGTTTTTAAGGACTATAAATGACGTATTAAAGTTGTAAATGATTGGCAAGTTTCGACCCAAGCACAGAAAGACAAGTTATAGCTGCCGAAAGGTTCCATTACTAAGCATATACAGTAAGACAAGTTGTTGCTATTTAATTGTGTTTAACGATCACAACAGTAAGGAAGCGAACAAACAACTGTAATGTAGAACATAGTTGTAAATGTAAATCACTGTAAACTTTCACCATAGAGACGATAAATAACGCTAACTCTGCCGCAATCATTTCTTATTAGTCTACGTAGTTTAATGAGTTCAGTAATGCACAGTTACAATAACCGGTGATAGAAAATTTAATGATCAAAATCATTTAATATTAAAAAAAATTATATCTCTATGGTTAAAGATATACAAAATATACTATTTTCCAATTACGATAAAAATTCTTTATTATCGTAGTGAAATAAACAAAAATTGAACATGCTTCCATTACTTTATTTGCTACATACATGTAAATAATTGTTCCCCGCAGGAGTGGAACTGTCGGTTCAAGGTGATCACTTAACTTTTTTGTCATTCATTTGGTTATTAAAAATTTACAGACGAACATGAATTTGATGAGACTTTTTATATTCAGTTGTATAGAGGCTGTGTAAAAAAAATAGGAGATAAAGTAATTATTTAAAGCAAAACCAGCCACGAATAAAATTATACTTTATGGGAGTAGAATTTTATTTTTATAAATTTTAAACAGAATTTCATATCGGGTTAAACAATTTAAGCCGTAAGTTATAAGTAATTAGAGTATAATGTTTTTGTTATTAAATATAAATATTATAGACATGGACAGCAAAAACAACCAACAAACCCAATCTCGAGTAACTGAAAATTACCACCACCACCCTTTGCTACATACGAGTCCTTTGTTACTTTGGCCATATTGCCTGGAGACAACTACATAAGCTGGATATATTAAGAAAGATCGAGGACAAAAGATCATGGGGTCGATCACCTACCCGATGGTCCGAGCAGATATAAGCATTCTTAAGTACCAACATTCCGAATAGCCTGCGGTGTGCCTAGAACAAAGTGGTGTGGAGGCAGCTGGTTAACGTGACGATAATAGCATTTTAGGAGAAGCATGGCATTCGGTCATGTAGTAAACGACAGAGAAGAAGATAAATATTATTTCAACCATTTAAAAAGATTTATTATAATAACAAATCCTTCTTTTATTTCCAGTACAGTATTGTTTTAATTTAAACTCAAATTTTAATAATTTTAACCAAATGCATCAAAACAAGTTTTTATTTTAAATTTATATTGCTATTACCTTAAAACCAAAAAAAGATTAAAAAGTTTTTATTATCAAAACTTATTATAAAGCAGATGAGATTTTAAATAACATTAATATGTGGAAATAAACCGCGTTGACTATCAAGCAGTACGTTAGTCAGTATGTAAGACATTTAGGAATTAAGAAAAAGATTTTATATATATATATATATAACCTGCTGATTTTCTTGCTCTTATTCATTTCCGAGGCATTTTGTTGATGGTAGATTTCGGTGATCAATAAGTGAGCGAATGTTCCTATTTATTTGACACATCAACGGTGATACAGAGTTACGTTGATAGGACAGAAGAAGGTATAGTTCAGTCCACCATTGTACACGTGCAATGGAATTTTTCCGTATTAACGTATCGCTACACATACTAAAAGAAATTAAGTTAAAGTAGAAGTACTTCAATTACTGGTCGTTGGTCTCTGTTGCCGTCCAGGTTGGTACCTCCGCAGCGTTTATTCCTGCCACCAAACAGTGGTGTGCAAACAGTGTGTTTGCTTTGAAAGCCGTTGTTGCTAGAGTAATTACTGGGGTAATGAGAAATAACATTAATTCCTGTTTCACATGACGAGCGCAATGTGGTGCTGTGTATACTAATCTAAATAGCGTTACGTTATATGGGCAGGCGTATCACTTACCATCAGGTGAACGTCCCGTTTATCTCATCGTTCCATTGAAGAAAAAAACGACTATCGCAAAAATTTTTATAAAATGAACTGATACAGTAAGACGTTACTATGGTTCCTCTAAAGCTGTAGCTTATGGTGCGTATACTGTGTCCAATATTGAATAATATTTTTGACTTTGGGAACTTTTCTTTAAGTCCATAATAAACAATCATTAATATTGACTAACAAAATTTAACTTAAATTTTCTGAAATACCGTTCAGTTACCTTGGGTAAACCGATCGACTGACCTTATTCTCGTTCAATACATGTTGGTTTAACGTAGCTATCAAGTAAGCAATCATTATAAAAAAAAAATTTGACTTTGATCAGTTGAGCTATCCAAAATACATTACTAATCAAAGTTTTTATACTTTCCCGATTTGCTTCAAATGGATTAATACAGTTTTGTCACTTACCCCGAAGCCTGCAGCAATCTCTGAAGTGCTTTGTGATGGATCCGCTTCCACAATAGCCTTTAATTCTTCATTTTCCACTTTGGTCTCCGACCGTCCATGGGTTTGGTTTTGAAGGTAGAAATTTCCAGAACGAAAACGTTGAAACCAAAAACGTACCGTGTTTTCTTTTGCGACATCAGTACCGTACACATCATTAATCCTACGAGCTGTTTCTCACTGGTGCCACGGTAGAATTCGTACTCATAAATATACCGATATTTCATGTTTTCCATTGTGCGGTAATAAGCGACGCCAAAGAAAAAAGAATGATAAAAAAACAAATGAATGACTGTTTTCAATCTCAAATGTACCAACTAAATGAATTTACAAATTTGAATTTGGAATTCTTAACCAAAGAGGAGATATTTCATATCAAAGTGGTCAGTATGACAAAACGCTAATTTCATATGTAAGGACATAAAAAGTTAAAGTTACCGTGAGTATATACAACGTAGTCAATGTTTGAAGAAAAAAAACTTTTGCCAAAAGCTGATTAAAAAGCTCGATAACATTTGCACAAAAGCCTGAATGGTACATAAATATATTATGTAAATGTATTGGCACTACGCTGAAAATGGCCAGAGATTGAACTTGAATGAATATTAATAAAGGGGGTGCCTTCGACATCGATAAACAGATTTTATTGCCTTCGGGATTGATTTATTTGAAAAATAGATCAAAGACATTAACTGTCGAATAATATAGCAGTTTTACTTTAAATGATGATGGTGAGTGATACTACTGTCTATAACAACGTGGCACAAGTTAGAATGGTATACCTTGTACGACGTTGTACTCGTCGCCTTGAGACATAAGTTGGTTAGTCTCGTTACACCAGTAATTACACTACGGCACCCTTCAAGCCGGTTTACGGTAATGTTTGCGCACTAATGTTTGACGCTAGAAATAGGCGCTGCGGTGATACCTATCTTTTTTTTGTTTTACATGGGGAAATTCCGTAGGCCGTCTCCGGCAAAAGAAACCTACTACATAAGTACTAAATTTTTTAAGTATCGCGGTCACATGGTTATTTTAAACCAAAATAAAGCAAATAAGTATTTTTTTTGTTTAATTTTTCATTTGTGTAAAATTTTGTGTTTTTTAAGTAAAGTTGAAGGAAAATGTTATTTAATTAATATATAATATCTCATGTGTGTAAGGAGTTTGTTCAATAGTGATGTTAAAAACATAATTTCCCTTCACGTAAATGAAGACCGTACCGGATGTAGACATCGTAAATTCTTGTACGTGGCGTTTTTCCGCTTCCATGCATATTGTTGTTGTTGTTGGCCGTTATTTCTATTCAAACTTCTATTTACTATTTAATTGGAAAACAGCTGACTAATTATACTCTAATGTCTCAATATAATTTTTTAAGCTTTTTATACGTGGTTACAGAGAAATAAAGGAATGTGCCATATATTCTCTTAACGTGGGATATTTATATGTATGATATGGAAAACAACATTATTCTTTTAAACGATTAATCGTAATAATAGCAGATTGTAGTTTTGTTTTTCTTCTAAAGATTCTTAGCTATTGTTATTCTAATCTGTACGTATGATTTATTTTGTTTTTAATATTTTTATTTAGATATTTAACATGCTGCTGTGATATAGATGTAGACGCAAATTAACACTAGTTCATGAATTGTTAAACAGCGGTAATTTCTATACCAAAACAGGAAACGAATGACTAAAATTTACGAGGAACACTTCCGACTTGATTTGCCTACTCCATGTGGTTGAGGCCGCTAGGAGTAATTTACTTGTGGATTTTTTAATTGAAATTTCAATTGTCGTTTAGTATAGTTAGCAGTATGATTTATAACGGGTACACAGTCTATCCGATGGTGTGGCATAGACCTGTTAATACTTTAAAATAATTTTGAAAATTCACTTGTATCTTAATGCAGTGACAGGCTTGACTATGACAAGGCCGTGCCTGTTATGTTATTGTTGGCAGGATTCTGTTGCCAGAGACCGCCAAATAGAAGAGTGCACATATTACTAAATTCCGGTTTGAAGAGTTCTTAGATTAATAACTAAAGTAACAAAACATAACGTCTTATTTCTCAAGTCGATAAGCACAATGTGGTGCTGTGTAAAATTTGTGCCTATTTCTCTAAAGAAATATTAATTAAAGTATATTCTTTATCTTTGTAAATTATTCAAAATCCTTAAAAATTATGTGTAACAGTTATTTTTAAAAGCCTTAAAAGCGTCTTATAAGTTCCTTAGTTAATTGCATGTCTCTTTAAAGTAGATTTGTTAATTATCATTTAATACTGTTCTCTTTTGATTCACGGTGAAATAAAGTGACGTTAACAAATTGGTGTACTTAACATTAATGTAGTTTCGCTGTTCTCGTCTTTATTTAACGTTATAATACGTTTAATTTGTATTTAGTAAATCACTACAAAGATTTTCATATTTATTTATTTATTATTTATGGAATGTATATCAAAGAATTATTTTAATTACTAACCCACATTATATACGCAAAACCACACACACACGCGCCCACAAACACATATATGCACACCACACACTAGAGATCCGATATTGTTAAAATTATTATTTCCTTTTATATGTTTAAAGTTGTTCATATTATCTTTTTCTCATGTACTTGTAAAATAGTCACTTAATAGGCGACCGTTACTAATCTACCGCCTGACGCCTCAGGAAGTTAGGAGAGGCTAAAAATCAGAGCTAATCGGAACTTACTGCTCTAGTCAGTAGTAACTGAGATGCCACCTTTTGCTTTTCTATAAATCGTTAAAATAATAAGAATATACATGTGATTATGATGTACGGTAATAAAAGATAAATAAATAACATATTTCTTTAAGACATCTAGTAATAATTACTTAACAAAAAATAAAGTAAACAATTTTTTTACAAGTAAAATGTATTATCTGATATATTTTTAATTTTAACTCAGTATTGGATGGGAACGTAGAAATTGTAACATGGGGAGATCCTAAAAGGGTTGCCTACATCGCTTTTAGTAATTAACATTGAAAAAGCAACGACCTTCTATCCTGTATCCTGTAGGGCACCATCACTGGCACGATTTTTAGAAACCTTTTTTTATATAACCACGTTAATTTATATAAATAAAAACACTGAAGAATTGGTTTTGTAAAAAATATCGCTTTTGATATATACATAATGAATACACTTTGATGTTTGAATCAAATTTGAAATAAGGTTTGATGTGGTTAGCGTTTATAGCCTTAAAGAATATAACTAAAATATTATTAAATAATTAAAACATGACACTGTAAATGATTACTTTATTAGGTGCTAAAATTTCGAGTTCAAGTTGTATAAGAATTTAAGTAAATAAAAAAAGATTTGTTAATTGTTTCTCATATTATCTATCTCCTTAAAACTGTTTAAATTTTATTACAGTTATTACAATTTCGTATTATTTGTAAGTTCGTAAGACTTTGTAACAAGTAAATAAAATAATCAAAGTTACGTAACAGCTTAAATCCACAATAAGTTATTAATAATGTATATCAGCTCTCCATACATTTGCAGCAGTAAGCTTCTCATTTAAAATAATGAAAGGTATCATCTCAATCATTTAAGTATTTATGACTTGAAACAAGTTCTTTACTTTATGCTTTCAGGACTAGAGTGTAGTTGTTAGTGTTGTTAAGTGACAAGTATATCTATATATAGGGATCTACATAAGGATATATATATATATATACATATACATATTTTGGCTTACTTTACTACTAAGCGATGAGACGACTAGGAATATGACCTGATGGTAAGTGACACGCCTCCCCGTAACAACGTGGCGTTAGTTACGACGATACACCACATAGCGCTAGTCGCCTGAGACATAGATGTTAAGTCTCGTTACCTCAGTAATTACATTAGCTACAGCGCCCTTCAAACTGGAACACAGTAATATTGACACAGTATTTTTGGCGGCAGAAATACGCGCTGCGCTAGTACCTACCTAGACGGTTTCCGGCAACAGGGAGCTATCACCAGAAAATATTATTTTTATTGAACCAGTACAAACGGACTAAGACCTGAATTCAATGTCTATTCACATTCATAGATATATTAAATTTTGGTAGAAAAGCTTTTTTACTATGAAATTGATTTATATTTTTTTATGAATCTTTATGATATTTTAGTTTCTATCCATAGTCGATGAATTTTTTTTAAACAAATTTTATTTTGGAATGGTTATTTTTCAATGTTAATATTACTTCGATAATAATATTTTGAGCGTAATAATCTTAACAATACAAATAGATACAATCTCTTTGTACGGAAATTTCGTGAACAGGCTTATGAAATTCCTGAGGTGAAATATGTAATGAAATCATTTTTAAAGGTTTGTTGATATACCCAAAATAAAATTAATAATTGATAGTGATGAACTTTTACAGATGTACTCACTCTTAAAGCAAATGTTTACTGGTAACTAAATAAACGAACACTTGTTTGTCCTGGGAGGTAGGTTTCATTAACATTGAATGGAATACATCTGCTCCCGTGTCATAGGTTAATTAAAAACAAACAGATGTGAGTTTATACTGCTTCCCTGGACGCTCTCCAGTGGCCGCATCGTGGAAATGTGTGGCCCTGGTAACATCAAAGTGATTTTAGCGAAATAAAAAAAAACAGCAACATTACTTGTGAAATATAAATATTTTAATATTTCCTTTTTTGATAATTCTTTCGTAAATTGTGTAAATAAACAAACCTTTATTTCAGACAAGCGTCGATATTAGTTTAGTAAGGGCTAATAATAGTATTGTAGTGTCTTATACAAGTAGTGTTATTTAAATAGGTAATTCTTTGGTCTCCAAATACCTGAGCATTTATCATTTTACATATGATTCCCTACAAGAACATGCAACAGAGTTTAAACAAGCTAATTTAAATAACTAAACTTTTCTCTCTTTTGCTCACACCAAGTAAGGCTTGTAATTTCTATACCATCAAATTTTTTTCTTCGATTTATAACACGGAAATCCTTGCTTTGAATTTGAAGCTATATGAGGACAGTAGTAAGAGTTTCTCTAACGCGCATAGTAGCTGAGGATAGCTGACTGAAAAACGGGTTATAGCTATTAAAATTCTGTTGCTATAACAGAATTACGGAAATTAACATACAAGAGCCAGAATAGTTTTGCCTAACACGCCTCACTTACTGCTTCAGTGTCACTTAACATTTGCAATCATGGTAAAGTATCATTTTTTATTATTATTATTATTTATTTAGTACGGTTACTGTACTCCGTTGATATAAACCAAAACATATAACTCTATAAATATAATAGCAATATATTAATAAAGAGCAGTCTTAACCAACAATTGTTTCACTTAACTTATCTCCCAAAACACTCTCCGTACACAACAAAGGGTGAATTTCTACTGCACCGAAATTATGTTTTGATATTACATTAATGTATTTATTATAATTAAATTTTGATGGAATCCTTAAAATATTAAGAACTCGGTAAAACGAATAGATTAAGCAATGAAAAGGAAATGAAATGTCATCGTTTCATTTTAATCGTCGTAAATTGTTCTCACACCATTAACTTTTCGATTTCAAAAATAATCTTGCTCAAATTGTGAATGTTCCCAGTCCCCTACATACATTCATACTAATGTTATGAAGATCTATATACTTCTTTACTTATATCAACTTTACCTGGATCAAGTATACATCGAACATTCCATGTCGCTATCTTAATTTTTTTGCGAAACTGAACATTTTTGGCTTGAGATGGTGTGCGTTGTGGTGTGTTTTCCTGATCAGTAGCATGCTGTCATACGGAGCCTGATAAGTCATTTCTGTGTACCCAGTCGCGTTTTTCACACCATGTGACCTGGACTCGACATGGCGCCGGGTGGCAGCTGGATCGCTAGCTATTGCTCTCTTAGTATCTCGCATCATTCATGACAAGTTACATGAGAAAATAGCGCAGTGGTTACCCCTTGACTTCTACACCGTAGTGATGTGTTACGTGTAGCATAGGTGCCCTGCCGCTAGCGCCCTGCATCCGGACTAAGCGATCTATTAGGTCCGGACCCTCTGTCTCCCAGCTTCTTGTCGATCTACATCTCTAAGGGTAATCGTTACCTCAATTTCGATTATAGGTTATATTTAGGGATTGCCACGGGTGGACAAAGGCTAGGTGACTGTTTTTGCCTTTAAGTTATGTGGTGCACATCATCCACCCTTGAACCCCGAAACATTCCGAATGCTCTGAGACGTGCCGATAACAGAACGGTGTGGAGACAGATGATTGACGCGTCACTACGAGCATTTCAGGACAAGCACGCCCTTCAGTCATGAAGTACACGAAAGAGAAAGAGATGAAGATGTATTCTCAGAATATATTTCTTCGTAATAAAATCATATTTACTGGAAATAACCAGCAATTGTAAGTATTCCATACACATTCTACTAAACTGTTTCTTAAGAGTCCAGGAAACGAGCAAGATAATCCTTTGATGATAAGCGGTACGTCTACCCCTAATAATGTTAGTTGAGATGTTTACACAGTTTACACAGTAAGAAAACACGTTTATCGACTTGACACATAAGACTTAAAATTAAATAAATTCTGGCTTTTTTACATAATGCCGACTAAATTAATGATAAAACGTACTAACAAATATTATTGTTGTACGATAAAAAGACGCCGTGGGTATCGAATTAAGATAAGTAAAATTAAATGAAAGCTGAAAAAGATTAAAGATAAACGTGGAATTGCGAAAAGGAGAAGGCATATTAAATCTTAAGTTGTTGAAGTTAAAGGCGTAAAATCAGTGCTGCATGGGATTTTATACAAAGTTCACGGATAGCCTCACTTTTTATAGGGCGCGGCCCTTACCTGGGGACCTTATCAACATGTCAACGCATTACTGGTACCGACATATTGTAAGTTAACAATCTTATCAAATAATTGAAAACATTGTGCAAAAACACAGAAAATCGAATTAAGAGTTTATTTATAGTAAACTAAGTAGATTTGAATAAAGCCGTCTTTCCACAATAATAACGATAATCTTCTTTGATTTGATATGGCCGTCGCTCTCTTGCCAATGGACACAGAGATATACATACTTACGTTGTAGATATTTTGCGACACAAGGACAAAGCGTTTCGCTTCGTCCTTCATAATGCGGACAGCGAAGGATTGGAATAGCTTGCCGGGGTCATCGTTTTCGCCCTCACATATATGGAGTGAAAAAGATGACTTGCCTCACTTCTTTTATATTCACATGATAATGAGAGAATCTTTAAGACGAGAGTGAACAGGCAACTTCTACATTGGTGCGCTTTACCACCAGGAGTAAACCGTGATCATCCATGGTCGATTCTAGCTATGATTATTATTACAAATTTATAGATAAGAAAAAAAAATAAACAACATACAAGGGTGCGTTCTGGCAAATTTATAATATAAGGGTTGTGAACCTCTGTCCCGATCAGTATCAGTCTTCAACACGTGGCTATGGATTCGAGTAAGGGTTCTCTCTGTTATTATGCAAGTGTTATTAACTTATTAAGCTACGGAGGCATTGAAATAGTATAAAAAAGGCGGCTAGGTGTATACATGTATTAACTAATGATTTTATAAAATATTATTTAAGTGCCACTGCTTTAAAATCTAAAGCATAGTAAAAGTATTTTCATTATGTATTATAATGTACAACTTATTAGTGAGAACTTAGAGGAGATTTAGAGTCGGTTGGCGTTACTAAATTTTAAATCGTCTTTTTACCTGGGTTGGTCATGGAACCTAACCTAACTTTGAACTATTTTTATTTAATGTATATAAACACTTATATATTTATGAACGACTAGAACGTGGCCGTTCGACAAACGGCGACATTAATTTAGTTGGTTTTTTTTATTTAAAATAAGGTTAAACGTTATCCTTACTGTATACATTCCTTGACTTAAAAAGAATACAAACAAATGTCCTATGAAAATATGTATAAATATACATAGAAATAATTTTAACGAAACCAATTTCCGTTCATGATTTAATAATGGGAAAATGTATTCCGGCTCAAGACGGGAATGATGTGAAATAGGAAATTACTGTTTTTTAATAAATGTCGTTAATCTGCACAGATAAAATATTATTTTTAAAGAAAACATGATTTTTTTTTCATGAAAAAGACGTAGATATAGTTTTATTATTTATTAACAAAACAATATGTGTATAGCAGAAAACAAAGTTTTAGTACAAAGAAAAAATGTTATGGATATTTTATATACAACTAGAAATCTTTGTTTTAAAACAATTATCGAAACGATGTAATCAAGCCAAGGACATTTAATTTCCTTTGAAAGTATAATCTCCTTCATATTTCAACCCTTTTAATAATTTTTACCGTCATAAATTTTGACGTTATTGAGTAAAGAGCATTTATTACGTCTATTCATAAAACCAGTTTGAATCTTTAAATAAAAGTTTATTTAACATGTGTGGGTATATAATTTTTATAGATTTTATTATTTTTAACTATAAAAGCTTTTATCAAAAATTATGAGTTAGCTCGACAATGAAATAATTTACTTGACTGTTGCTTAATAACCACCTCCCGTTTTCTACGTATATTGAGTGTTGTTTCCCACATGTGATGTTATGAGAGCTTTACGAATTGGACTAAATAAGGGAGAAAGTAGGTACATTTTGACCATTTTTTTATTTAATAAAGTGACAAAATGAGCAAAACATTCGCCTGAAGGTAAGTGATACGTCTACCCGTGACAATGTTGGGCTAGTTAGAATGATATGCAAAGCACCGCATTGTGCTTGTCGCCTTGAGAAATAAGACGCTAAGTCTCCAGTAATTTCACAAGATACGGCGCCCTTCAATCTGGAAGACAGTAATGTTTGCACAGTACTGTTTGTCGGCAGAAATAGGAGCTCCAGTGGTACCTACCTAGTAGGTCTTCGGCATTCGAGACCGACTACGAGTAAACAAGAAAACCTTTCGAGGAATTGTTTACCTAATCAGTGTAAGTTGCAAGAATGAAAATTAATATTTACGCTCATAGTACATTTGTTCATATTTGTATAAACTATAATTTAATAATATAAGTGCGTTGCAAAGAGACCTTCAAATAATATAAGAAATAAGGTCAAAAAGTAAAAACTCGAGGCGGCTGCTAACACTACGTATCGAACAAAATTTTTATGAAAATAAATCTTTTTATGAAAGAGGTAGAGGAAATCCACATTTAATAAAAAGAAATGCAGACCCATTACATTAAGTGCTTTTAACAACATGCATTAAGGAATTGAGGAAAAAGTTTAATGAATGCTTTGAAAATTCATAGTTTTTCAATGTTGTCCGGTAAATAATTAAGTTTAAATACAGACATTAGTCTTCAAGTCTTCAATTCGTGCGCGTGCCAGTGTTGACATACGGATCCGAGACGTGGACCCTTACTATCGGCCTTATAAACAGTTGAAAATCAACCAAAGGGCAATGGAGAGAGCTATGCTCGGAGTATTTCTGCGTGATCGAATCAGAAATGTGGGAATCCGCCGAAGAATTAAGATCGCCCACATAGACTGATGACTGAGGACTTAAGTGGCAGTGGGCACGGCATATTGCTCGAAGGACCGACTGCCGATGGGGCAGTAAGGTCCTCGAGTGGCGCCCGCGTACTGGTAGACGTAGTGTTAGGAGGCCTCCCACAAGGTAGATCGACGATCTGGTAAGAATTGCGGGAATCCACTGTATGCGAGCGACGACAGACAGTAGGATTTTGATGCTTTCCGTTTAATACATATGATTCCTCTACTCAATCGTGTGGAAATTTTTGGGAGAGGCCTATTCTAGCAGTGGATTTCTATGGGCTGATGATGACGATGATGATGATAGCACATGACTTATATTTCATACCTAACAGCATAAATTAAATTAAACAAGATCATAAAGAAAAGTATCCATCATATTCTTTTTATAACGGCGCAGATTAAGTAATGAAGATATTACTGGTGTTATGTCTCTGTTGCCGGGGACCACCTAGGTAGGTACCACCGTAGCGCTTTATTCTACCGCCAAACAGTAGTGTGCAAACATAACTGAGAAATTGCTGGAGTAAAGAAACTTAACTTCTTCTGTATCAAGGCTATGAGCACAGTGTGGTGTTGTGTACATCATAATAATTAGTATCACGTAGGTACGGCCAAGCGTATTATTTACCAGGTGCATTTTGACTCGTCTCGTCGCTTCGTAGAATAAAAAAAAACAGATAAATTTATTAAAAAAATTATAGATTATTCAATTATTATATTTTAATCAAGATTAATAAGAAAGAGCATTTGAAATTATAGAGCATTTAAAGAGAGCTTAGGATTCAAAAAGAGTTCTATAATATTAAAATATGTCATCGTGTATTTCCATATTATATATGGGAGAGTCTGTATTTGTGGCATAAAACTTTATACACTTCCGAACGGATATCCATACAGTTTTTTTCTATGAAAGGTAACTCGATTTAAAAAAAATTCTGTTCTGCTATTTTTTTATACAGGTGTAATATTTAGATTTCAATATTTTTACGGCATCAAAACAGTTCGAATTCTATTCTCCGTGCCTGAAATAGTTTTAAATGGATATTTACTGTTTGTTTCAACAACGAAGGAAAATTGCATCTGTGAAACCCCCAGGGGTATATTTAGACAGCTTGCACTACGATGCAGCATGCACAGCGGTTTTTAACAGCGAATAATATTTATGTTAAACTGATATATTTAAAGGAAATATATGATTTAAATTATATGTAACGAAAGACCAGTTCTTCATAATTTTACATTTACGTCATTACCTTCTCTCTGGAAAGGTTGATTTAATTACAGAAAGTTGTGTTTGACTTAGAAAGTGACTAACAAAGGTGATCAATAAATTACTTTAATTAAATTGGAGTCATTATGGCGATAGATTACAACAAGTATTTTCCATTTATAATGGTGAATGGAAATAATGGATTTAATTATTGCTATTGTTGTGGTGTCAAATCACTGTTGAATAATATACTCTTGAAAATCCTACTAGGTGAATTAATTATTTTGTAGCTGATTCAATAAGAATATGACAGATTTGTATGAAGTCCAGGCCCAGTCATCTCCCTTTTACTGATGAGGCAAGGAATTATTCAATGCATTTCATATAGAATGGGTAACGCTAGAATACCATTGTTGAACACTATATTTGAATAAATATAAAATAAAAAAAATAAATATGTATTTTTATAATTGAAAACATCTATTTAAATGTATATTCACAAAAGAAAGCAGTTGGTAAAGAAAAACTTAACTAAGATGTTGGTCCTTTAGTATTTGGATTTGCCTTGTATATTACTGAACCTCTTATTAATATTCAAAGCCAGATTTTGGTCGGGTTTCCAAAATTTAAATTAAAATTTAAAATTAATTTCAAATTTAGTTTCATGAAACAGGCAGAATTAAGAGAAATTTTGGAAGAATAGATGTCTTTCTAAAGTTTTTCTTTGTTTTCATTGAATAGTTGCCTGGAACGGTTTATTAGTGACAGACTCTAAAATAATGTTCAAAATTCTTTTCTTTGTACTTTAAATTTGCTTTATTAATTAATCCATAAGAAAATAAGAGGGTGCTAATTCTATTAATACAAAGTTCATTTACAAAACTAGATTTTACACATCTTAAAATTATTGTAGATGTTTATAGAACTTATATAAAAATAAATGTTTTTTAAGGAAACTATTTAATGAATATTTATACGAATACTGGCTTAATGTAAATACATACTTAATTTTCCGGAAACATCCTGATGATGATGATTTACAAGCATGATAGAGGAGTGAAACCTACTTAATGTATCTCATTTTGTTAAAAGTGTAACTTTAAAAAAAATTGAAAACGTGGATGCCCGTAACATAATCAGAGCATCGCTTAATATATACGTTACATATTACATATTAATCGTAATTTGCATTTTGCGACAGTCAATTGAATGTGTATTCCCTGTTGTGTCAAGATCGAGTTAATAGTATATACCATCAGACAGATATAGATCATACATTAGATTTTTTTAGCATTAGTTTTCACACAATGAGCAAAACAGAAGTAAAATTAGACTATCAGAAAATTAAATTTATTGTCTAAAAAACTCTGATTAAAGATAGAATAAAAAGCACATTAAAAAAAATATCGCAGTTATTTATATCTTGCTGATTACTATTTAACTGAATAAACCTAGTGAACAATGAATAACGCCCGTAAATTGTAATCAACTCCTGTTTATCTTAAATAAAATTCCGACTCTAGTAACCTAAATACGGATAATTGTTAGGTAAAAATCCGGATATATAAAATTAAGATATATATCTCGAGGTATTTTTTAAAAGCCAAGCATAATATTTTTGAATTTTTTACTTTTATTTCACTCTTTCACCAGGTAGGTTAAATTAATCCTGAAATAGCTTTGATCGCCTCGTCATTACCTAGTCAACGGCCATCATTATCGTCATCTATTGTAAGTCTCCTATTACTAGACATAGTTTTCACTCAAAGTTCTTCTTACCCGTCAGTTCTACGCTACTTCCATCTAGCGGGTTTTCTGTGACCATAAGTATAGTCATCCATTCAACTTCTGAAAGAATATTAGATCATTATATGCGTGTACTCGGAAAAATCCGGATCTCTATTCGAACTGCTGCTATATTTTCGAGTAATCTACTCTATCTATTGCCACTTAGGGTAAGCAATAACAAAAAAGGACCAATAACCTTAGTTCTATATACCGTTTGACTATGACGACTATGACGTTTTACCATTGTAGCATATTTTGAAAAGTACTATACAGATTTGTACAAACTGAAAAAATGGAATCCAATATCGTTAATTATTTATTATATTTAACAATAAATATCTTTGTTCACAAGAATATTTGCTTATAGGAGGTTAAACACGATTTCTAGAATAATCACATTGAAAATTCTTTGTACAGATAAAACAGTAACAGTAAAAGTAAGGTCGGATTATTACTGTCACCGATAATAAATGGAAATTGTGTTAGAGAATTTAAAATTAAAGTGCGCTCTCCTCCATGTATTCAAGTAACAAAGTAAAAATGAGATTAAATAGTCGGATCACGTTCTTCGTTAACCACAACGTATGTTATATGAACTGGATAGTACGTAACTCAACGATTAAACCATTGAAAAAAGAACGGATAGCAAACAAATAAAACAAACAATGGAAGCGTATTGTAAATTTGTATTTACGATATATGTTGGTATTTCTATTTCAAAGAGATAATAACTTATTTCAATTTCGCACCGTCTAGGGAAGGACCCAAATCAAACCTGAACCACAACATACTAATATATATAATAGTAGTTACTAAACATTGGACACATGGCTATTATGAAAAAATAATATAACAAATTTCAGGTTCGAATTAAAAAAATACTTCAGTTGTAAGAAAATTATGTTTCACGGAACCCAATTAAGCTTTAATAATGTAGTTCTTTTGTGTAAATGAAAAGGGTCAAGAAAAAGCTCGTAAAAGAGTAAACAGTAAAAGGGTCAGAAGTATTTCGCAACTTGTGTTACGATAGCTGTTCAGAAGCTTCTACAAAGTGTTTTTACGCGTTAGAACTTTGAATAGACTTATCAATAAATATTTAATTTTAAGGTAATTACTTAAACAAAGTGTTGTTTTATAAATTTTTTTGTTCGTGGTTAAGCTGTTCAATAAAGTTATTGGAAAGGAACTAGTCAGCGACATACGTTAAGGAACAAAGTATTTATCATGGAAAGGTATCAGTTAATCGTTCGCTTTCCTGACATTTTTATAACATGCTGAAATAATTAAGCAGACGATAAATTTTAAACAAAATGTTATTGCTTACTTATAAATCATAGCGAATAGAAGCTAATGTCAATTGCTGAACTTTACAAAGGCTGCGAAATATGTCCTAAAGGCTACACTTAATGAACCGCGCAGGAAATATAACTGATGTCAATGTTATTTATCAAATTTATAAGCGTAATTAACATACAAAGTTAATTTAACAAATACTATTATTTTGGAATTATTTTTTTTAAATGGAATATGTAGTTCGAGACCTTGAACAATATTTGTAATGGTATAACTTTATTTCATAACTGCCACAGTTCTTTCTCCCTATGTCTCCTCAAGTAATTATTAAAAAAAATTATAGTCAAGTTAATGTAAAACTTTTCCTTTAATACGATAGACTTAAAGGTCTAAGTCGTAAAAAATAACAAATAAAAACGTTACGGTTCCACGTACGAGGGTCACCTGTAGTAGATAAAATAAATAGACATCCTATATACTATGTAGCCGTAACGGTACTAGTACGTGAGAACACATACCTCTGCAAAATATAACACGTTTTGATAGCATTTTTTTAAATATTGAAGTGTTGAATGTGAGTTGTATAGCTGTACCAGTTAAACGAGTACTATGCTATAAAAATTGTCGAACATTTTTGATACCGCTAAATATTATATTTTAATCTTCACACCATTATTATCTAAAAACAGATTTGATAATCACACAGTCAATCCATAATAATATATGTAAATAAATAACAGCCCTTTTAATGATCCTTCAGCCGAGACTCGCAGCCATTTTTTCATAAGGATCGAGTTTAGACGTTGGCCAAATGCAGGCTTAAAGATATCAAAAGTCCACGAAGACAGTCGTTGGAACATGCTGTTTTTCTCATACCTTCATCGGAAGCACAAGCTCATTGGGTATCGAACTCGAGCCTCTTCAAGAATCATGTCGCGAACGACTGCTGTACAACTATACTTTTACGTTAACAATTGTTTATGAAACATTCCAGATTCTCTTATATCATCAAAATTTACATTTTTTACCTATAACAGTCAAGTTATTAATTCTCTTCAAATACAATAGAAAATGTACGCTTCATCATCCACGGCCTCATTGTCGTTAAATTCCATGTGAAATTGGGGTCAAGTGTAAGCCCATTGAAGATAAAAAAAGAAATATGTGCTGCTATTTCAAAGAGGTATTCAGTGTAAGGGTATACGGTTATAGCTGATTTGATTTTTTCTAGCTGTCTAGTATCCACATTTTTGATACTACTCGTAGCGGCGTTGGACGTTTACTAATGGTAGGTCTCTATTGTGTACTGCGTTCCAGTATGAAGCGCGTAGTAGGTAGTGAAATTACTGGATTAACGAGATTTAACATCTTATGCCTCAAAGCAAAGACGATAATGTGGTGCAGTGTATATTATCCTTTCTAGTGCTATATTTTTATGGGCAAGCATGTCACGTATCATCAGGTGAATCAGTTCTTCATCTCGTCGCTTCGTTGAATAAAAAAAACATAAATTGTACGAATTGAAATTAATATTGTTTCCTTTTTATTTACTGGTTTAGTTATAATTAAAATTGCTTGATTAACGGAATTTTTGTTTAAAAATTTATGTTTAAATGATTTGGTATAATAAACTTTTACGATTCCTGTTTCATAATAACCTACTGTCTATTCAAAACTTGAGTCCTGTGGTGCAAGTAACATAATTTACTCTTTCATTTAAAATATTTGCATTAAAATTATTAGGTATTCAATGAAACACAAGTAAAAGATAATTGTAACAATATATTTAGGTGTATATACATAATTATTAAGCCTGTGCTAAAATCACAAACGCCAACGCTAAGATGTAAAATTTTAGAAGAATGAAATTGGAGCCAGTACTTCTTTTTTGCGCTTCGAGTTCGCTAACATCCGGACAATCCTCACAGGCGTCCACGTCGTTGTACAGCATATCTTCATATTTACCGGAAATGGCTGTATGTCGATGGAATATTATTTTATTTAAATAAATAATTTCGTACACCACTACATATAATTAGGATGTAAAAAATTTATGTAGATTCGTTTAAATGGGGACAAATCTCAAGGAACACATCTCTCACGCATTTTGACTTTATGGATAAATTTTATAAAACCATGCTAAGAGCTGTCATTATGGATCTAAGCTGAAAGTATAACAGTGTTAAAGTGAATACGAAGAAGACGAATTTTAAGATAGAAATAAGTGCCAATACGAGAAAATTCACGGATAAGAGACTAGTGTTTTAAGGAAAGTTTTAAGCATGAAAGCGGATGGATATAAACATATAATTTAAAGTATGTTGAATGTTAAGCCTGTAACTACAGAGATGATGGATGGCAAAGATGAATGGAGCAAAGTAGAAGTAGCGTCGACTCCACCCAGAAAGAAAAGGGTAGATTTAAAAGGAAGACGTTATTAATGTAGGAAGTGAAGTACAAAATCTTTTTACAAACATATTACTTACAATACAATTTAATTGTTCCGTCGGTATCTCCAAGTGAATTTTTAGATATGCAGGTATATGTACCAAAGTTATCTCTATTAACTTTTATAATTTTTAATTTCATATCTACTTCATAACCATGATCAATAGTTATTATTTCATATCTTTTGTCGCCTGTAGCAAAAATAATGTTATATTTTTATACTTGCAAATTATTTAACAGATTTTGGAGGAACTAATACTCACTTTGCGATATGATATGGCTATTAATAGTCCAATAATTTATAGATTTAGGAAATGCTTCCGAATGACATTCCAGTATTACTGTGTCGCCTTCCATAGCACCAATAAGCTGGTTTTGTATCGACATTATTGGAGGAACTACAAAATATTTCAATTAATTTTGTTTGATAAATAAAAAAACATAATACATGCCGCGTAAAATCAAATAAGTTAATAATAATTATACAACATTGATTGCAATATTAGTTAATTAGATTAATAATATAAGAAATTAGTAAATTAAATGAACCACATCATTGCTTATTTCTACTACCAAACAATACACGTACTTTGCAAACATTATCGTGATCCAGATTAAAGAGCGTTATAGCTAATGAAATTACTAGGGTACGACACTTAACATCTTATGTTTCAAGACAACAAGCACAACGTGGTATTGTGTATCCCATCCTAACTCGCACCACATTGTTATGTACAGTCGTATTATTTACCAACAGGTGAAAATCCTCTACGTTTCATCCCTTAGTCGAATATAAAAAATATATAATATACTTACAATGTACAACTAACATGACCCGTTTGCTCACGGATGGTGGTATTCCATTGCTAGCGATGCAAAGATAAGCACCCATGTGCAGACGAGATATTTTTAATAAATCTAGTGTGGATCCGCTAATCGAATGATCTGTAAGTAAATATCTGAAGTTTATATTTCATTAATATATGTATTCGCCATCATTATGATTGATATTTTTGAAACGTTACTATATGAATAATATCTTCATAATTAGCGTATTACTGTCCAATGTTGGGACATAGGCGTAAATTCTAGTAGATTTTTAATTAAAACTTTCATTGTTCTTTGTGATTTTGTTACGCAATAATTATACTTTTAAGGAATAATTGTCTTAAGTTTTGGCAAGTAGGCGTTTCATTAAGTCTTCGCATAAATGAAATAACTCTTATTAAAAGATTAATGACTTGATGGTAGAGCAGATGTTATAATGCAGTAGTGAAAATATAAACAAAGTGATAACTTATATAAATAATCATTGTTTATTACTTCGCAAGTCACTGAAATTTGTTGTGGGCAGTAAATCACCCGACTCTTTTCTCCAAACTACGGTCGGAGTGGGAACACCATGAGCTGCGCATCTTAACGTAATATTTGCACCTTCCCTTGCGACCTGATCACTGCTCGTTGGATAGTCCAAAATATCTGGAGGAACTGAAGAAAAAAGTGTTTAGTGGGTAATTCAGTAACATTCTAGTTAATGTAAAATGTAAGGACTTTGGATTATTGTACAACTTTTATATTATAATTCTACTATCAAGACAGCAACTTTAGTATCCTTAGTCATGCATATGAAGTAAAGATAATTTTTGGCAAACATGCTTCATAAACTTCGGATTCAATATAATTTATCATCATGTTAAATATTGATAAGATAATAGTATTGTAAATAAAAAACATCATGAAGTTTACTGTGCGTAACTTTACACAGTATATTCTATGAGTAAAAAAATTACAATGAAATGTCTGATTTTAAAACAAGAACGAAGTACAAAATAAAATTGTTAAATTATTAAGAATCATTTAGGATTGGCGCGATTTCTTGCGCATGTAATTACAGTAATTGTTGATTTATATTTGCAATAAATTTGTTCGAGATGAAATACAAAATTATAATTGACGAGTATTGCGGAGGCGTCTCAAATATCGCAGTGATTTACAAACGAAATGTCCCCAAGAGAAACGTACAAAGAGATAATAAATCAACAATTAAAAGAACCAAAAGACAGCATTGTCTACTTAGTTTTGTAAAATATGTTATAATAGTCGTCATATCATGCAAAGAACAGAATCATGTTGCACTAGTGGTGTCACTTTTACTGATTGCAGAGAGATAATACAACAGCGGAGACATGCAGAGAAGTATATATAAATATTATTATGTTCCGGTTTTATCGGATGCTATTACTATTTACAAAGAAAAAAGGGTCTTGTGTTGACTATCGGTTCACTTTTATGAACTTGTTAATTTTTATCTACAATGGGCTAATTTTTAATTTAAAATAAAAGATAAAATTAAGTTACAATGAGGTAAGGGAGGACGAAGCGTACTTATCCATAATAGTTTGGTTTTCATGTATTGATAGACGGAACGCAATACTTTTAGCCATAATACCACCAGTAAATACAAACATTTACTACCACAAACCAAACTTTGCAACGAGTTGCCCAGTTGTACAGAAGATAAAGTATAATTGTGCCATCTAATGGCTACTTGTGATAAAGTAGATAATAAACAAATGTCTAGTTGAAAATCTGAGTTAGCAGGTACAGGAATCTTTCTCATGTGATAATCCCAATATGTTCCCAGCTGAGTGCTCAAACAATTTATGTATATATTTACATTTTCCTACGTAAAGATTGGTTGGTATGAATAAAATAATTATATCTTCGTACCAACGACATCTAAATAAGCGGTCTGACTTTTCATTGGGTCCGTGTTGAGCTGGCACATATACCAGCCACGGTCGGACTGTCGCACTTCATATATGTGCAGGAACCATACACGGCGATCGCTGTGGTTCACTGCAATTCGATGGTTTTTTGTGATGACGTGAGAAGCTATGGACAGAATAGTCTGTGTGTCTACGCGGAGCCAAGCCACCTGTAAATAAAACGTACCTTTAATTTTATGGAAAGATTAGAATCTCTTTATAATTTTTTTTATAAAGAAAACTATTATGAAAACCGTTTTTTACATCATTAGTAACCATTTTGCATATACAAGTATCTAGTCTTGTTGAAAATAATAATATTATATGTTATGACAAACGCATTTGATGTTTCATATCAATATTCAATTTGTACTACCGACTTTACAATTATGATAATGTCCATTCAGTAACAACTAAAGAATTTCCTTAAAAAAATGTCTTTCTCTTAACTCTTTCTTCATTTGTAGTTAGATAAAAATAAACTCAAGTATGATTGTTTTTATATAGCAACGGACGTCTTACGTTTGCTTCTTTCAGCTTACGTAGTATCATTGCGATAGGTAGAAACAGCTGCGATCTTGTGAAAAATTACTTTGTATTCTCCATGTAAGCTGTTATAGTAATTGAAATGTTGAAAACAAATAAATTTTATATTTTATTTCATTTTGGTGTTCGAATTATGTAATGGTAGTGAGTCACTTTAGTCGTTAACGAGGATGTCAGTGAGTTATCTCTGCTGGGATTTGTTGAGAAGATCCATGGGAGATGCAAGAACTTCTCATATTACACAGATAGCGACCACTGTAAATCCCACGAAAAAAGTATCGCATAACCCCGAAGGATAATTTTTTTAAAAGATTGAACCTTCAATAATAAAAAAGGCTGTTTCTTATCGATGTAGCATTTGGAAAATACCATAGCAGTTTTTCAAAAAAAAAAAAACAAACTCATTTACACCTAGTGACTAAAAGCCATCTTGATGTTCCTACTACTGGTACCCTGAGTCTTCTGTTCTGAAATTGAGTTGCCATGGATTTTGGCTGAGTTCAAATGTATTATATTTTTTCTTGTTTAATAGTAAAATACACAAGATGTAAATAAATTAACGTTAAATAAACAAAACTTTTTTTAATTAAGGTTATATATATATGTCTACATTAATTTATTACTATATGCCGTATCTCATTCTTCTTCTACTTTTACCTCATTACGAGCCCAACTGCTAAGTAGGTCTCCCTAATTAATGCTATGCTTGTTAGACGGGTTGCCAGCCGTAGTACAGAGCGTTTAGTACAGTTGCTCGCTTTGTATATTTACGATATTTCACTAACAAGACGGAATGGTGGTCTTATAATAACACTACCTCTTAACCATATCCGGTATACGTGTTATTGTCACAATTTGTTTGGGATATCCTATTGTGCCATTTCAAAACTTACGACAAGTTGAAAATACTTTTTAACAAATGGCAGAGAAAAGATTCTTTTATGAGGAATAACTTTTTTTGGGTTTCCTTATTATGTATGACCAAGCAAAGCTTTCTTAAAGGGTCCGATTATTTTGAGGGAAGTTTGACGAATCGTCACATTGCTTTTGTAGTAATATACTTAATTAATTTTGAGTTAATATTTTCGCTATGTAAGGAGGATTGTATGAACAAATATATAATTACATGTTATAAAAGTATGACAAATAAATAGAAAATTATTTTCTTTCCACCTCAAAATTTTTGCGACTTCACAAATTTTCTCATTCTTTCTGGAAGTTAGACCTTTTACTATTAGTTTTTATGATTTTATAAATTAAACAGATACACACCCTGTAGGAGCCAAGATCATCAACGACGCAAGTAAATGTAGCTTCTCTTCCGAGCGCAACGGTTAAGTTGTTCAGGCTGTTTTCGAAGCGAGGAACTTCTGAAAATATTATTTTTATGAGAACGTAAACAGATCTAGAACATAGCAGCTGAGCAAAGCAACACAGCAAACTTACTAAAGTAAGCTCAAATTTCATTATAAACATTTTTTTTTAATATCTTTAGAGATTGAACACGTAAAACCTATGCTATTAAATTTCAATTAACTGTTTCTCATGATATGAAAAGAGTTAAGTAGAAAAAGCATAATAAATGAGGACCTCCATAGTATTTGATGCAAAGATTTACATATCATAGAGTAAAATATACATTATGCACAAAAAAAACTATTATGTCACATTGGGTAGAAAAGTTAAAGCCACACTGATAGTTACTGCAGTTTTGATTTGGTAAGTTCGAATATCTGTGTTCTGCTATGCTCTGTTGTGCTTTCGACATCTTCCTAGACTATAAAACATTATACAGATGTGTCTCATCGACGTGTGATATGTTCGAAGAAAGTGAGAACTTACAAACGTCGATGACTGGACTATAGAAACGAGATGTTCCTCAATACCTAGTTGTTGTCTAATTTGGAATGTTAAAATATTGCGAGGCCTAGGATATAGAAGAATACTTTGTGATATAATTAGAGTTTAAGGAATTATTTTTTATTTAATATCGAAAACTTTTTGTTAAATGTGTCTGAAAACATAATAGATTTAATTATAAATGAACCTTCCACTGAATAATAAATTAAAGTTGAAGTACAAAGTTATGTTTTTAGGATAATAACTTTTGTTTGAGTCAGTATAAATATCTGCGTATCGCATCGAGACTGCCGCCGGCCCTTCGACTCACACCTTGTGCCCTCCTTCAATTGTTGCTCGTCACGCGATGTACTGCTAAAACTTAAGAAGTTCATTTTCTTTATAAAGAAGCGATCAATATTTTATCAGGTATTATTGCCGGATAGTATTTTCGCAGTTACGTTTGGCTTTAATATCACTATAAACCAAAGCGTTGTTGTGGACATCGATCCAACGTCGTAGAACAGTTCAAAATTTTCTTTACAACACACAGGTACTGTTTTATAATATTTCTTTTATTTAAAGTCGTAGAAAAAATATTGCGTTCTAATACAAGTACGTTAAACCAACGTTTAGAAAGTTTGCCTGGATTGATAAGAAGTGGGCGAATAAAATTATATTATAGTAAAATATGGTTTTTTCACACCCAAATTATTAGTTTTGTTAGAGACCGTTAATATGATTTTCATAGGCGCATTTAATTCTCCAGCCAAAAATTAGTATGCATACATTACCTTGTTACTGTGTAAACGTGCTAACTAAAGCCTTATTAGCCTTTTAAGCCGACGCATCAATTATAATCAAATTGTAATTAAAAAAATGGCGAACTTCTATTCCTAACTACTTTTATTGGCGAGAACAGCATTTCCTCGCGTGTATTCTAATAAATGTTGGTAGGCATGATGAAACCAGTTTCTTTAATGGCAGAGTTACTAGCGGAAGTCTTGAAAATCATAGTTTCTTATATAGATAACTTCATTACAATTTGTTTAAAATTAGCATCAAAGGGTAGCTTGAAACTTTCACCGTCTTTCGTCATCAAACATAATCATACGGCTGATGCGCTGCTTTTGAATCGTCGTAATAATAACTGACAGGTCCATTGCCCTTTGTAAACAAGTCTGAATAAGAATTTTGCAACAATATGAAACTTCTTCAACATTTACGTAATATGGAGTAGACTAGTTATAATTACAAATATCCCACTTCTTCCATAGTCTCTTTAAAAGAATATATGTCTGTTTATGTAAGATCGGTAGACGGTTAATTAATATTTACCAGACAGTTAAGAGACAAGATAACGAAGAACTTTACCAAAATATTATTAATTTCTAAGTAACAAGTTATTAAGAATAAATATATTAATAAAAGGTCATGTCATCTTTGTTTAGCACTAAATAGTGGTTTTGTTTATTTGTGCAAAGAATATAATATTAGTAAGGATCGTTCGTCGTCACTAACAAGATTGAGTAACTTTAGTTTTACAATTGAAAATCGTTTTCATATACTTCTATCAGTTTCTCTTTTATGTTTCAACTCTTTGATAGTCTTGGATCTGGGTTATATTTTAGCAAATACAGTCTTTGTTTGTTAGAGAATCACAGCTGGAGATTCTTATCATGTTTCTGACGTCGATCAATGGGATCGCTGAGTAGACGTGTTTTGATTATACCGATTTTCAGGTGGACAGATAAGCTTATTACATTTTATAAATTTGGTTATATTGATTTTACTATTTTACTGTACACTCATTGTAATTATGATTGTTTTATTTTCAAGGTCTTGGTAGTTTAATAAACCTTATTATTTTAATAAATTGTGGGCATTACTACTGTCTGTTTAAGATTTCTTAGAATATAAAGTTTCTCTTCAAGATTTCTTAATAGCCTCTGCAATTTAGTATTGTTTATTAAAAGTGTTCTAAAAAAATATCAATTGTAACATCAATGAAATCTTGAATATACACATAATTGAATACGTACATAAAATTGAGGTATCAAAAAAAAAAAACCTACATTTTCACATTTATTACCCTTGCTTAGTGGTTTTCACTACAAAAGTGATAGGAAATAAATTTAAATAACAGATAGAAATTCAAATTATGTCCAAGAAATTATATTTTAAAAAGATACTAAAAAAATGTACAATTATTTGAATATTGACTCCGAACAAAAAGAAATTATGTGGGTATGAGTAACTATATGTAAGGAAAAGCTATTTATCCTTTGTGAGTCAGAGATAACATAAGACACTAGAAAGATTGGGGGCCAAAGTTCCGGTCAGAGTACATTGAAGTCGAATGGGCATTTTAAGGTAATCAGATTCTCAACTTAACAAAGACACGGGAATAATACACTTGATTTCCTTTTCTAAAAGTATACATGAATGATTTTTCTTTTAAAAAGAATTTATGTATATTTTACATTTCTGTAATTGACATGCAAGCTGAAAGCCTAACAGTATAGTTAGTTATATTTAAGGATGTGTAGCATACATCGGCATAGCATATTCTGATTAATAAATTAATAAATATGAATAAAAGTAAACAGACTTCTACTAGGCCAGCGTGCTTTGCCGATACAGAACATTTCTTCATAAACAAGTTAGGTCTTTTAGTTAAGTAATTTTATGGCTATGTATACACATTGCATACACATAAACTCTTCACGAGTAAACTGAAATTACAAGTAATATAAAAGATGTAGAAAAAAAATACAATTTTAAATCTGTAAAAATATATTGCTGTGTATTGTTAAGAAATTGACATTAACAGAAAAACAAAAAGATTATAACAATACAAGAAGATACATTTGATCATATTTCTTTGTTATAATAACTGTGTTAAGCATCAATTTAAACAACAATATTGTATAATGAAAACATTGTGACATTTACAAGGTTTCTGTTTAAAAAAACATAAATACCTATTAGTGAAATATTTTTAAGTTGTAAGCAAGTAACAAAAATAATAGCAAAACTAAATTTTAAACTATCGGATTTTGAAAACTGTCTAGCTTGTTTATACCACTATTACTTAAGCTGAGAAATGTTTAATAACGAAGCACTTAAATTTAATATAAAACTGATCGTTCTCGTATTTAATATACACCAATAAAAAATAAAATAAAATTGGTTAATGTAAACTTACCAATCGTATCCTTAACGCAAATAACAGCGTGAAAGACAAGTCCAAAATGCAAACACGGCAAAAGTTTTCGAAGCAGCATCATTTATTTCACATTTCAAACCTCCATTAGATTTACTGATTAAGCGAAATCTTAATTTATGTAAGCTACTGTAAACGGAAAATTCAAATAATTCAATATTAAGCGCGTAGCGGCGTAGCAAAGCGCTACGTGTAGACTCCGAGGGCGGAGGGAGAACACTGCCTGAAAGCTTCGCTGTAGGCGGACTTCTTCACAATTCGTAATTTTGGTGCACATGCGCTAGTATTATTTTTGGAAATATTCATTTAGGCTTCTCCATATAAAAAAAATCATTTTGTCCGTTTTAAACAGTTGGTCATAGCGATTTAAAAATTGGTCGCACTGGAGGTAGGTCTCTGATTTCCGGAGACTATCTAAGTACCACAGCAGCGCTTAACTTTGCCGCCAAACAGTAGTGTGTAAAAATTACTGTGTTCCGGTTTGAAGGGCGCTGTAGTATTGTAATTACTGAGGTAACGAGACAACATCTTATGTCTCAAGTGTAGTGGCACGGTGCTATGAACAAGCGTATCACTTATCATCAGGTGAACATCGCGCTCGTTTCAACGTTCAATTGAATAAAAAAAAGTATTTTATAAAGTAAAACCAAATACAAGTGATTTTTTAGGAAACAATGTTGTTATGAAACAAAAAATCGGTCCGGTTGTATGTTAACATTAACTTACATTAAAATGGTCGATAGCTTTGCCTTATTTTATTTTCGCTTACAGGATATTTAAGAGCAAATTTTCTCTTTTAGTTAAAAGAATTAATTAAAGTATGATAATTTTTCTAACGTATTTAAAAATAAAATATTCGCATTAAATTGAAATAAACTGTATCTATACCATGTAATAGATGGAGAATGTTTTTAATTGTTATACCAAATGTCATATTTCGAATAATTGATTTAATCTTATAGTAATACTTACATATCCGTTTATTTATTAATTTTACAAAGCTACGAGACGAGCACGACGTTTACCTGATAGTAAGTCATATGCTTGCCCATAGCAACGCGGCGTTAGTTATGATGATGTACACTACACTTGACACATAAGATGTTAAGTCTCAGTAATATCACTACCTACAGCGAACTCTAAACTGGAACACAGTAATGTTCGCACACTACAACAGTAGTATGCAAACATTACTATATGCCAGTCAAAGATGGCAGCAGGAAAAGGTGCGGCGGTGATATCTACCTAGACGGTCTCTAGCAAAAGAGACTTACCACCAGTGATTTGATTATTCTCTTCGGAAGTAAACAAAAATAAATTGAGTTTATGTAAACGGATTAAACTTGTGAAATAATCCGAAAGAAGGAAGCGGGTACGTTGATTATTATGAAAATGGTACATTTTATGACAAATTTTGATGATTGGTCTATGTTGTGACTTAAATTTCATTTGATAATTAATAAAATTTCCATTATTTTATACACCTGCTTCTGTTCTTCACCGTTTTCGGGCTAACATGTTGATAATGCTTATTATTATTAATTCCGCCCTTTGTGCCTATCACTGGTTATTAACTGGTTTTTGTTTATAAAATGGTGAATTTTTGAATGAATATTGTATGGTACATTGAATTTTGTACAAAGCTTGATTGCATTAAAAGTGACATAGAGCTGAGCTTCATTAATTGATGTAATTCGTTGGATATTTGAAGCCTATAAAATCGTGTCCGTTGTTCTATTTAAAAATTTGATAACAAATCTCTTTCTTTATTCTTTTTTTTTAAATGAAAACTATGTTACAAAAGGTATAGATATGATGTTTTTGAAGCAGCAAATAGTGTATATACTTGTATATATATGTTTACTTAAACATATAAGTAGTTTAAATATTGTAGTAATATAGTAGTAGGTTTATTATTATTGAATATTCATTTAGATTATGATAAGCCAGAATAGATAAAGCCAGAAGAAACAAGAAGATTATATATAGAGCAATGTAGAATAATATCTAATTTGTTCCATATATTATTTTTTTACACGTAATACTTTAAACGTATATATTTAAATTGATTTTTTTATGATAAAATATTCACCGCTAGTTTTAACGTATAAAGTAAAAATAACGAATGTCCTTTTGTACAAATTGACAGCGTAGGTTAATAAATATTTAATTAGCCCTATTTGCAGTTTTCCGGGAAACCCTGTGAAGATTTAAAAAGGCACTAAATAGAATCTGAAAATGTATTTTTATGTTTAATTTATATCTTGTTTGCACATAATTGAAGGTACACTATTTCAGAATATCGGTAGAAATTTGTTGCCAGAGTCCGTCTAGGTAGGAATAACTGCAGCTTTTATTTCTGCTGTCAAATAGTAGGTTGTAAACGGTAGTGTGTTTCGGATTGAAGGGAGTTATAGTTAGTGGAATTAATAGGGTAGCGCAATTTAACATTCCATACTCACAAAGTGACGAGGGTATGATTTTTGCGTGAGGGTTTTATAACTTATCATTCGATCGACACCTTGGTGAGAGAAACCGTCATAATCAAAATAATAGTGAACACAAGTTATAACTTTTAAAAAGAAAACTAATTGAATAATACTTTACTTATTGACTTTACGTATTGAATTCAGAATCTTCTCGAAGTGTAATAACTGTAAAGATGTATTCATTCCTTCTTTTCTATGTTATTCTTCCAATTTATTGATATTTATTGTTACAGCAATAAATATGACGCTATTCATACAAACGATCTTTCAATTATTGACTAATTTTTCGGTTCAATTTAACGTTTGAAACGCTGCAACTAGAACCTGCTTTTTAGCAGTTTAAGTTCATCCAGATTCTAGGAAATGCAGTGAAATATTGTATTTAAAAATTAATTATTTTCGATTATTTACAAACATCTAAAAGAATGAAACATCATTCTCGGTTTTGTTGTTTTGTCGTCAACTTTTAATTAAACATTTACAAAAAAGATAATGAATACGCTAGAATAAAAGATGTAGAAAAAAGTATGAGAAAGTTGCAAGATAAATCTTCAAAGCATTTAATTACAAGGTTATGGCTTCCTTCGAATTCTCGTCCGAGAGACTTATGACAGCTATGTATCAAAGTGTTTTTATTAGTTATGATCTATACATTCGGAATAAGAAAACCTCTATAGAATGCTTAAAGATAAAGCTGCGTAGGATTTTGTATACATATAATTTTATATCAATCTTGATTTATCTTTGATATTAAAATCCATGTCCTTAACCTTTATTAGAGAAATGTCATAACCTATTCGGTTAGCATTGTAGAAACAAAAAAAAAAAACAAGAATATATCCGATCACAGCAAGTAAACTAGAAACAAATAGGTAAAATAAATTTTTATTTTAATTCTTAACATCTAAGCTCTTAAACAACTGCCAAACAACTAAAGATTTCATTTATATGCAATTAATCGACGAGACGAACGGGGAGTTCACCTGATGGTATGTGATACGCCCGCCTATAACAGCGTGGCGCTAGTTAGGATGTTATACACAGCACCGCATTTATACATAAGATAAGTCTAATTACCTCAGTAATATCACTAGCTACAGCGCCTTCAAATCGGAACACAGCAATGTTGGCACACTACTATTTGGCGGCAGTAATAGGCGCTGCGGTAATATCTACCTAGATGGTCTCCGGTAATAAAGACCAACCATCAATTAAAATTGAATAAAATCTTTAAGAAATAAGATGAATGTGGAACAAGATTTATAATAGCGTTATTGATTATAATAACATACTATAATATGCAACTTCCTTAAAAACACGACGAAATATAAATCAACATGAACAGGTTACATTAGCTTCTGAAGGTCTCTGTTGGCGGAGACCGTCTAGCTGGGTACCACCACAGAGCCTATTTTTTCCATTGAACAGCAATGTGCAACTCTTACTGTGTTCCGGATTGAATGAAGTTGTAGCTAGTGAAATTAGTGGGGTAACGAGATTTGACATCATATTTCTCAAGGCGACGAGCGCAATGTGGAGCAGTGTATACCATCCTAACTAGCGCGAAGTTGTTATGGGCGGGGGTAATCGTTTTGCTTGTCTTGTCGATTCTTTGTATAAAAAAAAATATTAGAATAAGGGTAAATATTAGAAAAAAGGTAAATACCAATCATTCCATTCCGACGAAAGATCATCTGATTAGAAATTATGGACTGATATTTAAATAACAAAATTATAAAAATTGTGCAGATTTAAAGTCAAATTCAGATAACTGAAGGGTATAAAATAAACTCTAAATTAATATAAAGTGACAGTTTCTTTATAAACTGCGATAAAAAGAGTGAAGAGGGCCTACATACTGACAATTCACAAGTTCCGCGCCGTTAGACCATCATCCAATTTTGCATTCAATCTACTACCACAGGAATTGCTTCTTTTCAGATGACCCGCCACTTTCGCCCCTCGTAAAGCGTGACCTTATCTTTTTTATGCGAATCATGCTGTTGAACGTGGTCTCCCTTAACAAATTCAGAGAAAATTATAGTCAGTAACAAATTTGACAGAGTTTTAAATGTTCTTCTTGAAGGTGAATAAAGAGGTACGTCCATTAAAATTATAAAAACTACCCACGTATAAAAACGCCTTAATAGAAGAGTCGTTTGAATGCGGTGGTAGGTCTCTGCTGCCGGAGACCGTATAGATAGATAACACCGCATCGCCTATTTCTACCGTCAACCATTGGTGTGCAAACATTACTATGTTCTGGTATGTAGGGTGTTGTAGCTAGTTTATAGCTACACCACCCTACATACCGTAAATTATTACGGTAAAGCTATTTAACACCTTATGCTCCAAAACGAAACGCACAATGTGGTAGAGTTTTTGTCACTTTGTTATAGTCACGCATATCACTTACAATCGGGTGTATGTCTTGTTTGTCTACTTCGTAGAATAATTAAAAAATATTTATTCTTCTTTTATGTCCTAGTGTTTTTCAGTAATTTACACGAATTAAAACGGAGAATGAAAATTTAATCTTTTTTTATATTACGAGGCGACGAGATAAGCGGGACGTTCTCTTGATGGAAAGTGATACGCCTGTCCATGTCAACGGGGGGCTAGTTTGGATGGTACTGCGTCACATTGTGCTCGACATTTGAGACATAAGATGTTGAGTCCCGTTATTCCAATAGTTAAACCATCTACAGCGCCATTCAATCCGGAACACAGTAATGTTTGTCGGCAGAAATAGGCGCTGCGGTGGTACCAACCTAGACGGTCTCCGGCAACAGAGACCTACCGCCAGCGTAATTAATACAATATATAGTTAAGTACAACGTATGTCTATCCAGGAAGTTACTAAAGATTTTGTACTCGATTCATTTAATATCGAATTTGTAACTATTTTCAATTAAAAATGTGTAAATTAGCTTTAAAGCTTTTCCTCCTAAAAATATAATAAAATGAAAACTTGTTCTTTTTTTAAAAAAAGTTGGTTAATGTACATTTCTACAAAATACTGCACTCTGCGTTTTAATGAATTAACTTCTTTTCAAATGCATGCTGGCTCGAATCCAAGTTGTACGTTTTAGCGATATTGCTTTTGGTACATTGGTATTATATCAAATGTCTTTAGTGTGCTTAGGTCTGTTAAGCAACAGTAATTTTTTTTAAATTTATTGAAGCGAGGAGATGAAGCGGACTTTCACCTGATGGTAAGTGATACACCTGCCCATAACAACGTGGCGCTAATTATGATCATATACACAGTACAACATTGCGCTCCTTGCCTTAAGATGACCTTAAGTCTCGTTAACCCAATACTTTCACTAATCACAATTCCCTTCAATCCTGAACACAGTAATGGCTGCACATTATTGTTTGGCGGCTGCAGTAGATGCTGCGGTGATTGCCACTTAGACGGTATTCGAAAACAGAGACCTACCACCAGTAAAAGTTCGTTGCGGGATATAGTTTTAATTGCCGCCCTAAATAAAAGTTTTACAAGAACCAGAATTTCACGCAGGGGCATAACGTCGTTAAAATATTTTGAAACCTATTTTAAAAGATTTAACTTTCATGAAAAATTTTTGTTGGCTGTACTTCAAATGAAATAAAAAAAAAAATCTGATTTATAATTGTTGAGACTCGAGAATCTGTTGTTTGTTGCTATCGTTTTCGTTGCATTTAACGGAGAACAATAAAAGTAATAGCTTAAGGAAGTAAATAGTTTATTTGTTTTTCCTTTTAAATCGATTAAAAACGTCGTTTAGGTAGTATTCTACTTACTATCCATGTTATAAGATTTTTGCGTTAATATATGTGAACAAGTAAAATACACAATGTTAATTCGGAATATGGGAGAATGGAGCTGAATCCGCAGGTATCATTGTTTTATTAGCACAGTATACTCCGGTAATGAGACTCGTAAAAAGCGAACGTGTTTCAACATGCTTATTAGCATAGGTGATTAGAGAAGTCCCAGCAGGATGTCTGCAATTTTCATGATGGAATTCAAGGATTGTAAAATTCTGTTTAACCTACGGATAATTACTAATTTTTTTTCTGTAATATATACTGAAAATAATTGAACTAAACAATAACCTTGAGGAGTATTTGCATGATAATAATGTGTGGAAATAAAACCACTTGCTTCTGAAGCAGTATTTTAGATAGAATTTAAGACATTTTAGAATAAAAAAAATATAATTACATAGTTAAATGGGGCATAAGCAATCCCGGACAATAACATACGGGACCCATGCCAACCACACCTGCTCGTGGTGCACTTTGTTAATCGTGGTGGGAAATACCCCAAATCCCCATGAAAATATCTATCCGTTATGGGAATCTTTGGAAGAGGCCTATGTTCAGTTGGAGGCATCCATTGGCTGATGATGATGACGTAACCCAATTTCTGGCGACCATTCTTCTGAGGCTCAAGGCAATTGTTTGGTGAACTGGTGGTAGATTTTGAAATTCAATAATTGGTGATAGGTCGCAAACATTACCGTGTTCCGGCTTGAAGGGTGCTATAGTGTAATTATTGAGGTAACGAAACAACATCTTACGTCTCTGGCGTCGGGCGCAATGTGGTGGAATATCACCATCAGGTGAATAACTCGCTCGTCCCGTCGCTTCGTTGAATAAATAAAAATAGTTCTCGTAAAAAATATTTTTACTTTGGGAATCTACGTGGCATTTAGTCTTTGGCTAGTATTATTTCGATTGCAACCTTAAAAAAATATGTCTTTGTTGTAGTTTAAAGGAATATGTTTATATATATATATATGGCTTCTGCTAAAAACTATGAGAAGAATTTTTATTCTTTTTATATTGTTTTCATATTTTTTAGCGGAAGCTATGCACATATATATATATATACAAAAGCCTGGAAAAAAACTAAAAAAGGTAGCTTGGAGTCTTATTTTCGCAGCAATATAATCGTAGTATTATCTTGTTTTAAACTCACCATATTACACCAAATAAGTACAAATATATTACTAAAAGCATTTAGTAGATATTTTCCCAACCAGATAATGTAGAATAATCGTCGAACTAGATTTCAAACAATGGATGCAAAGCAAATATAATTGTACTGTCATTAGAATCAAAGCTACACAGCAAAATTAGAGCATGGCTGTATTGGATAACAGAACTATATCTCATAACAATAGATGTTAAAATTAGCAATTGATATATAGCTTAGTTATTGCTATAAAGTTTTTACATTTCATAAGTTAATGCGGTGATGTGATTTGCAGCGGTAAAATGCACTAACTTAATTTATACTAATAAAAAGAATAAGTGAGATAAGGTGATCCTTATCTCACTTATTCTTTTTTCTTATCCTAAAAGAAACACTGATGCAGGTAAGTTGTTCGATTCGTTTTTGGCTCTTACCTAGAACGGAGAACCAAACTTTTTTTTGTCATATATTAATAAATAAATGTAAATAAGAAAGTTTGATGAATTTATTTCATTGCAGAAAATTCCTCCACAAGGTGGGAGAGTTGGGGGAAGTCGCGGGAAACCATTGGATGCAGGTAGCGCAGGACCGATTGGTGTGAAGATATAGGGAGGCTTATGTCCAGTGACAGGCGTCTATCGTTGGATAATAATGATAATAATTCCAGTTACTATAAAAAAAAATATATATATACTTATAACAGAGGTCTCAAAAGAAAGTTGGAAAAGAGTTATTGGTGTTAGTTCGATCCACCAAAAACATATTTATGTTATATTCGAAACGATTTTTTGTACCAGTCACAGAAATTCGTGTACAATGGTATATGTAAAACGTCTTCGAAAAAATTTTAAATGGAATTTTTAAAAGTTTGAAAAATATTTTTGCCCTTTAAATAAATTGGTAGTTTCATATCGTCATTTAACAGAATGGATTCATCCATCCAGACATACTACTCATATTTCGAAATTGCATTTTTTACTAAAACTTTATGAATTTTACCTTAGTGCCTCCGTTTAAAGGTACATTTTTGTAGAGAGTACTTTATGTATATATGTCATATTTTTAAAGCTTGTTGAAACATTAAAAAGTGCGCTCAAGAGATAAATGTTACTCAAGAAAAAATAAAATTAAATGTAACATCGTAATAAATCACTATTAATAACTTGGTTAAGAGCAAATGTACCTATTTTTATAAATTAATATGATTATTATCCATTAAAATAACAGATACTGTTTCTCAATCGTGAATGTAAATCCTATCTTGTAGTTGTTCATCAGATGTAAAGTCCTGAATAAACTATATATTTACTTTCTTTATTTGCTCTGGCCTGTAGCTCTTAACTACTATGTGGTTAGTTTAAAAACTTTTCAAAGCATTGCTGGAGTCCCTGTAATTGTTTTTCACCGCAGCACCTGTACTTTTCTCAAAACATCACCATTATCGAACTCAAAGGTATAATGTTGATAGTGATAATAACAGACAAATAGCGAGACAGGTGTTTAGGTTTAATAAAGCGTGTAAAGTTCAAACATAATCGTAATGGGACCTTCTTTATTTTAGTTATTGCACCATACATCATTTTTATTACAAGGTCTAATAACATTAACTGCTCATGAATCCCGAAAGAGCGCATTCTTTAGTCCAAAGGCCCAAGGGATCAACTCATTTGAACGTCAAGCAAATTTACACGGGGCAATCTAATCTGAACACGCACGTATGGGATTGGTACAACCTCTATTGCTTTAATTTAGATAGTAGAAACAGTTTATTACGGAATTGCGGGTTTATCTCTGTTTCTCTTATGTAGATAAATACTTTTCTAGTTTAACCTTACCAACGTAATCGTTTAAAAATAATTACATAGAATAAAATAATTTATATTATAATACATATCTGTTCACTGGTGATAGGTCTTTATTGCCGGAGACCGTCTAGGTGGATACCACAACAGCGCCTACTTTTACCGCCAAATAGTAGAGTGCAAACATAACTGTGATTAGAATTGAAAGGCGCTACTGGAGTAATGATACTCAAAACGTTATGTCTCATGCGAGGAGCGCAGTGTGGTACAGTATATACCATTAGAATTAACGCCACGTTATTATGTTATCACTTTTCATCAAGTGAACCTCGCTCTCGTCTCGTCGCTTAATTAAATAAAAAAATATACAGAATAGTAATTATTAAAGTGTATTGTGTTTTATATTCAGTCTATACATATCTGTACCCCAGTTACACATAATACATTAAATAGATTTTATCGAATCTGAAACTGTTATTTGGTTAAATAATGTTATAAGCTTTGCAGTGTGTATTATCATTTGTAATATGATAAAACGGAATCAGATGAGAGTATATGTTCAAGCTAAACGCAATATTAACTTTGCCTGGTTTAATGCGGACAACAAACATTTTTGTATTTAAAAAAACGTTAATTTTAAACTGTTCGAGAAGCTACTCCTTTCATAGATATATTAATAATCTCTTGTTACATGCGTTTTGCTTTTCACCATAAAAAGTAATAAAAATTTTTTTTTTGGTCTCACTCTACTTCTGAACCAAAATAATATAAATACATTAAAACGAATCCTAATATACATTTATTTGATATATGCATAGATGCTTTAAATAATATTAAACCAATTATTTCATATTATAGTGAAACATTAATGGGTAATGTACTACTATATAATCATGATAAATATTCATGTGTGTTAGTAATACTAAATTAACAGCTTTTCAATAAACACAGAAGTCTTTAAACTATACTGTTACTAAGAAATATAATTTTAAATATTTCTGTTTGGATCATTTTAATGTTACTTTAATTTATATACAGTACTGATTCCTAAAGTTGAGGTGCGCACAAAAACATTAAACAGCTAAAGAATTTAAAAAAAATTATTAATTTTGGTAGCAAATGTTTAAATTAAATAAAAACGCTAAGCTTATCGGGTTCATCTAGGAACTTACGTTATAAATGTATTCACATTTCTCAAGACGTTTTGCGATAAATAGATCATTAAAATTTTCTTAACGTTTCATTTCACTTTGCATGCCATTGCTGATTTCACCTCAGAAATGAAAGTGAATTCTGTCAACAAAAAGAGAAAAATATCACTTGTGCTTCTTTTCAAATGTAGCAACACTTCGAAATGACTTTCGTTTAGAGCTTTTGAGGTCGCCAGGAATATTTCATAACTAGATTCTTCTTAATAAACTTCACTAGGCTTCACTGCTGAATCCGAATACAAGCGTCTAAGGTTTCAAAGATATTAAACCCCAGCTTTCCATATTTTAGACAGATAAATATTTGCTTCATAATATTTACTTTTATTTCGTGTAATATAACGATACACCACTGAATTGTAAATTAATTCAAATAGTTAAAACTTCAGAGAATGGTCATCATTATAACAAGTAAAAAATAGAATTTTAAATCAAATTATTTAATTAAGACCAGCGGGTGATGGAAAATGATACGCCTGTCCATAGCAACGTGGCACTAGTTAGGATGGTATACACAGCATCATATTGCGCTTGTCGCCTGAAACAAGATGTAGAGTCTCGATACCCCAGTAATTACACTAGCTACAACTTCCTTCAATTTAGAACACGAAAACGATTGGATAATAAAATAGGAGTTGCAGTAGCAGCTATCTAGGAGGTCTCCGGCATCTGAAACCTACCACCAGTGAGCACAGATAATTAAACCTGTATTTTAGTTTAGGGTTGTTTACTAAGAATAAATGTATGTATGTGTAAACAATTTCAGATAAGGCTTAGCGCAAATTATGAATTCGCAATTTTTTATTCCATTTTCATAACTTTTTTGATCTATTCGATATCCCATATAAACCCTAGTTTGTCTGTAAAGAAATTTAGTACGAATTAATAATTTAACATCATTTAATAAGATCTTTAAATTCTCTATAAATGTTAAGAAAAGAAAATATGATCAAAATTAATATTTTTCTACACCTGTTTGATTTAAGTATTATGGTTTATATATCTATGTGAGAAAAAATTTAATAGCTGCTGCTTATTTTCGGGAGTTATTTTCTCTAAACCGACTTTTACGTCAGCTCGAGTCAGTAGTAATAGTATTGTAAGCCGTCTTCCACTCTGGTATGATCTGATAAATCTTTCTTCGCCATAATTAACAACAGTCGGGTTTTAGGTTATTACAGACATCCTCTATCTCATACGTTTAATGAAACACGTTTTACATTTTGATGTAGGCGATTAATATCATTTCCGTTATAAGAAGGAAGCTCGTAAGCGAAAACATAAAATACCATATACAAACCTAACGTTACATTGCCATATTATAACAAACGTATATTGTGTGTAAAACAATACTGCTTTGAAACAAGAGCGGCATCCTTTATCACATCTGGGTCAAAAAGCAAGCATAAATGGTGCCGACACATTAAATGCTTTTGTTTCAATTGTTTAAATACGCAGGTAATGAGTTACATTAGAGTCGCGTATGTACAGGAGTTATTAATCTATAAGAAATTTTATAACATATATTACAGTATTTGTTTTAATTTTATTTATATTAAATATTTAATGATGGTAAGTCTCAGTTTCCAAAGACCGTCTATGTACCCGGTGTGCAAACATTACTGTGTTTTCGCTTTGTAGCTGATGAAGTTACTAGGGCAACGAACGACCCTGCTTTTATGCGGGGGTAATACGATCCGTAGTATGGTATGGCGCGTCAGTATGTGCTAAGAACCTAGTCATTCAACGCTGTAGAACTAAAATCTACGGCGTTCAGCAACGAATGGCCATTAGGATTGTACGAGGATACCGTACAATATTCTTTGAAACGACGACAGTCTTAGCTCGCCTTTCGCTTCTGGATATTCTGGCAGATATGGATGCGAGGGTGTATTTGTGTCATCCGCTAGAGCGGTGGGAGTGAGGCAGACGAAGGAACGCCGTAGAGCTTTTGCAAAGTCGTACGCTAGGCTTTAGAAAGAGAGGTATGATCACAAACGCGTTGTGGCGGCGATCCCGCCGGTCTTCGATATCTGGAAGTCTCACCTACAGACTTACACAGATATTAACCGAGCACGGGTGTTTTGGCGATTATTTATGTAAGATTGGACGCGCAGCGACGGCGAATTGCTTCTACAGTGGAGGAAGAGAGCAGGATTCCCCATCGCACATGCTCGCGGTATTATCTTAACTAGCGCCTCGTTGTTATGGACAAGCTAATTCTTATCGTTAGTCACATCGTTTCGTAAAATAAAACAAAAATATTTACTATATATTTTATTAAATGTGAACTAGACACTTACTTTCAATATCATATGCTGCTAAGTAATAATGAGGCCGTGGATGATTAAGCATGATTATCCTGAGTTCTTGGGCTCTCATATTATACGTTGACAACCGGACCGCAACAATGTTGTTATACCCACAGATTTATAATAGGAGGGTGGAGTTATCAAAGTGCTTTCGAAAAAAAACAACACCACTTAAACTTCATGATATGACTCTGAAGTAGGACCTCCGTGTTATTAAAAACATTATGTTTTTAGTGTATTATTACAGAAATAGTAAACAAGTTATATTGAATAGACTCCTCTGACCTCCTTAATTAATACACCAATACTTTTACGTATTTTCGGATCCGTTACTAAAATATAATAATTGATATACATTATGCTATTCTAACTTTAACAACAAGCTTACGATTTTATAAAAACAATTTAATCTGTTAATATTAGAAACATCTCATTTTTGTAAAGAAAACCGCAAAGGTTAATTTGATTATAACATCATTTTTACCAGCTAAAGGTGTAGCTTGTAAAATTAAATTTTGAAACACGTACATTCTTAATATATTATGCAAAGACCGTAATCTGGATAAAGATAATTTCGTCCCCATATCATTGCTTGGAACCCCTGGAGTACTCAATAACAATGTTAATTAATTTATGTTTGCGTATTCCATGTATAATAATTTAAACAAAAAAAAATCGTTATTATAAATTAGATCACAAAATTTATTATAATTATGATGAGGACGATTAATACTACTTTTAACCGACGACAATTAGGATGTATGATATCGTACCTGCTTATAAGTTAGATCCTTAAAAAATAAAGGTGAAAAAATAGTAATTCGCTTTTTCCTATGAATAATTTTGGTTTCCAATCATCCAGTCATCAGTTGTTTGTAAAAAATTTTAATAAGTGGACGAAATAGGCCTGACTTGCACATTAGATATATTAAACAAGAAATGCAAAAAAAAATGTTCGTTCGAATAAGAACTAAAACGTAAAATAAAGTGCTTTTATTATGACAGAGTACAACAAAAGAAAGTATAACAAAGAAATCAGGTTATTTACACACCTAAGTAAATTTCAAAATAAATATTGCGTTAGTGAACAAAAGAGGTCTAAATTAAAACCATTTACATTCTCTATTATCTGGTGTTTGACGATAACCACGCAAATCTAAATGGATTAAAATCATTCCAAGCCTCAAGAAATATTTTAAATGTAATGTTTCATATACAAATTACTAACGCAAAAATTATCTTAAAAAATATCGTTAATTAAGGCAGTAAAATAATTAAAGGAAATAAAACAAATTCAATTTTGTGTGACGAAATATATTCAAAATTAATTACAAGTTCCAGTTCGTATTGTAAGAGTGGAACTACATAAAGGTTATAGATATTTAATTCTATCAAACACTACTAATCCTGCTAATAACTCTGTAATGAAATCATTCTTACATTTCAAAGTTACAACTATGGTGGTGTTATGGGTTGTCAAATCCTATATACTTTTCTACAATTGGAAATAACTATATTATACCTGTAATAATAATATACCTAGGTATGGAATGTATCAAATCTCTGAATCACTTTTTTTTACATAGTGAATCAAACATTATTTAAGAAAAATTAAGGTATATGACAAGCAGAATTTTAACTTGCTAGTATGTAATACGCCTTCCCATAGAAATGAGGGGCTTGTAAGGTTTTTTACATAGCACAATAATATTTTCGTCCTCCTGAGATATTATCTTTAGTAGTTTCACTAACTACAGATTATTTTATAAGAACACATTACATATTATTAGTCAGAAAAAACAAATAAGCTACGCATTTCTATTCATAATTTTCATTATTTTATTTATTTGCAAAATTCTGAGTTTTAGATAAAATTTTTAAAACAATATTTCATTTGACATCAATTTAATATTAAAGCGACTTAAAGACGACAAAATGATAAATTCTAGCAAGGTTTAGTAACGAAAAAATGAAATTATTGTTTTTCCATATACAGACAATTTAATATAAAAATAATTCAAGCGTTCAGTTGATTGTTAATAAACAACCCAAAAACATTTGCGTTACTACGAAATTATCGATTTCTTTATTTTATAATAGATAATTATGAAGATAATAACATACAACGGAGGTCGCATGATTAAACCAGGTTTAAGATCTTCCACACGTAATCCTAAGCGAGGTCAAACATGATTAACCACCCGGTATATACTGTGCGAATTTATACAGTAATGCAAAACCGGCTTTTATTGTATTAATCTTTATTCATACGATGGTTTTCACTATAAAAACCTTTTGAAATATTCATTTTAAGCAAATATTGTGTTAATATATCTTTTTAAATGTAGTTTTATACTTATTTTTTATTAGAGAGAATTTAATTGTAAATTTATGTACTTATTTACAAATTACTTATTGCAGTGAAAATATTAAACACTATAATATTTCGTATTGGAAGCCTTCGTGATCGAAAGAAATTAAAAAAAAAAGTAAACAGACAGATGAGATTCCGATAACGAGCTTTCTAAAGTTTTTTTTTAAATTAAATTTGAAATTAAAGGAATTGCACATTGTCTATCTGATCGGCACAATTTTTTTCAGTTTTTGGATGCAAACTTACAAACGAGGATCATGCCCCAACCTAATGCTAAAATTGTATAAATGTATAATTTATTAAAAAAAATATTTTTATATTATTATAACGTAAATGTTCAATATTGGAGTTTTAAATGCAAGTTAAATAAATGATCATCTACACAGTGTTAGGATTATTATATACTAAGGTTAATCAGTGTCCTAACTTCCCACTGTCGAATGTTTCGGACAATTCGCAATAACGTAGACTTAATGATCCTTTCTCCCCGTGGGATAATTCAAACCAAACTGCGACGTTTGCAACACTATATTGTCGCTTTTGCAACATAAGATTATTTGCAGAAAAGGAATAAAAAAAATATTGGTGAAAAAGAGCGGGAAGATTATACAAATAATAATGAAATCATCGTCATTGATAAAAATATTTTTAACGATGTTCTGAGGATTAATAACAAAAAAAGAAAATAAATTTGATTTAGTGGCGACTATATATGATCATTAGGTTTATGAGCGCGTCGCAATTGGCATAAAATTAAAAAACATTAAGAGTGAGACTTTTCAAGAAGTTGCGACCTTTTAGTAAGGTAAAGAATGTTGAATATTTGTAGTATTCATTGATTTATTATTATACAGTTACCAAAGATATTTAGAAGGTGCTCTCATTTGATCAGTAGCGACGGAAGCGGAAATTAGGACAGACTTAAATCGTTATAATAGAGAACTAATTCAAGAGGGTGCACTATTTGCATCGTAATTAGTTTTCTGACTTTAATAACAATGTTGTTGTTATAGGCTGTCAGGCGATATGAAGAGACGAAAATCTGTACTATAATGAATATAAGTATCCCAGTTGAGTGTTTTCATGTATTTGTTTTAAAAAATAATAAAAAAAAAATGGTGGTGAGTTTATAAGTCAGTCATTACATCTCAATCTTGAATTAGGAGGAGATATGAGAATAAGCATACGGTGAAATAAAACCTTTGCTTTTAGTTTCGCAATTCCTATTAACATAAAATTTTCCAATTCCAGGTATAGTTTATGCTCAACTGTCGTGGGGTGCTCCTGATGATGATGGTATCAATATTAATGAGGGATGGCGTAACTCATTTTTTTTTAGTAAAACTTCCTTATATACTTCTGATTAAATAATTGATTCCGCCTCTCCGTCCGTGCGACCGTCCGCCATTCCTCTCTCTCTTCTCGCTCACATATCTCCTACCTCTTCTTCCCCATGTTCCGTTTCCAACATTCATAATAATATATTATTTTATAAAATGTTTAATATTTTTTCCGATTAATAGAATTATGATGTTGTATATAAATAAATTAGATATAATTATAATTAATTAGAATAATAACTTCCTTGCACTCTTTACTTTTCATTCACTAAGATGCAGTTCTTGTGAGCGACTTGACCTGGTTAGACCAATGGGTGATCCACCGCGTGGTCCTTTTCCCTTCGGCTTGTCCACAACCATTATTTTATCTAAGTAAACGGGGGGCGGCGGACAATATGCCCAAAACAACTAAAAATCTTCTGCAAAACCCTCTATAAAAAAAATTAAAATCCTCTGGTACCTTTATGTACGCTAATTTTAAATAAATAGTTATAACTAATATGTCTGCCTAGGACTTTATTATTCTACGTAACGACATTGACAGCTCCGACCTGATGGCAAGAAATTTACCTATAACAACTCGTAAGATACTGTTCATACGGCACCTTAATCAAACATAAAAGGTTATGTTTAGCTACCTCAGTAATTTCACTAACTACACCAGCAAGCAGAAATAGATACTTTTGGTAACTATATAGACTTAGCACCAGTTAAATGTTGCCAGAATTAGTATATTTACACAGCAGCAAACTGCTGTCATCAAAGGTGCCAAGAACTTATGTTGTAAAGCAACTGAAGAATATAATTTAAACAAAAACATAGTCGATGATATTTTATTCATTTATTCATTAAAATATATCGAAATAAAGAAGGAAACAAAACGCCACGTCGCCATCACAAGGAATGTTTCTAATGCAAAATTTTATAACAACCTAGAGTTGTCGAAAAATGAAACCGAAATACATAGAATCGCGAAAGCACGATATAACAATTCTAAAGACATGACATCGTTTAAATACATAAAAGACGACTTAAACAAACTAATAACTGATGACGATAAAATTAAATCCAGATGGGTAGAGTATTACAAAGATCTCTTAAATGTAAACCATCCCAGAACATTTAATCCGTCACCACCTAAACCAGTTTCTGGACCCATACCACCCATAACAGCATACGAGATTCATAAAGCTCTTCACCAAATGAAAAATTGTAAAGCTACTGGTCCAGACGAAATTCCCGCAGAGGTATGGAAAAGTGTAACAGAAGGCGGAATACCATGGCTACAAGAACTGTACAATAAAATAAGTGACGGTAACCAAATACCTAACTCGTGGCGTAACAGTTTTCTTGTTCCATTTTATAAAGGAAAAGGTGACGTGAGAGACTGCGGAAACTACAGAGCAATTAAACTTATGGCCCACACATTTAAAATATGGGAAAGAATCTTAAACAACCGCCTGACTGACATCATTACTTTAACCCCTAACCAATGTGGCTTTGTAGCTGGAAAGAGTACCTCGGACGCAATACAGACCATTCGTTTACTGCTAGAAAAAGCTAAAAATAAGCGATCTAATCTCCATATGGTCTTTATAGATCTCGAGAAAGCTTTTGACCATATTCCTCGCGACTTGATATGGGAAGCATTAAGATCTCAGCTTGTACCCGAAAAATATATTGCTTTAATTCAGGATATGTACACTGACATAACAACTCAAGTAGTATCCCCTGCAGGAACGAGTGAGAAATTTGCAATTGCGGCCGGAGTACACCAAGGATCAGCGCTTAGCCCATTGCTGTTTAACATCACCATTGACTATATCACCAAACGATGTCAAAAAGAACTGCCCTGGAATATATTGTATGCAGACGATGTTGTCCTTATATCCGAAAATGAAAACGACCTTCAAAGAGATTTAGATTCATGGATTGAGGCTCTAGAAGGGAACGGTTTAAAGATTAGTAGGAAGAAGACTGAACATATGTCTTGCATATTTGACGGTATAACAAATGGAGATGATATTCGAGTTTTCATAGAACAAGTAGCTCTACCAAAAGTTGACTATTTCAAATATTTAGGATCCATAATAAGCCACGATGGAAAAATAGACGAGGATGTGAATCACAGAACCGCCACAGGATGGCTTAAATGGCGACAACTCACAGGCGTAATGTGCGACTCTAGAATACCGTTAAAAGTAAAAGGAAAAGTTTATAAAACAGCAGTTAGGCCAGCCTTGCTGTATGGCTCAGAATGTTGGGCCACCAGCAAACAACACATGAACCGGCTACAAACTACGGAGATGCGCATGCTACGCTGGTCAGCGGGTGTCACCCTAATGGATAAAATTAGAAACGAATATGTCAGAGGAAGTTTCAAAGTCGCTCCCATTCCGCAAAAACTAAAAGAGAGACGTCTACGTTGGTATGGCCATGTTCAGAGGCGACCTGAAGATCACATGGTCAAACTGGCCTTAAACATGCCGATGACAACGCGAACCCGCGGTAGACCACCTACCACTTGGTTGACGACGATCCAAAGGGATATGAAGGAAATCAACCTTAACGAACAAGCCTCTAAGAGTCGTGCTATCTGGAGACTTAGGACGAGGAAGGCCGACCCCAATTAACTGGGAAAAGGCGAAGATAGAAGAAGAAGAAAAAACATAGTCGATGATGATGATGATCTTGCCGTTCAAGTAAGTTCACCAAACTTTAAGTGATGACACAGAATGGAATGGATGTAAAAAACAAACGCGTGGAACTATTCCAATAGCAATTAAACGTGCGGTGCGCTTATAAGAATGGGTTAAGTAATGGTCCTCGTAGATTTGTTGGCCTTGTACCAGTGTGCGCCTACCGTCATAATCAACTCATTGTTATGTTCCTCGGTTACGGACAGATAAAATATAATATAAATGTTTTTTTTATATGTTCAGATTAGAAGTATAAGGGGTGTAAGGAGTTCCGAACAACAACTCATGGGACTCAAGCCAACCCCACCTTCTCGTGGTGTATCCTACTAATCAACAGGCGAGGCTCTGGCTTCCAACCCGGATTGTCGAGACTATCTCCACACATCAATCTTGTTTTCACGTTGTTTCGCCATCTCGTCCTATCTCTGGGAACTCAGAGAGCATCGTAGACTGTTTAGTGGAGTGTGTTGCCGACCTGGTCAGACCAATGCATTGGGTTCCGGCCCCTATGCGTTGGTATGACCAGCGGCTTCTTTGCTTCCACTTGGCCAGTAACAATAAGTTTTTTAAGATTTTCTCTATATTTCCTGGCAATGTGTTCGAAGTACTCTAAGATTCACTTGAGGCAGATGGAGAAAAGCCTAGTTTTTATTATGAGCTTGTAAATCCAAAAAAAATCTTATGCCTCGGTCATGTACTCCGTCATCAGTGACCTACTGCAGCTGATTATAATAGGTAAAGTTTCTGGGAAACGAGAGGTGAGGAAAAGGAAAGTTATAGTTGTGGAATATCAGGGAATGGAATGGTATGTCTGGTGCGTCCGAATTCTTCCGCCGAATCAGAGACAGAGAGGACTGTACCCCGCTGATCGCAAACCTTTACTAGTTGGAGAGGCATTTTAAGAAGAAAAAGAGGATAAACGAGCAAAAACAACTATTAAGTTAAACGTAACTTTTTAACTAAAATTTCAAATCTTCTCAAATTCCATAATCTTTAAAATTACAGTATTATAAAATATTGTTTTATAATTAGGTTCATCATTTTCATCGTCCGATAGACGTCCACTGCTAGACCATGGCCTCCTGCAAAGATCAGCTCCTGCATCGATCGGTCCTACAATAATATGTTAAAAATATTCAATTAAATATTTATATTGCCAACAGACCACTGGGCTCTGCATTCCGGTTTGTAGTGTGGCGTGTATCTATCACCACAAGAGTACCGTCGCGACGCCGCTCTGGACTGACGTTCTTTGTTATTCCGTCATCGTCCTCTCACCTGGCACTCGAAGACTAAGCAATCGCATCTGTCGCTTATAACAAATGCTGAGTTTTTAATTTGTTTATTTATACGGTGCGTTGAAAGAAACAAGAGCGCAGTATGTACGAGTATGGCGCTTTCAAATAATCAATTAAGTATAAAAGACTGGGCATCTTGCGGTAGAAATCACTTATATTCCTACAACAGCCGAGTTAACTGTAACTGCTAATATTTAATACTTTTACTATTGTAATGTGAATGTTACGAAATATATATATGGGTACTGTTTGAAGCACGCGGTTTATTTAGAAGAACTAATTTTACAATCTCCACATTGGTGACCCGACTTTATCTGCAAAAAAAGGCCATAGTAGGACACTGTAGGTAGTAAAATTACTACGGTAACGAGACTTAATATCTTACCTCTTAAGGCGTCGAGCACAATATGGTGCAGTGTAGATCAACCTAACTGTCGACCCGTTGTGGCTAGGCGTACTGTATACTATCAGATAGAGGAGCTGCACCTTTCATCTCTTCAACTTAAAAAAGCTTTGTAGTTATATAACTTAAGCACTAATAAAAACTAAGTTATTTATTTGATAACAGTAAACATTAGATGTAGTATATCAACATAAGTTGACTACATCATAGTTTAGAGAAGATTAGATTACTTTGTATAATGTGGTGTACTGATGGATCATCGTTACAACCGACAGACGTTCACTGCTGGATATAGACCTCCCCAAAGATCCCACATCGATCGATCATGCATGCCCGCCTCCAGCTGCTTCCAGCAATGTTCACCAGATTGTCGGACCACCTGGTAGGTTGATGTGACTCTCTCTCTCTCCTGATGTGACTTGAAGCTCCTTCACGAGGTTCACTGTAAAGCCAAGGCCATGACTCGGCGCCAAAAGTCATCAGAAACATCACACACGTTTTAAAGTCCTTTGTCTTTAGACATTGCGGTAGTTGGGACGAGAATATGCTGCCCAGCCAATTTGGAGTCGTCGATTGACCTCATTCTGAAAGTTGGATCTACCAAGCTGAACTATTTATCCCAAGTAAATATATCCATCAATAACTTCCATTGTAGAGCCTGCAATCATAACTTATACTGATGGATTAGTTGCTATTTCATTTTTCGCTAAACTTAGCGAAAAGTGAAATAGCAACTAATATATAGGGTGAAAGGTAATAGGTGTAAAAGATCGGGAGGGGCTAAAGTATAGCTGGTATCCTATCTGTTTATGTATGGAATATCCCATCCAAAAATAATAGTTCTGGCGTTATAAATTTTTTAAATATTTTTAAATAAAATCCCGATTTTCTATGAAAACATTCGATGATTTTATTTCTTACTTATTTCTACACAAATTTTAATGTAATAATTTTTGTTTAATCATTGTTTTATTAAATTAAATTAATAATCTTCACTTAGAGAATAAAATTTTTAAATTAGGTTCTCTGAAAGTCGTGACAGTAACAAATAAGGCGTCATACTTACATTTTTATTTTATCTTAAAATAAAATGTTATGTATAAAATTATTAAAACATTGATCGGTAGAACGTAATTTCAAGTCTCTATTTAAATGTGCATTGCTACACAAAGGGGCATTTCACTTCCAATCCTTCTTAGTGCATAAGCACAACGATCCGTAGAAAATAAAAGCAAAATAAAACAGTTGTCACTTATTGTTGACGCCATATGCTTTTCATTTAAAGCTTAACAAAATAGAAAACTACTTCATTTCAATTTTGTCTACGAGTCGCTATAGCAAAAAAGAAAGATATTAATATTGAACTTTTTTAGAAGTAAAGGGAGTGCATACACTAAAGTTTTTTATTTAAAAAAAGTTTGTACCGTTTGTTTCTATGACAACTACTACGTTTTTAACAGACTTGCATACCTAAGTGGTGAACGTGTGTTAGGTTTTCTTGCCTTTATGCAGGGTAAATAAATATTATTTATTCTTTCCGATTTATTATTATACTACCAATTATTTGTCTATGAAAATGACAAGTATAACAGTAACGTCAATGTCAAGAACGTATATCAATCTTGCAATTATATTTTACGAAAAAGTTATTGTTGCCTGAAATCCATTTTGTATTATTATTATTTATCTATAAAATATTTTCAACATGTTTCATCGTATTGTTACATTATTGTTGACAATTACATGCTATTGTAGCTTAGGCAGCACTATGTCCACCCATTTCCCTGCCTACTCCTTAGATAAAATGTTTAACGCTCTTGCAAATCGTTGTGTGAACCAGTTTCTTGTATCTCAAATTAAGAACAAGAGTTCGGAATGCAATCTAACAGTCCCACCTTTCAAGAGTGAACAAATGCAGTGTTTAATTTTTTATGATATGAGTACACAGTTATGTGACGCAGTTGAAAGTACAAAACTATTTTCGCAAGAATATTTAGACAAAGATGAAAATATAGATGATTTGTGTAACAATATTGCGAAATCATGGAAATTTTCTAATTTAACTGATATACCAAACTACAGAACGACAGTTGAGAATGTTTTTAATAAACCAGAACACTGCAAAAAAGTGTGCGGAGTTTCTGAAGTTTTAAGTTATGATACAAATAGCTTTTGTAAATATTACAAATGGGGATCAGAAATATTGAAAATTCAGGCAAGCACCCCTAGAGCTGAAGAGAAATCAACAAACAATGAAGTAGTGGATACAGTTCCCGAACAGATTGTTAATACAAATACGAAAACTATGGATTTAGATACTGCTAATAACACAGTAGCTTCTATTATCAAAAATAAAGATGTTGTTACCAATAATAATGATAGGGAATCTAATCCTTCTGATATTCAAACAACTATAAAAAATGTACATGAAAATGAAAGCACTGAGCATAAAAAATATAAAATACCAACACCGTTAAAAGTTGAAGTTTCTGGTGCAGAATTTCAACAAGCAATTAAAAAAAATGAATTTATTTCTCCAATGCAAACAGCAGATGAGATAAATACCAATGTACAACATTCAGTTGTTGTACAGAAACCTGATCTTTCAGGTAATACAGATACTGAGAAGATATTGCCAGAAGAAGTACCACCAAAAAAGGATGATATAGAAAAAGAGGATCAGTTATTAAATAACCAGAAGGATATGGTGAAGGATGATATGGAAGATGATGCAGGTAAACATAAAAATCTTTAACATTCCTCTTGTGATTTGTGGTATAAAATTGAGATAGGAACAATGTAGTGTTATTTTATCCAATCACAATCTCTTATTAACCTAAGGTTATTTTTTTATATAAAATAACAACTAATATATATAACATATAATAATAATCATAGTGGAAATTGATACATTATGAGTTAAAAAGATTTTAAAAATCTATCTGCAAACTTCATATCTGTGAGCCATCAAAGTCCTTCAATTGATTTACAGCATTTATTCATCAGAGAATAGAATTTCAAAGTGATGGTACATCTGCTAATGTTCACTCAGTCAGCATAGTGAATTTAGATCTAGTATGAGAAAGCCTTAAGCATAAGCAGGAAGAACTTAATGTATTTATATGTATTACAAGGTACAAAAAAGAATATAATCTACTTACAGGTATCATTTGTTATTTGTACTTTGTATACATGTATAGTATGTATGTAAAACATCTCATGATTCATAAATTTGTGTAGAAGAATATGAATTTGTACATGTTTATGCTGTGTATATATAATGCAAATCATTTTAAAAATGTATGGTATTTGTATTTTTATATTTTGTACTAAGTATTAAAATTACCCTCTTATTGAAGTGATCCTTATATTGACTAACACTTTTTAATAAGTTTTTATATTCATTTATTTCCGTTTTCAATTCAAGTTTAGATTAAAAAAATATTAAGGACTATTGCACAATTTTTCAGATTCCGAAGAGGAAGACAAGCAAGACTTGCAAGATGATACAGAGATTAGTATTGGTAAAGCAGATCTCCTAAAATTAGAAGAGGAGAAAAAAGAAAACAGTAACAGTAATGTTCCACTTATAACATCTTACACTGCTGAAAAATCACAAGGTTTATATTATCTTAATTTTTTGTAGGTATAACTTTATTTCTATATAATATCATCATCATCACGTCAGCAGCCAATAGACATCCACTGCTAGATATAGACCTCATCCAAAGATTCCCACCTTTGAAGGGGTTCTTATGGGAGGATTTGAGCCATTTCGCACAATGCTGGCCCAATGCAAGTTGATAGGAGCCAGAGCTATGTTTGTTGATTAGCAGGGTGCACCACAAGCAGGTGAAGTTGGTTTGGGTTCCTCGAGTTATTGTGCAGACGCCTTACACCCTCTGTTGTGGCTGATTATGTGTATGATATCATGTAATATGTAAAGAGTTCCTTTTTTTGTTATAGTTTGTGTGTATGTTTTTTATATAAGAGGTATTATAAAATCTTATTTCATGCACTTTTTCATAGCTATTATTTTCATTTGTGCAGTTTTAGAATTATCAGTAACAATGTTAAATTTTGTTATTTTACATTGTAAAAATGCAGTTTGCATAAATTTACTAATTTATATTACCACAAGAGAATATAAAAATTAAGACAATTGGAATTATAAGACAATTTTCATAAGTTTGTTAATTATAGCATATTCATGTATTCATAGTATGATTATTTCTTTATTTTTAAATATTATAATCATTGGGATATTGCTGCTTAATAATTAAAACATATATTTTACATGTATAACCAATATAAATATAGAGTCATTTATTATAATTATATAGTTATTTAATATATTTTTAATACTCTTTGTTCCACATTGTGCTGTTAATTTCTGCATGAACCATGCTGAAACTAATTAGTAACAGGAATTTAGTGTGTTTATAAATATTAGGTTAATTAAATGTAAAAAGTCATAAATTACTAGCTATAATATTATTTTTCAGATTTTATCTCCAAAATACCTCAAGATGATTTCCCTGAAGATGATGATCACTTCATATCTTTCTTTCTGACTGCAGTGATTGTTGTAGTTCTTCTCTATATTCTTTATCACAACAAAAATAAATTTACTAAAGTGGTAAGTAGTACATTTTTCAAAAAGTTCATTCTTATATAATGTTATAAATTTTCCAGCAAAAATATATTTGTTTTTAAAGTAAATTTTTATTGTGTCAAGGGTTTTCAGAATGTCTAGTCAAAAATTTATAAAATTACTACTGGCAATGGGAGATTTTTCATCTATTGATTTGTTGAGAGCTTGTGCCACTATTTCCACAAGATAACACTTGCTGATAGTATTAGCTTTATGAGACATAACTATATTAAATCTCACTACCTGTGGAACAGTCTATAATAAATGTAGTTATATAATTTAGTTTAAAATAAAGACATAATTCATCATCAGCCCTGATTTGTCCACGGTTGGATTTGTTCCACCCACCAAACTCAGACCTTAGCTTTTTATGTCCATCTACCTATGGCCATATACAAAATTGTTGATTTCTCTGGTGGCAGGGTCACTTCAGGTTAATTCTTTGCTATTGACCCAAATTGACAAAAGAAATGTAGTTTTGTTTACATACTGTGTATTAGGAGATGGCTTCTGTAAGCGAAGACAGAATAATAGTACTAATGATACCTTTGATGATGGGAAGGAAAACATCTATCCTGATAAAAAAAAACATATTTTTAAAACGATTTATTAGTATTATTTACGCTCCATTATGTTAGTACAGCTAAATGAAATGATAGTTTCATAAAAAATACATTACTTAAAAATTTGGTATGACACATCTTACCGATCTAAATGCACCGTGGCCTTATGAAATAAGGTTCAAATTGAAACCAAATACATCTCGTAGCGTAAATAAATGTATTCCTTTTAGCAGGTGATCTCCTAATACACAGTATATATTAAGAATTCAAACTTTTAACTAAGTAATGAGCGACTATAATTAGTTATTTTCAACAATTTAATTGTCTTGACATTGTGATTAATCTACTTACCTTTTAATATACTTGCTCCAGAGAAAGTGCTGGGGTGATATCAGTGCTGGCATTTTGTTGTGGTATCGTTTTTCGACCGGTCTGTATGTGTCTACCAGTCAGATATTGTTAAATTGCTTTCATGTTTCCTATAATGGCTAGTGTTTTGTAATATGAACTTTGAGAACAATCGCCTAAATTTGCCTTCAGGTCCTTGGTTTGATAGTGGAAGGACGACAACACGGACGCCGTAGGAACAGCCGCGGCCACGCTTATAGACGTCTTGACACTTTAGAACAGGCAATGAGCACAAACTCTCCTGCTCCACCTAGTAAAATTATATATTGAGTTTAGTTTTTAACTAATTTATTTCTAGAATATCTTTTTTACTATACCTACTTGATATAAATCTCATTTCGAGAAGAAGCAATAAGCGATTTAATTGGAACCTGATTGGTTAGCAAGTCTGAATTTAGATATTTTATATTTTACACGAAAGTCAAAGATTCTTCAAGATTTACGACTAAAATATATGTAAGTCCAATAGGACTACAATAGGAATACAATTTGCTGTTATTTATTCCGGTATGTCATAGTGATGCATTTTGAGATAAATCTATCTGCTGTCATAGATTTTTTAATAACTAATGTAGTACAACTCTTCAAGTATTTTTAACTTTGTATTATCACCTTCGCAACAGTTATCCAGATCAATCACTCATGCTTCGATCGCATTTAGCGCTTTTTGGCGACCTTGCCAGATTGTCCTTTCACGTTGTCGAGAACTTTGTACGGGCACGAAGCTGTCATTAGAGGATCTTACTCCACCCGGCATCAGTCTTTAGAGCAATATGTTCTTCCTATAGTCATTAAAGCCTAGCAATCCTTTCAATTTATTTCGACCTGTCATGAATTTGCAACAAACTACTCCATTTACGGATTGATTACGGTCAACTGTTTTAAAATTAAAGCCATCGAAGATATATAGCTTTTTAATGCTTTTTTTTAGTTTATGTTTCGTAAATGTGCCAAACATCCAGAACAATTGTTTTTTGATTGAAAATAGATTTGATTAAAATGTATTAGGCGATTAGAACGTGTTAAAGGATTCAAATAATATTCACAATAATACAGTTGTAGAGAGATTGACAAGTCATTAAGAAAGAATATGGTTAATTAGCACATACAATAATAAAGATTATTTACTTGGATGTGTTTTATTTTTATGAGGGCGTTGTGGCTAGAGAAATTACTGGGGAAACGAGTCTTAATATTTTGTGTCTCCAAGCGACGTACACAATGTTCATTGTATATCAATCGTTTAGCGCAATGTTATTGCAGCGTGTATCACTGATCATTAAATAGGCAGTGCTTGTCTTTACTTCGTGGAATATAAAAAAAACACTTTACATTTATTTAACCATTATAGCTTCAAAGATTAGCGATATTATTCTTTGTTGTATTTGCAATTTATATCTACCGCATAGTGCTTCCTAGAAATTCGTAATCATAAAAATACATTATTGGGAGTTGAAGTGTTTTAAGTGGTTTTTTTAATAGCATGTAATCATTTCAGCTTATTGTTGTTATCTGTTGAACATAGATCTCACCAATCCTTTTCCAGAGCGACTGGTCTGACGCCATATATATATAAAGCATGTTAAATTTTTTATTTCTTTAAACACATGGAAAATCAGTATACCAATTATTATTAAAATTACAGCGGAATGTAATGGAAAAAAAACCAAAAGGCGTTCATAATATGTTTTAATGGTTCTTTTTAAATGTTTAAATATTTTATAAGTGACGTGTGGAATCATAAGCTTTTCAATAAGCTCATTGAGGATTTTAATATACGGATATTTTTTTCTAAGTTACTACAAATAGATAAAATCTATGGTGTAGATTATCCATCATTACAAATTTACTCCTTTTTTACAATCGGTTCTAACAAGAATAAATTATATGAACAATAATACTATTAATTAAAAGTACTTTCAACTTAAAGTCGAAAAAGTATTATAGAGAAGAAATTTTCCGCATATTATTTAAGATTTATTTTGAAAATTGTTATAAAATCGAATATTTAACTTACTGAATCGACGTGGATCTCATTATGTATTTTTTATTTCAGAAGTAAATATATAAAGGGTCTGTTCTTGTTTTATTATAATCTGTATTGTTCCAACAGAAATAAGGTAACTAAAATGCATAACTTAAGTCTGCTTTTTATTCGAAAATAAAATCTTTAGAACGACGACTTAAAAAGTGCGGTCAAAAGAATTATACAGAAAAGAACAGTTGGCGTGCATCTATCTGATGTTGCGTCTTTCTGCCATCATTATGCTTTCCAGTCCAATTTTGGAATATTTAATATTTGCTTATTTGTAAAATAGGCCACTACAAATAGTAAAACAAATTCGACCTGTAACTTAACACAAATTTTAAACTAAATAATTTCATACCTAGTTTACTTATAAAAAAATGATGATGTCAATCGGTGTTAATATAATCTTTTATAAGTTAAAATAACCATAGGGTAAAATAGTAGCATAACTATTTGAGACTATTAAAAGCCTCTTCGTTATTTGTTGTTACTATCTCTATAAATACTGTTACAAGGTGCAAAAATATTAATCTTGCAAATTCTGCTTTCAGTTAATTGAATATTGATATGGGGTGTAACATTAGATCCCACATAATCTTGTCTTTCAGACCCTGGATATCTTTTGAAAATTGTTTCATCCACCGGACGCAAAAACATTAAGTGAGAAATCATTTTGAACTACTTAAGTTAAAGTAATAGTACCGAAAACCAAAAGGTTTTCGCTCAAAAGGCAGCAGTATATGAAACACTAAAATATTTATGAACAATAATAGTCATTACGGTATACCTTTTTTAATATATAACAAACAAAACTATCTGATTATATTTCAAAATGTAACATACTAAAAGTTTAAGTTAAAATTGAAAATCAATGTTGTGGATTATTGTATTAAAGTCGAGATTTGTTAAAGACTAAAATAATAAATAACATAGATTAGTGATAATGCAGGAGGGACATTTTATGGTTTATATTTGCGAACATTAACCATATTTATTAATACTTAATCTGATAAAATACTCTGCGGTACAAGAAACAAAATTACGAGCGCTTAATTTTGATGTATATACATACCAGAAGTTTTTTAATGCTTGGAATAAAATATCCTAGTTCAGTTAACAATAGTCGATCAAAAAAAATTTAAATACTATATGTTACATTTGAGTTCAGTAAAAACATCATATTTACAATAAATTATATAAACCAATACCTTTGCACTACTATCGCATCTAGACAACGGAGCTTTATAAGATAAAATAAGTTTTAATAAAGAAGCCTTTTTATCGGAAAATTGCATTCATAAAAATGTGCACAAAACTACATTGGCGAGCAAAGATTTGGAATCACTTATTTGAAATTGGCTCCGCGCGATCTTGTGTACTAAATATTCTTTTAATAATAATAAAAGTTACATCATTGTAAAAGTTCAACTCTTAACTTTAAACTGATACCAAATTCATTAAAAACAAGGCAGTATTTAAGAACCTATCCCGGATTAAGTGAAGAAGGTAAGAAAACAAGGAAATATGGAAAAATAATGAATGAATAAAACAATAAATAAATATTTTATTTAGCCTTTAAATTAAGTGTTAGGTTTAGCCTTAAACAACTAATTTTTCTAGTACGTAGATATGTAATAGAAAAATATGTGAACAATCCAAAGTGATCGATTTCTAACAACTAATTTATTAAAGTTTAAGTATCTGAGATAAAAACTAAGAAATTTTTATATGAAAAAGATATTTAGTTAGACGTAAAGAGATGTAGACATAAAATATTACGTAACTTGTGGTTGAGATGTAAACCTTATTATTAAAACTGTGTAATGGTGTGTATATATGTCTTAAGCGAAATGATTCATTGAATATTTAGGTTGATCATAGTTACTGAAGTTAAAGGGATGGAATTGTCTAAAATGGCTCGCATTTTGGCGCTGTAAATGTGGTGCACGTTTATTATTCAAAAAGAGTAGGGCGTCTGGAGCCCCGCAAAGGCAAACGTTGACTATCCAGCTTCACAAATTCATTTTGATACAGCGTTGTTATGTTCTTAATAAATGTTAACGAGGTGAGTAGTTACATACATTATACGCTATTTTGTTTTCTTTTCATGCGTAATTTTAGATACATATTAGATTAGATGCGAAATAAGAACTTACAGTAAAAACTATTGTACATTAATTTTTTTTTAATAAAAAGTTCTGGACACTAACTCTTAACCATTTTTAATGCTAAAACATACGGCATAAATTGTCTATAAACGTAAAAAAAGAAATGGTAGACGGTGTACTTTTAGCACAACATTCAAATATTTGTTTCATCCGTCGCAAAATTGATGTGTTCGAATTATATTTTGAAAATAGAAATTAATATGATAATTTTTTTTATATACAATGAAGCGACGCGACGAGTGGGATGTTCATGTGATGGTGATATGACCGCCCAAAAAAACGAGGCGCTGGTAGGATATTACACCCTCCACCACATTGCGTCCGTCGCCTGAGGCGTAAAATGTGTCTCCTTACCCCAGTAATTACACTAGCTACAGCGTCTTGCAAACCGAAGCAGTAATGTTTACACACTGCTGTTTGGCGGCAGAAATAGGCGCTGCGATTATTAAATTGTAAATAAATATATATTAATAAGTATTATACTTACATATTGATGATAGCTGAGATGAGATCAGGAAATGAAAGGTAAAAAGATGTTTCATAGTGATATAGATGTTCCTACAAAGTTTACTTCAAGGATATTTTACTGCGAGCTGCCTGTATATTAGATAGAGGCTCATTCAAAATTCTTACCGATCGAGGAGTAAAGGAATTGTAAAGTTAGTAAAAATTTGTTTGGCAGAGAGGAATGAGAAGAGTGAAGCTAGCAGTAAACCGAAGACAGTCTTCGTGGGTTTTTCCCTGAAACTCAAATTTGCGTTTTAAATATTCAGGGCTAAATGGATCGAATAGAATTGAAAACAACGTACCGAGTGTTCTGAAAGATCTACGAAAAGAGAGAATTAAGTTGAGAACGGAAGGAAGAAATATGGTTATACTTGCGTAACCCGAAAATATAAGTTACTAAAATTTTATACTGGTAGATCTATTTGTTTTTTTTATTTATTCTTTGAAATAAAAAAAATATTTTTTCAAAAAATACAATAACCATTACCCGAAAACTAGTAAGGTTTATCAGGATAATACGTAGTCGTGGCCTAGCTGCAGCGTAAGTCACATCCGGGCTGGTTTGCAAAGAACCATTTTTTTAACTTCGCTCATTATGTCCACCGGTGCGTTCCATAGGAGAACCATGGACCTCTGCTAATGCACTGGCGGAGACTACCGAGGAGGTTTTAGAAGGTAGAAATGCCACATAACGTCGTCTTACCTTCAGAAGCAGTATGTTATAAAAAGATTTCTCCCGCGATAATAATAATAAAAAAGGTCACTTTACTGTTGGTAGGTTCCTGTTGACGAAGACTGTCTCAGTGGGTACCACAACAGTGCCTATTTCTATCGCCAAACAGTAGTGTACAAACATTACTGTGTTCTGGTTTGAACGGCGCTGTTGCTAGTGTAATGACCGGGGTAATGAGACTCAATATCTTACGTCTTAGGCGACGAGCACAATGCATCCTAAGTAGCACTACATTGTTATTGGCGGGCAAATCACTTATAATGAGATGACCATCCCGCTCGTCTCGTCACTTAAGTGTATAAAAAAAGACGATACAGTTTAGTTTGAAGTACCAAAGAAGCATCAGTGAAGCAAATATTGGTATAATCTAAGAGAGGGATAATAAGGGTTTGCATTAGTAATCTTTTTGTGTTTATAGTTAGAAAATTTTAAAGCGATAAAGGCAACGTAAATTATAAGAAACTTTTTTGGATATTTCCGCAAATTGACGCGATATGACCGATCGATTAACAATCCCAGGTTTTTATACACTTGTGAAAAATAGAATTGCTGTTTCATTAAATGTAACGGCTGGAAGTGAGTTGAGTTCTGAATTAACCACTCCTCGAGTTCCACACTACTGTTTGTCTGTATAAATATGTGCTGCGGTGGTACCAACTTCACGGTCCTTGGCAATAGAGACCTACCATCATTAATAATAGTTTTAGAATTAATGAATAAAATCATTCCACCAATTTGTCGTCCTACACATATCTTATCAAGATTATTATTACACCAGTTTTATGTCCGCCAAGCCAACGAAATAAAATGAAAACCTTTCTTCACAAATACGATGAATATCTTTAGAAGGATCGGCTGGACATAATAGGTCCTTTGTAATACGTGAAAATGACGAGCATAGCCGAGTTTATCACATTTTGTGGCTATCTGCCGCAATTGCTTTTTTTTGCATTGATTTACTAAGGTTATTTATACAATTTCGTTCAACACTTGATTTCTTCGTTTTTCTTTTCGAATACCTTTTCTGTATACTATTATGTTAATACAGTTAAATACATTTTCAATAACAAGACGAATAATAAATATAGTCAATTTATGTAGTTATATACTCGTGTAGTTTACTGGTGGCAGGCCTGTTTTGCCGCAGACCGTCTAGGTAGGTAATACCGCAGCACCTATTTCTGCCGTCAAACGGTACTGTGCAAACCTTATTGTATTACGGTTCGAAGGGCGCTGTGCTAGTGGAATTACTGGGGTAACGAGACCCAACATCTTATGTCTCAGGAGTCGAGCGTAATGTGGTAATGTGGTGGTGGTATCATTATCTTAATTAGCGCCATGTTGTTATAGCCGAGCATATCAGTTTACCATGAGGTGAGAGTCCTGCTCGTCTCGTTGTTTATTTGAATAAAATAAAATTTATACACATGTGAATTATTTAATTTTAATATCATTTAAGAAGTACAGACTCTTTAGGATGAAAAATAAGAACCGTGTTAGAAAAAAGTAAATATTTATATTTCAGTTTCAGGACGATGACATTGAATTTGTATTATATAATGAAAGTTTGAAGGAAAAACAAATATGATAAATAACATCTATTTAGAATTGGGATTGTTTCTAGCTCCACGCTTCGAATTCATTCGTTTACTATGAGTTGAGCGGAGAGTGATTTGATTTTTTTTTTGGGAAAACTGGAGACAAACTTTGTATAACTTTCGTATAATTAATAAATATATCGTATAAAAGAATTTTCCTTTTACATATATAGTATCCACAACAGATGAATCGCTGTGAGCCATTGTACTTCATACAGCGCAAGACTGTGCTTTGTGGAATTCATTACAAGAGACCTGTGTCCAGCAGTAGACGTCGTCGACCGTCCAGGTAGGTATCACCGCAACGCAGACGAATAGAAGTGTGCAAACGTGTTCCGGTTTGAAAGGCCACATCACTGTAGCTAGTGAAATTACTGGGATAACAAAACCCCACATCTTATGTTTTAGGCCACGAGCGCAATGTGGTGCAGTGTATATCATCCTAACTAGCGCAACGTTGTTATGGGCAGGCGTACCATTTACCATTAGGTAAACGTGCTGCTCCTATCGTCACCTAGTTGAATAAAAAAAAGAGTTAATACAATGACTATATGCTTAACAAAATATTCGTCACTATAATTATATATCCCTAATATATAACACGTATAATTATACATCGGCTATTCTGGTCCATTTTACTATATATTTTTTTTTCATTATTCGACAAAGCGAATACGAACAGGACCTGGTGGTAAATGATACATAATAATGTGAAAAAATGTGTAAAAAAAATTATTAACTGTTTTCAAAACTCAAATGTACCAGTTAAATGAATTTATAAATTTGAAATTGGAATTCTTAACCAAACAGGAGATATTTCAAATCAAAGTAGTCAGTACTACAAAATGCTAATTTCGTATGTAAGGACCTAATATTTAAAAATTATTTTTTACAATTTTAAGCTCTATTACACCTAAATGTAGATAACCTTAAAACTACTTTTGTGTAATATATGTTACATAACCTGATTATATATATATTTAATTTGATGACTCATATTTTCGTTGAATTTTATTAAGGCGTTTCAAATGAGACTAATAACATTAATACTTTGAAAAAAAAAATTATTCGTTAAATTAAAGTTATTTACTTCGTTCACCGTTGCTACTTAATTTCACCGTTTGTTATCTCATAATTTGTTACAAACTTTCTCGTAAACATCGTCTATTTTGTTATTGTTTTTAGCCTAACAAGATGGTCAACTGGTGGTAAGTAATATGCTTGCATTGTAATAGGACAATTAGAAACGAGACAATCAGTCCGAGACGTAGAATTGTACACCTAGTTTTTCAGTAATTTCATATATACTGCACTCTTTAAACCTGAACACGGTAATATTCGCACATTATTATAGCAAAACTATGTGCTGGAACTCTTGGCTCGTCTTGTCGCTTAATTGAATAAAATAATAATAAAAAAACCTGTATACATAATCCTAGTTGGGCTGGGCTAAGGTGAACGGTTGCCTCTTGTCGTCGCATCGTAGAATAAAAAACAGTCATAAAGATTGCTGATGGTCTCATCAAAATTGTAGTTTTAGGACACCACAGATGGAAAAGTTTTGTCTTTTTATTTAGATCTTTACGATACCCTATTCCTATTAAACAAAGAATTATAACGTTATATAGGAATTAAAGAAACCTTTTTACTTATGTGCTAATGTCACCTATTAGTATTTAACTTCTTCTACCATTTCATTGCTGGCTGCATAGAGCATGCCATCTCGGTATTGACTGTGCCAGATAATTAATTACTAGGATGAAGCTCCTAACCTTCACCTTAGTTATACTCTTAGTTTGCTAAATTGAAATTTTTTGTATTACGATTTATTTTCGGAAGCATACTATTGTTTAGAACCTGAATTAAAGTTAATAATGTTGGAAAATAAATTGTGCACTCTTTATTATTATAAACAAAAATTATGAGTACGATGGCAAAAAAAAAACTCTATGTTTTTTGCCGGGTCATTGAAGCGCATTGCGTATATTAATAATAAAACAACGATTGAGAGTCATAGTTAACCAATGTAATAAAAAGATTCTGAGTTTGAGATACCTGTTGTTAATAAATGTCAATTTCTGACAAGCTCTTATCAGATCAATTTATTCCATGTAAAATTATCTTCGTTATAGCATACTTATTCTACTAGCTTTGCTTTCAGAGGCGTCTTTTATTATAGATAAAATTTCAACCTCATTATATTTGACCTTCTGAAATCTGTTTATAGCAGAAACACAGAGCAATATTCTTTACGCAAAAACTGTGAAATATCGTCCAGACTATTTTCTGACATTTTTTAAGTGGTAACCATAAGTTCTTACGACCTCAACAGATGTCAAAACATTGCGAATATTAACAAAATGTCGCTTGTACGTTTGGACACCCTTTTGTTAAAAATAGTATACACAACTAAGTAAAATTTTGCGCTTTTAATTTTATAACGAAAGCAAAACTTATTTTAAAATTTATTATTTGTTTTAATTAAAATTTTATTTTTTAAATCTAATATCATAAGTGCCTCTTATCTTAAACTACTGAAACCTAGTTGATAGATGAAAACTTAACAATATTGTGTGTGACTAACTACTGGTAGTATTTATGAATAAATAAATCTATTATTAATTATTTCGAAGATTAAGGAGTTACTATACTCTCTGTTCGCTTCTTGTGACTTAAATTAACTTAGAAACTCTAATAGACATCGCCGTTGTATTCTGTGTTAGTTCAATGAATATTTAAATGACATCAAGCGTAATCGGTATACATAGTGTTGATGTGTGGAAATTTAGAATTGAGGTGGTGACCATTTTCTCTTTCCTACTATTTCAAATATAATACATAAAAGTATAACATAAAAACATGAAACTGTATCTTACAAAACGTTTAATTAAAGCGAAATAAGATTTGAATGTTGCTCTGCAAATTAGAATTAAAATAATACTCTGGTCCAAAACGTGTACACCAAAATTAAAACTAATATGTTAGAAGTTATTTTAGGTTAGGTTAAATATTTCATATTCGAAGTTAATAATATTAAAGCTTGCGAACTAATTGTTATAGAAATTGTAACAACTTAAAATTTATAAGGAAAATTTGCTTATTGTGAAACTATAACTGAACTTAATGTTATCGAGTATTAGATTAAACGTTTTATTAGTTTAGTTTATTATTCTTCGGGTACGCTGTTCATATATTTTGCTGATGGAAACTTTACATTATTAAAAAGGCGTACACATATCAGAAACTAAAGCATTACAACTTTTATAATTTAAAAACGGTGTGTTATCGATTATAAGATGCAAAAGAAAAAAAATATTTTAAAATAAATTTAGCTTAAACTTATTTAAATTTGTTTATATAATTATACAAAATTACATGAAAAATTATATAAAGTTCCCCACTTGAAAAAAAAACATACATTAACGAATTGTAATTGTCAAACACTAAAGAAACTTGAAATTAATTATTAAACTAACCAAATCAGTATCTTCTTTTGAATTTTTTTGTTTCTTTATCATTTATTTTAATTTCTGTTATTTTATTATTTAGAGCAATATTATAATTAAATTACGGTAAGGAAGATGGAAATCACTAAATTCGATATTTGCCTGGAAAAATTTTTAGTAATCCAAACAATGTTACTTTTAAGGCGAATTAATATAATCATAAAGCAAATAAGAATATATGAAAATATTTCACTATCGTCCCGAATAAAAGACATACTACGGTATTTTCCTTAAAGATCCTTCACTCACTAGAAACCCTTGCTTTGCTACAGCTCACGGATGTCAATTTCTACACCAATTGTTACCGACCACTTGGAAACATACAATCGGTACGTGTTTCGTTTATTCGCTTCTTCTATTATTTTATTTCCTATCGAAGACTAATGTCCCTGTAACAAATGTTTAGAGATACCTTTTTTGACAATAAAATAACTAACGACTACTTCCTTTTGTCTTGTCTTTATTGTTATGTTATGTTATTGTTATGTATGTCTTTATTATCAATAGGTTAATAGTTTTTAAATAAAAACGTTACTAACTATGAAAACACGATTTGATTAAAAATCACTTGAACCAATATATAAGCGGTGTTTGTATATATTTTGGGTATAACATAACATTCTGGATTTTATGACCATCGTTTCATTTACATGACTTTTCTATCCTTTAAAATCAAAACAGAAGGAATAGATTATTTTAGCAAACGGTATTTTTTTCGATTTTCGTACTGGGTACACTGCTGGAGAGTTTTTTTGGATTTTTTGGCAAAAAATTCCTTACATAACCTTATGAATTTACCCATTACGAAAAATTGAGCTTGTTTCAAACTACGGGTTCGATATGACAATTAGTAATTTTTTTTATAAAATAATCCATCTTTTTCCTCATTCTGGATTTTGTTCACCAGTATACTATGAAATTACATTTACCTATTTTTGAAGGAGTAAAAACTATTGCCTTACAACGGATCCCAGCCAGCACTTAATTTAGTACATCTGTTATAGTCACTTGCTTTACACATTTAACTTAGTGACATAAACACGATTGAAGTTGTTATCCTTAGTAACTTGTTGTTTAATTGCAGCTGAATGGGTGGGTAAAAGCTATTACCGAGCATTCCCTGTTCCTTTGAACTATAACTTGTACAGACGTAGTGTTGAATAATACAGATTCTAACTAATAATGTTTTCACAGCAAGTACTAACTGTTATTTAAACTTACACTTGTTAGTATAAATAACAGTTTTTTAAGGTCCTTCGGTGTCTGTAATTTTTTTGTAGTTTTTATTAGTTATTCCAAACAAATCTATTAGTTATATATATATTGACTGAACCTAAGCCTGAGATAACCAATACTTTCACCCGATAGTAGGTAAAATGCTTCCCTATAACAACGGGGCGCTATATAAGATAATATTCTGGGGAAGAAGTCCGCCGCCTCTACTCGGATGTCATGCGATCGATGGCTCTCGAACGAAGCGCCTGTATGGTCTCACCGGCTGTCAAGTAACTGGCGTTGCAGAGGCAAATTGAATAGCCTACAGAGTAAGACGGCCACTCACATCGCACGAGGATACTGACCGATATCCTTTGAAGTGGTTACTATCCCGGTAGAGATGCGCGGGTTTATAACCGACTCCGTTGTTGCCTTGGTGAGGCCGAGCGCTGGATGCAGCAGAAATGCGTAGGCAGAAGCACAGACGTACACTAGAGGTTTGGCGTGAGCGGCTTGCTGAGCTGCATAGCTCGCGACAGCGCATCGTAAGCTTTGATGTTTGGCTCCGATCGAGTGGAATGGCGCACGTCACCTTTAGATTGACTCAGGTGTTCACTAGACACGGGTATTTCGGTGAGTATTTAAACAACATTGGACGGGAACCGACGACGCATTACCACCACTATGGCGGGGACCAGGATTTCGTGTAGCATAGGCTCGCTGAATGCCCTGCGTGGAAGTTCTAGCGACAAACCCTGGTTAAAAGGATTGCACACGATCGTTCGCTCCCAGTTGCAGTAGCGGTTTCGATGAAAAGCAAAAGTACATGAGCAGCGTTGGTCTCCTTCTATGAAGCCGTAATAGTACAGAAGGAGGCCGCGGAACGGAATCGAGAGAAGGTTAATTCCGCTCGTGGAAGAAGACGGCGGAGCGATGGTAATGGACGCACTAGCGCGTCAGCCCTGTAGTCTTGAGCTAATGAGAATAGGATTAAGAAGCCCTTCCTGTCGTAGAAGGCGACTAAAAGGGTCGAGAAAATTCGCGGTCTTGAGAGTGGGAGACGTTATCGCTCAACCAGTGAACCTGTGTGGGACAGCGTACGGCTCAGCCATAGTGCCTAGGAGGGTTCAGCTCCTCCTCGGAGATGTGTAACAGAAAGTGTAGAAGGGCACCGGTGCGTCCTATAAGATATCCCGGAGGCTTCTCCGTATGGTCTGATGCTGACCACCGAGGGGGTTTTAGTGAGTAAGAATCTTATATAACCCTGACTTCCCCCCAGAAGCAGGGTATCTTTCGAAGATTTCGCCCCGAAACCAAAAAAAGATAAGATGAAATACACTGCACCATATTACGCTCGTCAACTTTAAATATATGTTGTTAATTCTTGTTACCCCACTAATTCGAAGTTACTCTTCGAACCGGAACACAGTACCTACCTACTCGATCTCCGGCGAACGATACGTACCACCTGAGACATTTACTACAATGTCGAGTTAGCTGGCAGGCAGCTGTCCATCTTCCACGCTAATACGTGATCTTCACTCTTTAACATTGATCTCTCATCGGGTGATGCCTTTTGTGTTAATCTTTGTCGTGACAATGGCAATTTACTTTATGTTGAATCTCTAGAATTATGTGGTTAACAACATGATATTTACAATCCATGACGGTGAAAAAATTTTAAAATATTTAAATTAATCTTTGTGGAAGAAAGATGTAATATAATTTACAATATTTAATTTCTAAAGAGAAATAAATTAGCAAGAAACTGTTCATTTAGTTAATTATTCAATTGAAATATTTTTTTCATGTTTTTATCCAAATGTTTATTGATACAGAACATTTTGTAACAGATTGAATAAAATTTACTACGTACAAAATACCAAATCTCTGAAATAGATACTCCATGCCAAATGTTCAATTTAACACAACTTTTCTTCTCACTTTATCTCAAAGAAAAAAAAACTTTCGTCTTTATTCTACCCGTGATAGCAAGCGGTTTATTCAAACTGTCGAAAGATTTATAGCCTTTGCCATAGTTCAGTCGTTTTAGGGTCTTTGTTACAATAAGAAGAGGTCTAAATTGATTTTCCTTTCGCCTCTTATATTTTCATCACTAAATATATATTACGACTATAACAAATTGTGCGGAATATTTGTACTAAAAAGCTTCGCTAACTTAATTTGTAAGGCCATCGTATGCGTTATACATCCCAGAAAGGCGCAGGTTCGATATTCGATGAGCTTAAACTTCCGGTGGATGAAAATAACAAGAGCAATGCAAGACATATCGGTATATTCCAAGAACGATCGCGTTCGTGGACATGTAATATCAACCTTGTGAGAAAAGTCTCCGAGTTCCGGAAGTAGGAACAATAATAGGGCTGTTTATTTATTTTATTTCTAAAAGGTCTATGTATTTTTAAGAAATCTAAAAGACAAGTGAACAACAAAGACACCTGATGGTAAATGATACGCCCAGCCCATTAAAACGTGGCGCTGATTAGGCTGATATACGCAGCATCGCATTGTGTTCGTAATCTTGAGATATATAGAATATTATGTCACGTTACCACAGTAATTTACTGGCTATTACGCTCTTTAACCGGTTTTACAGTAATGCTTACTTTTCCCCCTCTCTTTTTTTATTTACAGAAAATGTGTACTACGTTCAATATGTACAATAGGACTGTACAAGTTTTAACATAAATCTAGCAGGATATTGTTAATTTATAGTCACTACCCAGAATATATATCAATGCATGTAAAATAAATTAGTAAATTATGGATGTTTGTTACAGCATGTTATAATAATAATTAAATATGACAATGGCCTACTGTCTTACACCTGTACTTAATAAAAAAATGTAGACTGGAATCGTTACCAATATAAAATTTAATTTGCGACGTGTACAAAAGCAAAATAATAACATAAAAACTCGGATAAAAGTTATAGTTCATAAAACGATATCAATATGGAAGACTGAATTTTTTATTAAACAAAATATCGTATTAATACTCTGGATCCCTTTATAATAAATCAAACCGTGTCTGTAAAGATCGCATCTTCAGTTTGAAAACTCATTTTTATCGCTATCACGTCCGTCAATGAACACAACAAAAAAATGTTAAGAACATGTTACTTTTATCTCTCCGAATTATGATTTGCTTTGATATCGGCTTTCATTACTATGTTTAATTTCTGAAGATGATGTAAATTATTAGTAGATTTTCTTTATATGTACATCTTGGTGAAAGAATTTTTTAGCAGCTTGAGATTTTATCAAAATTTTTAGACGGAGACTCCAGTCGTTGGCTGAAGTTCACGTCTCAGTAAGGGTCCGTGCGCAGCGCAGTCGACACGCACTGTCGTTGCTCGTAGCATCGGAAATCGCGAGGAATAATTAAGGAAAAAGTTAAAACAAAGTTCCTGTAACTTTTGCTAAATATTTGGTGAATGTGATTAAGTAATCAGACTCAGTATATACATTGCTCTGAATATATTATGGATACAGATTTTAAAGAAATCATAAATAGTATAATTGGAGCTGCTTACATTTATGTACAAGTAAGACATCTCAAAACTGTTTATCAACTTAGTCAATTTCTGTTCACATAAATAATAATTTATGTGAACAAATTATTAGTATACTTCTTAAGAACATTTAAAAAGGTTCCTTATTTAAGATAATGATTTTCCGGACAACTTCTTATACAATTCTTTCAGATGCTTTCAATGACTGATCGCATGTTGTCTGTTTTGCAATACAGATGAACCGTATAAAAATACATATTGTTATAAAAAAAACTAGAATTAACGTTACAGAAATTCGTTATATTACTGTAATGGGCTATTCAGTTACTATTTAAAATAGCCTCTACGAAGGTCAGGAAAAATTTTTGGCTTCTGATTAGGGTAAAATATCAAGCCTTCTTAAAATATTACAATAGCAAAGCAAAGGTAATAGTTTAATACCAAGTTTCAATGTAGTGACTAAGATAGATTATATCAAGGTTTATGAAGAGGTTATTATAACTAGCAAAACCTGCTAGACATTCCATATTCTTATAATAGTTTCCGAGGCCGTAATATTTTGTACGAAGACATTTTCATTGTTTTTAATTTTATGTTTATTCGTTCGTTTTCGTAATTATAAACCGAAATTGCGCAGGTACATAAATTTACGACTAACCCGGTGTTAATAATAATTTTGTAAATATATAAAATGGTTCTTCGTCAAGTCTTTCAATTACGTTATTTATTTCATCTTAATGCTAGTAGCAGCAGAAATTAATTGTCATTTAAAAAATATGAGAGAAATGTTGTTATCATCTCCAAAGCTACTGATTTCATTTGTTCCGATATTTGCCGGAGTAGATTTTTTTTAAATTAAAGTAAAAAATTGTGAACAGTAAATATCGCGCTTGATGTATACTACTTATGAGTAAATAAATATCCCTATGTTGGGACAAAAAAAATATTTATAAAATGTCAGCTAAACTTTATTTAGTTGTTATTATTTTCGTCTTACCCATTTCATAACTTGCGTAAGTTTTATTTATTTTAACATATAATAAAACACGTAAAACTAAATTATTATTAAAAACATACGTATGCTATGTGAGTTTCATAAGTTAATGATAGTTTTATTATAACGAATTATAATAAAGAATCTATTGATACATATAAGAAAAACATCCAGATTAGATATAACATTGTTATTACGACTTTTAATATTAATAATCGCAGTAATACTTCTGTACATACATACAATAAAGCGACAATGACCTCTAAACGACTCTTCACGACAGTCACATCATTTTACTATTTACAGGGCCATTCCGAAATAACAGCTCAATAATGCCTGTTATATTAAAAGTTGAGTACGTTTACGGTTTTAACAAACCGAAAATTTTTTGCTTAACTAAAAAGAAAGATGTTTTCGACGAAAAAGCTTTGATGTTAATAACTAACCTCACATTAACATGAAGATATCATCTAAATTAAGGTTTAAAGGGCGCTATAGCTAGTGTAAGTAATGGAGCAACGAGATTAATCGTCTTCTGTCTCAAAGCAGCGAGTTAATGGTGGTGGAGTGTATACTATCCTTGTTAAAGCCACATTATTGTGGCCAGGCTTATTGATAGCCATCATGTTAAAGTCTTGCAAGTCTCGTCACTTTATAGTAAAAATAAATATTGGTGGTTGGTCTATGTTGCCGGAGAACGTCTGGGTCGGTACCACCGTAGCTCATATTTCTGCGGGCAAGCAAGTGTTTAAATATTACTGTGTTCTGTATTGAATTATAGCTGGTGAAATTACTGGGGTAACGTGACTTGACATCTTATGTCTTAAAGCGACGAGCACAATGCAGTGTAATGTATACGATCCTAAGAAGCGCCATGTTGTTATGGGCAGGTTTTCACTCACCATCAGGTGAACGTCTCGCTTATCTCTTTGTTTCGTTGAATAAAAATAAATATAAAAGCTTGCACGGTTACTAATTTTTTATAATATTGTCAATAAATTATTTAACTTATTTTCATTACATCATATTTTTGTACGTACTCGGGCAATCTAATTTGCATTTATGTATATACGAGAATACTTTGCGGATACACTCCAAAAATAATTTTGCTAGTTATTCAGATATTTAACGAAATATATATGAGAATTTTAAAAGCTTTTTATAAAACACAGAAAGAGCATTCTTTAATGTTCACATGTAAACGAGGTGTTTGTTATGTGGTCGCATGCAAACGTACGAGTTGTTCGCAGACCATGCCAGTTTTTTAAGTGAACATAAAAGGCTTGTTGGAAACAAAAGGGAAACGTAGGAAGTTCATTAAGTACGGTTAAATACCGCTTTACAGAATAATGTCTTATTAACATTTATATCTCGAGAACTCAATTATATTTTTGTTTACGTCCATGAGCAAGAATGGGTTAATGTTATTAGTAAAAGATTTATACAAATCGTGCTTATTATAAATCAGATGAGTTATATTTTATAAATAATAAACACTCTTTTTTATACAATGAAGCGACGAGACGAGCGGGACGTTCACCTGATGATAAGCGATAACAACTTGGCGCTAGTTAAGATGGTATTCATAGCACCACATTATGCTCTTCGCCTTGAGACAATATATTAAGTCTCGTTACCTCAGTAGTTACACTAGCTACAGTTCACTACAATCTGGAACACAGTAATGTTTGGTGGCAGAAATAGGAGCTGTGGTCGTACCCACCTAGACGGTCTCTAGCAACAGAGACCTACCACCAGTAAAATTTACACTTACGCTTACCTTTAACTATTTCTTTTTGTACCTCGTTTTAAGTTCTATTTAATATACCTGATTCAGTTTGAACTTAAACTATTAAGATTTACTTAAGCCATTAACTAAATAAAAATTCTTTCCTATTGTTAGATTGTAATTTTACAACAACAATTAAAGTATTGAAATATTAAATATTTGAAAGGGAAATGATAACAATGCTGTTAATATTAAATGTTCGGTGCTTGAAGAGCCCTTTAAGATAAGGTCCTTATTCGATAATAATGACATCATTATAAATTAGTCATAATAATAATAAAGACATTGAATTCAAAATATACCCTGAAAAGGTTGTAGTTTTGGTACTCTATAAACATATTAGAAATGTGTTTAATAGGCAAAAAAAAAACATTTCTGTTTGTTTTCCCTTAAAAAAAGTTGTTATGTGTTTTAATTTTATTTTCTTTTCTTTTTTATTTAGCCCAGAACCTGATGAAGCTGATACGGTTGTTATAAAAATTAGCTTCGCAAACATTATATGGAAAAAAAGTTTTTGGATTTACATATCCAGTTTTGTTTAGCCATAGATTAATTTTATTTAAACTGCTGAGCTTATAAAAATAGATTTATTTTTATAAGTGTAAAAGAACAAGAGAACGTAAGGGCCAACGCCAGTTTATGGCTTCAGTGGTAGCCATAAACTGGCGTTTTACGGGAGACTGCACATTATCACATAATGTTGATTGTCTTAAGGATTAAGATGATAAACCTCGTTAGATGACGTTATATAAAAACGTAGTAAGCTGTTTCTAAAAGACAGTCGAAATTTCTAATCAAATCTAAAGTGCCTCTCAATTACTACATTTATCTTTATATCAGACTGTTTGCTAAATCAAAGTCTCAAGTATTATTAAACTGAGTAGTTTTCAGGAATTTAATCATAATGATAGTATTTACGTGTATATAACGCATTATGCATCGTAAACTTGGTGAATGTGAAAAGTGTTGCGTCATTAATTATACGAAGTGTTAAACACAATTGGAGAAATGGACTCTGATATGGATATTCAAAACTTCTTCAACTGCACACGACATATCGTCGGGCGCGACATGTCGTGGGATAATCTAAATGTGACGCAGTTGCTGGATCTTTTACCGAAACAGATCCTCGAGGATATTGATTTGAAGTGAGTATTCAATCATTTTTAAATAGAATATACATTTACTGGTGGTACGCGTCTCTGTTGCTGGAGAACGTCTAGGTAGGGACCACCGTAACGCCTGTTTGAAGGGTGCTCTAGCTAATGTTATTAGTGCAGTAACGAGACTCAACATCTTAGGTCTCATGCGACGAGCACAATGTGATGCATTTTATATATTCCTAATCAGCACCACGTTATTATGGGCAAATTTATCACTTATCATCACATGAACATTCCCCTCGTCTCGTCGCTTAATTAAATTAAAAAAAATACAATTTTAATCTATAAGTACTGTTACGATACTAAGTTTATTTTATTATCTCTATAAAAGGAAGACCAATTTTAATAGGTGAATGTGTGGTTTGGTCTTTGTGTCCTATGTATCTTCTCATTAGCTCGCGAATTATGGATGCGTGGGTCTGAGTTCGTAGAAGCTATAAAAAGCCAGAAAGGTTGACGTTACTGAACATCAATCGAAAATACTGAGTCTGCAGCATTAGTGCCCGTCTGCCGCATGGCAATTTTCAAATAGCTGGAAAGGTCTATTTTTATTTGTATTTTAATCTAGTTTCTTTTTTGACAAACTTTATCCATTTTCCTTAATTTTTTTTGCAGGACACAAATATAATTAAAATAATCGGTACAGCCGTTTAAAGATTATCAGTTCTTTACTTTCTGACACAGCTATTATTTTTTCATATAATCGATCTATATATATATATAAGATATTTCCACAGAATTAGAGACTCATAACGATATCTCTGGAGGTCTTAAGGTCTAGAGACTTGAAATTTTACAAAATTCATTCCCCAAAGAGTGTTGCAGGAGTGTTACGGCCAGCAATGCGGGCGGGGAACAGATAGTTTATTATATATGAACACGCGATGTTGATATGTAGTCAATGTTATATACTAACAAGAAACATTGTTTTACGTGGTTAGTCTGTTGATTATATTCTAGTCATATCCCAAGAATCAACTATATATTATTATGAAATTATAAGAATCGGTTGTTTCTTAATAAAAAAAACTTATTCAAGTCGAAACTTAAACTTTCATTAAATACAACTGTGTTGATTTGGCGAAAGGTTCTTACAAGAAACATTAGAAAAAGTATGAGCTTTGTAAGGAAAATTAAATTTGTTTTAATTTGTTTGTTCAAATGATATGATAATTATTACATTTTCTGCTTCTATTGGCAGAGTAACCCTTGGAAACTGCATGGGTTTAGGCAGGAGGCCATACAGCTTGCCATGGTGGGTACAGTTGGCGTGGTTTATTGTCTTCGCAGTCATGTTGCTACTTGCAGTTATAGGAAACAGCCTTGTTATGTGGATAGTTCTCGGTGAGTTTTGATTCCTTGTATCTATCATTATACGTTTTTATAGAATTATAGCAACTTATGTGGTTATACGATAAATAATGCGTATACTCTTTAAAAGTTTTGTTTTGTTATCAGCGCATCGTCGGATGAGAACAGTAACCAACTGTTTCTTAGTAAATTTGGCTGTGGCGGATTTACTGATGGCAACATTGAATGGTGCTCCAAACTTTATTTTTTTGGTCACAGCGAATTGGCCCTTTGGTTCTGTTAGTTGCCGAGCAAGTAATTTTACAGCTAATCTCACTGTATCCGCTGGTGTTTTTACACTAGATAGCTATTACTGTAGATCGGTATGTATACACAATATCAATATCTTTTATATACTAAAACACAAATAAAATAGTGAGTAGTTTTATAAAATTAGATAATAATCGATTTAAGTATTTGTTGTGTATATACAGTCATATCATTAGTTAATAAGATCATCAGCCGATATACGCCCACTGTTGGACATAAACCCACCCCAAAGATCTCTGTGTCGATCGTATATATAGTATACATATTATAATGAATTATAATCATATTTTATCTTTATTAATTTTGGCACGGTTTTAAAAAGTTAAGTAATATTTTAAGATTAAATGTCTTTGATGAATGTTAGTAATTGTACTTAACATCTTTTCAACGAATTTTTCCTAAGAAAATGTTGAATTTTATTCAATTCAAAAAAATTTAGGACGTTTGAAATTATTTCATAGCCCACTTATACGTTTTAGAGACATTATTTTTTAAAAAATTATTCTATTAATACAATTAATTTCTGTTTCTATATTTTTATTTATTATTATTTATTACATAGGTACGTGGCTATAGTAAAGCCTCTACATCACAGGCTCAGCAGAAGAGTCGCCCGTGCAGTGCTTTTTAGTGTGTGGTGTTCAAGCATATTACTTGCTTTACCCACTTTGATTTATTCAGATACTTATACTAAAAAGTAAGTAAATATATTTCTATATTTTAATATATTATTTATTGTAAATGTACCTTTGAACCAATTTGCATTAAACATAGGTTACGACGAAGAAATCGCTTACTATTGGAACGTCAAGATTTTGGATTTCTTGAGAAAAACTTTAGATGACGAGTCCTTAAACTATTTTTCAAACATACCATCGTAAATAAAGAACCATAGTTGGCTATAAGTACCTTAAATATAAGACATAACATGAAGATGGTTATGAAAAAATCACTACCACTAATCAAACTGAACAACCTAGGACCTAGACTTAGCTTAGCCACTGTTCCACAAAGGCAGTTAAACCTGATCAACCAGTGTATTATGTAAAGAATTTTTGGGTTTATATTTGACTTTATCTAAATAGATGTTATTTCACGTTATATTTAGAAAACAATATCTATTTAAACTGAAGAGTTTTGTTAGTTGCGTTTTTGCTATTAATTAAATTGTAGATATTTTACAGTAAACTGAAAAACTCATTTGAATTTTGTTTTGTTTATGAATTGTTAATTGTTATATGTTTTCATAGGACTTCATATATATTCATCGAGTTAGACGAATGTTCCAAGAAGTAAAGTCATAAATGTTTTTGCCACGTGTAGAGCAGTATGGTTACCTGTTGGCAAGCATTCCAACAACAATATGACGCTAGTTAAAATGCCCAGCACCAGAGTGTAGTCGTAGTTTTAAGATATTAGATGTTTATTTACCGCAGTAAATTCTGTCATTACGGTGCTTTTTATGCCAAAACATAGTAATAGTTTTACCGGTTCACTTACATCGTCTAGGTATGTATTACTACCCCCACGAACGGATACTCGCTTTGTCGTGGCGGTGGGGATCAGTAGCCGTGGCTTGGTCACCCACGGTGAAGCTAAGAGAAATCTACTCGGCCGGCCCGAATTCGCCGCTACAGGTGAGCTTCGTGAGTTCACCTTAGATGTGTTTCGGTGGGCTGCGGGGGACAAACTTGTACTGCCTTTTGCAGCCGTGGTGGAGTCGCGGAGCGAGAGGAGTGTCGGTGTTAAAGTTAGCCACTCTCTCTACCTTTCGCGACTAAGCGGTGCCGCACCGCTGATGTGACGGCGGTGGGGTTCTCGGGGGAAGAGAAGTATCGGTGTTGCGTTTTGGCGCTCGCCCTGTCTCTTCTGCGGTTGTATACCGGTTGGCGGTGGTACTCAAAACCAGATTCGTCACAGTATGTCGGAAGAACTTTGTTTCTTGGCTCCTATGGCCTCTGGGTGACGAGTTCGGGAGGATCCGTTGCCCAGGACGATAAGAGGCCTTGAGGAGGGCGTACTGAAATATAGACTGCGCCCATAAAGGGCTGGAAAAGGGGGTGGCGGGTTTCTCCTCCAGAGTTGGAGCTGCGCGATGCAACCGGCGCTAGCGAAGCCGCGGAAGTGTGCGAAAGCTTTTCCGTGATTCCGCCATAAAAGACGAAGCTGGAACATAGTGGGGGGTTTTAGTCGATGCAAGTCCGACATAAGCTGTCTTTGCCTCCGCGAGGGTAGGTATGCGAAGACATTTCTCCCACGTAAAATAAAAAAATATGTATTACGACAGCGCCTAGTTCTGCCGTTAAATAGTATTGTACAAAGGTTAGTAAGTTCCGGTTTCAAGAGCATAGTTATTTTATAGAAATAGTGAGATTCCGCATTCTGTATCTAAAGGCGACGAACACAATGTAATATAGTAACTACCATGTTTACTAAGTTACTTACTATCAGATGAAGGTCCAACCTGTCTAGCTGAATAAAATAATACTAATGTTCGACGGCAGAAATTAGAGCCGCGACTATTACCTATATAGACGATTTGTGGTAAGAGAACTAGTATCGATAAAATTTTCATTAACCTGAGAGGTTACAGTGTTATTACACTTCACTGAGTCTCACAGATAAATATATTAATTGTACCACCACAAGTGTGCCAAAATAAAACATAGCAAATGTGTTTACTTATACATGAGAAAGCTAAAACAGTACTTAAAGTACTAACTGTACTAAGTATTTTTATATTTTAAGTAAATGAAACGTTTTCTAATAAATGAAATTTGTTTTTCTGTTATGACAGGTCTTTTCAGATCTTTAGACTTCGCAAAGAATTACACAATATTTTTGAAGCACCTATCAATTTTGCGTTTTATACACAGTGAACTGTAATAAACCAATATATATAAGCGGATAAATGTAGTCTCTATGATATTAACACACCTCTTTGGTTAAAGCCATTTAAAATATTTCATTATTGCAAGTTAAGTCAACTTAAGCGAAAAACTCCAACGAACTTTTTGACTTTAAAAACTTATTGAGTTTCTAGTGGAAGGTATCTATTGCTGAAGATAGTTTTTTTAATGGCCCGCCATAGTACGTATTTCTGACGGCAAAGGTTTATATCTTGCGGTAGCTAGAGAAATTACAAAGAATTTTCTCAAGATGACAAACACGAAGTAGTGCAGTATTAACAACCTAAACAGCGTCCTTTTTGTTATGAACAATATCATCGGTTGAACATCCTGCTCGTCTCATTGCGATAATAAAGTAATTATTTTGAATTTTGCTTATCAAACAACTATTTTGATCAATTTTTGTTTGAAAACGTAGTTCGGATCTGTCAAGTAAAACTGTCAGCTCCTTCTAGTTTATTACAAAGTTAAATTTACTTTTACCGATGCCCCACTGACCTATTTCGATTTCGAGGAGAAGAGGTTATAGCGTTGTCTTTGTTAACACCATTGGTAATTCCATCAAAACCGATAGAGTTTCTTTATTTTTCTTGTCGCTTTTAACGTAAAACGATACTACAAAAAACGGTTGACTAAAGGTTGTTTAACTTCTTTTGTGATTGTACAAATAACCTTAGTTTTTTTAAATCAAGTATATATATACATTCTGATATAGTTACATTAGTTATTTTTTTAATATATGTCGGATATGCTATTAAATGTTTAGTCATAATCGTGAATTTTTATTTGTCACCGTGAATAAATATTAGATTACATATAAAGCTTCGTTAAACACTGTCTAGATATTGTTATTAGATTTATAATATTAATATTAATTATACTCTACTTAGAATCATTATTAACAGATACATTTGATTTATTCGCAACGAAATGTTAGTCGAGTAACATTTTGGATGATAATAACATATTTAGTGTATATTATAAAAGTTTAAACCATAAAATTGTTATATTATTATATTGTTACTATTCTTGCATTGGAAATTCCAGATATATAAACGGTGAGAGAGAAATATGTTTCATAAAATGGCCGGACGGCAGTTACCCCACGTCTAAGATGGATTACTGGTGAGACAGTTATTAATTGCTCATATTTCTTGTTAGTAAGCAAATTCTGTTTGTTACTAAAGGACAAACAACTCCGTAATTTATGTTTCGTAAGTTAAGTTAACATTTATATAATTTTTTTATCGTGAATGATAATTGTAATTGTACGGATGTAAATGCGAACGATAATTTTTTCCATAGCTAAGTTAACAAAATGATTTAAAGTATACACCTAAAAAGTAATAAAGCTTTTAAGGTCGTACACTTACAGAACAATAGACTCGTTAATATGTACTTTTGATTTTTATTTATTTGGTATCAACAGCTTAGCATATTATATATTAGCTTATGTTGAAGGTATGTTGTACAACATTAAATATGTATGCCTATTATATGCGTATACAGTTTGGGCCAAAGTATAATGTATTAATAGTAGTTGGTAAATTAGTAATGGAGTAAATATATTTAAAAAAATTATCAATTATTAAATATTTAAATAGTTACTCCTTATACAATACAAAATTTTAGATAAAAAAATTATCATTTTACTTTTTTATTGTTTACTTGTATTCATTGTTAATAAATCATTTATGTATATCATTTGTATTGTCTTTTTGAGTATATACTGCTTTCCATAACCTACTTAAACGTGAAACAGGAAAAGGAGAACGTAGACATACTACATTGTCACAAAGTAACATAAGGTGATGACAATTTCGGTAACAGAGATTAAGAACTGAAAAATTAAGAAACAATATATTTTTTTTTATTTTAGCTATAATTTAATATTTCTGTCTGTGACGTATGTGGTCCCAATGTCGGTGATGGTGTGGGCTTACGCTCAAATGAGTGCTGCGCTCCGAGGGCACGCCATCGGTGAATGTACGCATCATCAGATGCAGATTGTTCGCGCAAAAAGAAAGGTTTGTACAATTTTGATAATAACGATAAAAGTTATAATATCTTTGTTTAATAATACAAAATAAGGACTTTACAGGTTCCTCTTGCCTGACAGTGTATTGAGAAGTACCACAGGTTGCGGCTTAAAGGGCGTTGTGGCTAGGGTAACGAGACTTAACAACTTATGTCTCTGCCGTTGTATATACACCATCCTCCACTTACCATTAGGTGAACATCTCATTCGTCTCGTCGCTTCGTCGAATAAAAAAAATATGTCATTAGTAGTATTTCATTTAATGTGTAGACTTACCGCTTACCAGCAGGTCGACATAGTACTTTACGTTGTTTCCTTAAAGAAATTAAATACTTTGAGGTTATCTTTCCACATTTCGTAAATTTCTACTTTGTTTCAGGTGGTCCGTATGTTTGTTCTTGTGGTGATGGTGTTTGCCTTATGTTGGCTACCGTACCATGCTTATTTTGTTCTGGTGTACCATCATCAATCGCTAGCATCGGCTCCATTCGCACAACACATTTATCTTGCGTTTTATTGGCTAGCTATGGCCAATTCAATGTTTAATCCTCTGATATACTACTGGATGAGCAATAAGTGAGTAAGCAGTTTATATTTTCTAAAGATAACCACTAAATAACGGCTCAGAGATTACTTGACTATAATTAGCAATAACAATAATCACATGTCATAACCTTTTTTTTCAGCAAATAATGCTAAAAACCTTTTAACAGATTCTAAATTTTGATTGTTTGTAAACTGGTTATTGATTATTTGACTATTAACGGACAAACAAACATATATGACAAACTAGCTTTGGATGTAGTGATTTTATAAATAATACATATACACATAAGTTTTACTACATAAATTGTAAAGAAATTGCTCTGATATCAGAATCATTAATCTTACTGTTTGGCCAATTGTGTATCCTGTGACTAAAGCTACAGAAATCATCAAATACTCATTAGAGTTACATATGAACTCATGATTATATACGTATATATGTTCATTACGTTAAATCTTTTATATATGAACATGTAAAAATATTCAAACTTCCCCAATTATGAAATATTTAGCTATTAATAAATTATTCGTAATGTAGTAATTTTAAAATTCTGTATTTTTAAAATCTAGTAGGTCATAAAGGGAAATTTATTTTTGATATTTTGCTATCATATATCAAAAATATATATACATATATTGTTATAGGTTTAGGGTCTATTTTCGAATGGTGCTTTGCTGGTGCCGAAGGGGGAAGAATTCCACACCGGATCATTTGACTAGACAATTTGAAATGAACAAATCATTCTCCGGTAAGTAAACTTATTGTAAACTTATATTAAAAATATTTTTTTAAGATGATTCAGATTTTCTTTTCAACATTTGCAATGGAAGTTCTTCGATGTTGCATCAAATTTGGCTATAAATATAATATAAAGTAATATTGTATAAGAATAATGTACTGACTGTATAATGTTATGTCACGGTAAACGACCTTTTTATTTCTAAAAGTAAATTGCAGGCCATTTTCTCTTAAAAGCAACTTCGGAAAATAACCCTGTGAAGGCTTAGTAGAAATAAGATAATTAAAGTGACGGATAAAAAATATAGATATCACAGAAAGTGATGAGAAATTGCTGAGTACAAAATGACAAATCAATCAGTTAACCGATTTAAATATAACCTAACTATAACACATATAAAAATACAAAATAAGTATTTATGATATTGATAAAAGTTTTAAAACAACAAATAAAAATATAAACAATAAATAAAAGTATATAAATAAGTACCTTCTCTTCTTCCTCGTATTTAGCTCGCGGATACTAGATCTGCGCGCTCTGGGTCCGATGAAGCTGCTATGCTTGTCAAAGAAACTAGCGGTGCAAACTTCACCAAAAAAAAAAATTCTTTATCGTTACACTCTTGGTATTAACAAATAACTACTTTAGGTATTTCATAATATCGATACAATAGATAAAATGAATGTTCAAGCACCATTAAAGGATTGTTTTAACATTCGCTATAACGGGCTCTAATCATTAGTCCTTTATTTGTCTCTCTGGATAATAATTTTGTTTTAGAAAACGTTAAATATTCCTGGAAATCTTTCGCAATGTTTACAAAAAAAACCAAAAACTAGACTAGAGCCGGTATTTTCCACCCTAGTTTTTCGTTGTTTAATTAATGTTTTCATTAAATAGATAACGTTTACATTCTATTTAACAATTTTAAGATATAGAATCATCGTTGATTGGTTGTCGTATTTAAAACGTCGTTGTAACACCGTCTGGTCTACTATGTTAAAAATCCTATTCCGGAGCCCATCTTAATGCACCGAGAGGGTTTTAGTGGGTCGATAACCCACATAACCTTATTTTCCTTTCAGAAGCAGGGTATCTTTTAAGAAGATTTCTCTTGCGTTAACAAAAAAAACGTTAAAAATCCAACATATAAAACTACATATTAAAACATGTAATTTACGTTTCGTCAAAGAAATGTTTTTGTTAAAACCTTAAATAGTTTAATTTTTATAAATAATTTTTTTAGCTACAGATATATATTATTATACTTTGTACATTAATTCATGTATAAATAAAAATTACCTTTGTATCATCTAATATTGTTTGCTTTAGTGAGCCAGAGACATTTTCATGCATCATCATTCTCGCGGGCCTGACATTCGGACAGACGGTGCAATTTGTCCCGATCAGTGCTTGTTAATGGTATGTATAAAAACGGAAATTTTTTTTATTATATAGCTGATGACAGGGTATCGAGATGCTTCGTAAAATTTACTGGTGATGGGATGCCAAAAACCGTTGCATTTAGTACCACCGCGGGTATTTCTGTTGCTGTATAAATATTTCTACTCTTTGTATCTAGTATAATCATCTAACGAGGTGAATTTACTTGGGCACCCGCTACCTATAGTCTTATGCCTCAAAACATCGACCGCGAAAAAATTCTGTTTAATTATATTATTTTGTTTATATAATCACACATATGTTTTATCGCAGATGAGTCTAAGACCACCGTAGCGCAGACAAGCGGCAAAGGGCTGAGAATGCACCCTGGAGGAGTAAGGAATAATGTTATGAAAAATGACGGCGAGAGTGAAGACAAACTGTAAACTATTTATTTGATACAATACATTTAAATAGTATATTTGTTACAAACATTTTTGTAATACAGGTTGAGAAGCTAGGACTGTACTTGTTACTAATCAATTACTTACATCTAAATTTTACAAATATTGTAAAATTGTTTACGTGAATATAGTTTATAAAACTTAAAAAGACAATGAATTTTGAATCGTTTGTACTTGTATTATGTGAACGATATTTTTTATGTAACATGATACTTACACGGTTCATGTAAGTTAAAGTCTTTAATTTTCTAAACCAGTTAAGATATTACCTAGCCTTATTGAATTGATGTATTCTTGATTGATTGTTTAAGAAAATAAATTTAAATAAAAATATCTTATTACTTTATACTCGTTTCATTTCATCTAAATATATTACCTAAGAAATTTCCACGTAAGTCGGCAGGTCTCTTATCGAGTAAAGGTCATTTAGGAATGAATTTTACAGAATTTCTTCTCAAAAAGGGGTTGCGGGGGTGTTATAGCCAGTTAAGCAAGCGGGGAATAGCTAGTTGTTAAATATAGTTGTAGTAGTTAACAGTTGTAATATTAAAATATTTTTTATAAATATCAGCGAAGGGTTATATAATACCAGGAAGGGATTTTTTTTAAATTGTAGTCAAGAGTTCTTTTAGAGTCGTTTGAGAAATATAGGCGTTAGTGAAACATATACGTTAAACTTATGGCACTTCTTTTTTTGGTCGGAAGTAAAAATAGTTATCAATCATCATCACGTCAATCGACGTGGACGTCCACTGCTGGACATGGGTCTCTTATACTGTTCCAGAAAACACGGTCTAACGCGATTTGAATCCTGTAGCTCCCAGCGATTATTTTCCTGTGTTCTGTCCACTTAGTTACTAATGCGGATACACAAATATGGTGAGCAAAATTTGGTACTTTTTTTGTAAAAGTATTTACATAAAAAGAGTATATATTTATATGCTAGGTATTTTCTTTGGTCTATAGAAATATAGACGAGAAGCGTTTAGAAAAACAAAAACACAAATGTAATTATTACGAAAACCAAAAAAATTTTGTTACAATTTATAAACATGACTAACTGCAACTGTGCGACAATAAACTTGAAATAAAATCCTTTGGCATTAGATTTCCCAATAACAAGAACGAATAAATTGGAAAATGAATCGCCTAAAAGGAAAAACTTATTATATATAAGATTCATTCTATATATCAATATGAAAAATGTAATAAAAACCGGTTTTTTTTTTTATTCAATTAAGCGACGAGACGAGCGAGACGTTCACCTGCCTATAACAACGTGGCGCTAGTTTGCATGACATACTCGTATACTATACCACATTGAGTTCATCGCCTGAGACATAATATATTGAGTCTCGTTACCTTAGTAATTATACTAGCTACAACATCCTTAGCAGGCAGAAATACGAGTTGCGGTGGTACCAACCTTTTTTTATCTCGTAAGGATATTTTACATTGGATAACCATCTGATATGGGGCAACAGAAGGGTTATGCCGGACTCTTACCGGCTAAAACTCCACGGTGTACCTCTCAACGCTTTTAGTTGAAACCACAAGAACGCTTTCGCACACAACCGTGGTTCCGACAGCGATAGGCCTTGATGAGGTCGCGTGTCGAGGTGGAACAGTAACTCTCCACCCTATTGATCAGTAACAGGCGGAAGTATCGCGCGGCACCTCGAGGTCTTTCATACTTCACGACGGATTACCCCCGGATTAGCTATCGCGGCCGTAGTGATATATATACTGGTATATAGGGCTATGTAGGTTAGATAGGGTTGGAGTACGTGAAACATTCTCCTACGATGCTCAAGTATCTGCCTGCGAATTGAGAGATGGGTGTTTTTCTCTCCCTCTCTATCTACAATGCGTCGGTTCTACTTAGTTTCTGACAACACTACCATCAGTGAAACTAAGATTATACATAACTAATCTTAATAGAAATATTAAGGTCTTATTCTTTCTTAAAATGTTCCACTATGATAGTAAAGTAAATAAAAAGGATAACGTTTACCATTATAAACATTTTAAACCAAATAGCAAAGCTCATTTTGTTTATAATTGGAAGAAAAGAAAAGTAATTTCTTGTCTTAAAAATTAACTTTCTTGTATATAAAGCAAGAGCATAAGTTCATGTAATATGGTGCTGGTGGTCTTTGTTGCCGGAGCCCGTCTATTTCTACCGCGAAACAGTGGTGTGCAAACATTACTGTGTTACGGTTTGAAGGGCGCTGTAGCCAGTGTAATTACTGGGGTAGCGAGACTTGACATCCTATGTCTCAATGCAATGTTGTGTTGTATGTATCATTCTAACTAGCGCCACGTTGTTATGGGAAAAGTGAACATCTTTAGATTATATTTTATGATAATATTACATCTCAACACTTTTTCGTTTTCATTTGTATGTTTCGTACAACTTATGTAATAATAAGTTATTGTACGAGGGACGTAAGTAGAGCACTTGGTTCTACTTTTCTCATTACCGGATTTTTCTACAACGATAAACTGTCGCGCGAATGTTAAAGTTAATGGTGCGTAGAGTTTCCTGATACACAGAGTTTAAAGCTAACAAATTACGTAGCACTACATTAAAAAATTTTTTTTATTAATTACATTAATTTCAAATTAACTGGTCTGATGTCTTGGACACGCCTACCGTGGATGAACAAGTAGCTCTGTTTAACTATAAACTGATATATGACCTTCATGCTCCTACTCGTCCAGTGCGCGTCCGTGATCTCTCTTCCCCTCGGTTGGAGGTTAGTATTAAAAAAATTATTAAAAAGAAAGATAGTTTTAAATCGAAATACAAAGCGGATCCCTGTGATGACAATGAAGAAAAATACCTGTTATTACGAAAATGTTGCAACAATGTGTAGAAATGCACAACGACCCCATATTCATGAATCCGTGGAAGATCCAGACCCGTCTAGGGTTTGGAAATTTCTTAAGTCATTAGGAGTTGGAAAATCAAACTTGAACCCACCATAAAACATCTGATTCCAATCTGTTAACTTAGCATTGGGGTTTTTGTCCTTGCACTGATGGGCAAGTAAAGCAAACAATGCTAAAAAATCTTTCACCTAAACCAATACCTGACATATCCTTTTTTTAATTTTAGTCAATTGAACAACTTTGATGTTAGGAGGGCAATTTTATCTATCCACTCGGACGCTATCAGTGTTGATTGCATTAGTCGTAAAATGATAATTCCCATCCTAGATATCATTTGTCCCGTCATTACTTCTATCTTTAACAAATCTATTAATACATCATCCTTTCCTTCCCATTGGAAAAAAACGAAAATAATAATTCCTTTCCTGAAAAAGATAATCCTTTTATGTCTGTCTGGTTATCGCCCTCTTTCTTTACTAATGTTTCAGTCCAAAGTTCTAGAGAGATTAATATCTAAGCAACTTAGTCCATATCTCTTAAAAAACAACATCTTCAATCCCTTACAATTTGATTTTCGTCCTGGCCATAGTACTTCCACTGCGTTACTGAAAATCACCGACAACATTTGCCATGGAATGGAAAACCAAGAATTAACAGTACTTTACATTAAATTACAGTACGTTGCTTGATTTTACTAACGCCTTTAACACTGTCGACTTTGATATCATGTTAAGTATTCTTGGCTCTATTAACATATCTCCGGTTGTTATTGACTGGTTTCATCGTTACTTGTTTGGCCGTCAACAGCGCGTTCAAGTGCAGAATAATTTCTCCACTTGGTTAAACACCGGTGCTGGCGTGCCCCAAGGTGGCGTGATATCTCCATTCCTGTTCGCTATTTTCATCTATTCTTTAAACCACGGTTTATTCTCATCTTACCACTTGTATGCTGACGATCTCCAAATTTACACTCAAGCTTCTCTTGGCCTCTGTCAAGCCGTCCACAGCATTATCTCTGATCTTGCTTGTATTACAAATATGATCACATCACTGAATGTGGCAAAAAACTCCAGTGGCTGCCAATCCGTTTTCGCAAGAATACTCATATCATTTCTATTTTATACAAGATATTGTTCAATCACCTTCCTACCCAAAAAATTAATTCGAATTTATGTACAATTGCCACAGTCGTACTCTTCGCTTTTCAATAAATCTTTCCCTTCGCATCCCTGTGCATTCCTCTTCATTTTTCCAAAACTCTCTTTCCGTTACGGCGGTACGCTTATTATACTCTTTACCGAACCATAGTTCGTTTCGCCAATTTTTTTTCAAAATACGCTTAGTAACTATTACCATAAAGTTTAAATTATAAATTCTGTCTAATTGTGCTATTGCTTCCATCTGTCATCAAGCGTTTTAGTTTTTAAATATTTAGTGCACCACTATCTTATCTTTGCTTTTATTTCACGTTTTCCTTGCTAATGGGTTGTCTGGAAGAAATTGCTTTTTTAACAATAAGACTGCATATATATATATGTATTCTATATCTTGTAATTGATGTACAATAAAGGATAAATAAATACATTTAACATATGTTTATTAAACATCACCATATGAATATTGACAAGACAACATAAGAATATGTACTTAGTGATAATGCCTAACAGACAGAAATAGCTTCAATTAATGATAATAAAAGCCTGACAGAACTTTAGCATATAACATCAATCGAAAGTGTCAATTAGAGTAACGATTGTCGAGTAAAAAAGGGTCCGTCAGTAACTTCGTTTATACAAATCAATGTCGTTAGGTAGTACTCTGGATCCTTACCTAACGGCTCGTATTACTATACTGATAGCTATATATAACTAGTATAGAAAAGATAAAAGAATAAGTATTTTTTTTTGTAGAACGATATATAAAAGCTATTTTTTTTTATTTATTCTCCTAACGTGAACACACTGCAAACCACAACCTCTAAGCAATTATTGATTAATTTATTTATAAAAGCGCATTAATATTCAATGTGTTAGAATCTTCCAACAGTTCACCAAGAGTACGCCAGATCTGATATACCCTTAACCCATGTAACTTTAAAATAGCGTTATCTGAAAAGCGTAATTAAAACATTTCTGGTTTGTCTATCTGTCGCTTAAAGACGCTTACGTATTAGTGGATCTGGAACATTGACGTAAGCAAGTTATTTTAACCATTTATAGTAGTTGACTAAGATTTAACGTTTCCTTATACGAGTACATGTGAAAATGGGGATGATATATCGTAATACATTAGACGTCGTAAATACTGTAATGATATTTCGTAAAGAGATTTTACTTACTATTACCAAATGTTATATAAAAAATCTTTTGTTTTAATTATTAATGATATATATGTGTCTTAAATATATTTATTACCGAGTACAGATTAGAGATATAATGTCGGATATATAAGAACTTATTTACATAAATATTTATTATTCGTTACATAGCTGTTTTGATATCGTAACTTGACTTTTTCGTATAAAATACTATTAAATGTAAAGGTAAAATTATACGTTATTCTAGAAAAATTGGTTGGGAAAAATCCTGATAAAATTATGCTTTTTCTTAGATAGAACAATTGATAAATTACATGAGAATATTTTTCAAGATCTTTATGAAAATCTTAGAAAAGGAGATGAGACCAATTACAAATACAGCTAACACATACAAAGTTACAATTTATTTGTAAAGGTGCTTGACCTGAACAAACAGTTTTGTCATATTTTAATTAACTCTCTTTTACCCGAATAAAATTAAATGTACGGAAAGTTTTTGTGAAACTTCTATTACAGCGTTTGAAAGTTTTAACAAGGTATTTTCACAAAGCGAATGAATTTTGGAAAGAAATCGTTTAATTGTTTCAAATAAAAAACTTAACTCTGCTAATATATTATTATACGAGTAGAATTTCATTTATTCATTTTTTAATTATAATACACATATGAGATAGGATGTTAAGTCTCATTATCCTAGTAATTTCACTAGCTATAAATCCCTTTAAACCGAAACACTGTAATGTTTGCATACTACTGTGTTCCATCGAAGGAAGTTGTAGCTAGTGAAATTACTAAGGTAATGAGACTTAAAATCTTATGTCTCAAGGCGACGAGCGCAATGTGGTGCAGTGTATACCAGCCTCACTAACCCCAAGTAGTTTTAGGCGGAGGTACTTACTTCTAGTAGCTTGATTGAATAAAAAAAATATAAACACATAAATAAAAAAGAACAGAATATAAGGAGCAGTAAATTATGATATTCTTTGATGATAACTTATTAATAGCTTATGCTAGATATGAAAGGATTTTATAATCGTACAAACAAGTTGGAGAACGACAGCTACTGTGTTTTATTTATGTAACAACGCGCCTACGTAGACTAAAAGTTCACCCCTGAATTCGTTAGCATTTGCTAATATGTAAATTATTCTATTAAACCTTAAATTTCTATTTGTAACAAAGCATGAAAAAAGGATCCGTCCAAATGTTAAAATATAAAATTTGTGATTTGTAATAGAAGTAAACATTCATAGAGTTTTTAATGTTTTCACTAAACATTTTTTAGAATTTTATTAAACAGTATAGTCTAGTTATATATTTATAGAGAATTATAAGAAATTTTAATTTTGCAGTTCACGTATGAATTCATTATATATTACTTTATCGGTGGTAAGACTCTGTTGCCGGAAATCCCGTAGGTAGATACCGACGCAACGCCTTTTTTTGCTACCAAACAGTAGTGAGCAACATTATTGTGTTTCGGATTTAAGGGCGCTGTAGCTAATTAAACTACTGGGAGGTAAGGAGCCTTAACGTCCCATGTCTCAACTCGACGAGCGCAATGTGGTGCAGTATATACCATCTTAACTAACACCACATTGTTACGAGCAGGCGTATCACTTACCATGAAGTAAACGTCCGGGAAGGGTACACTGAGTTCGGTAAGTTGTTCCACTCCTTTGCTGTTCTCATGAAGAACAAGGAGTTGATTAATTGAGCTAGCATAAATTGAATTAATACTAGAATTTGAGAACTATATCTGATGGAAGACATGGTGGAAACCGTATATCAGTGTATTAATAAGTGATGAATTGAATTTGCTATTTACAATATCCAGGCGTTTTTTCTGTTTACTAAAATATTCTTTACTACGTTAGTCGCTAACTATTAAAAAAACGATAAGAAATATTTATTTAAAGTTATGCGAAGATTTTTTAATAATTTTCTGTGATTGTGTACATGGGTAGTGGCGTTTTAAAAACCAAGTTTTAACGTAAATACATAAAAGTATCATATAATTTACTTTTTTGTTTTATAAGAAATAAAAGTAAGCATCGAAATATTTACCAGACAACTGATAGCTTAACAAAATGAAAGAAAATTGTTTAAAGCTTGTTCGCTGTCAGATTGGTTGAGTTTATTTGAATGCAAGTCATAGACTTTATATTAAGTACATTCTACATAATTCAAAGTTGTATCACTTAAAAGCTTATACAGTATTTATTCGAATTTTTGTACAAGTCGACTATATGAGAGAAAGGTTAAATGATTTTATGTACTCGTAATATGCAAGAAGACTTACTGCGGTTATACTATAACAGTCTAGACGGTCTCCGGCAACGCTGTTGCTAATGATATGTGAGCCATATCTGCAAACAATTATAATAATTGTAAATGAAAAGTATCAATATTGATAAAAACTGTTTACTTAAATTATAAACAAAAATTATTGGGTTTAGTGGAACCCGCACAAAAACTCACAGAACCTAAGCCAATCTCGCCTGTTCGTGACGCACCCTACTAATCAACAAACGAGGCTCTAGCTCGCAAGCAACCCGTTTTGGGCCGGCATGCTGTGAAGTGGCCCAATTCTTCCCATATGAATAAGCGAAGGTCGCCGGATGCAGGTAGTGTAGGACCGATCGTTGTGGAGAAATTTGGGAAACGGCCTGTGTCCAGCCGTGGACGTTGATCGGCTGATGATGGTGATACACTAAAACATCAAGCCAAATATAACGTTAACCTAATCTTGAGAGACAGGTTAGATGAATCCAGGCTATGACGTGATTTCATTACAATATTAGATATTTTTTGATAGATTATTAAATAGTTAACCCTAACCGAAGTTGATGAATGGATCCTGTGGATGAATTAAAATAAATGTTTATTTTTAACACAACAGTTTTATTTTAAATATTTTTATGTATAAAATTTATTTTCTTACAAAATGTACTAATTAACACCGTGCAATAGTATTCATTGCAGTGTTGAAGTTTGCTGAAGAGTCTAGTTATTCATTAATTCATTCATTTATATTTATCTATCTACCTGTTTATTTAATTATTTATTTATATTAAGGCGAGAATCAATAAACTCTTTAAAGGCGGTTTGAACTGCCGTATTGGACTTGAATTTTTTCCTTGTAAGAAGTTGTCAAAATTCCGGAAAAAATGGTAATCTGTTGGGGCGAGGTCCGGTGAGTACGGTGGATGTCGCAGACGTTCCAGTTGTAGCTCATCTAACTTAGTGGTTGTTTGTTGTGCAGTGTGTGGTCTTGCGGTGTCGTGAAGCAATCCCACCTGATGGTAAGCAGGTGATACAATCATTGGTAGTAAAACGCATTAGTTTAGAAGCCTTTTGTTATAGAGTTGTAATACTAGACTAATTAACGAACTTTAGTAAAGTTACTTAATTATTACTAAACTTAAGTTCAACATTTAATAAAAATATATAAATCAGAAGTTTTAACTTATCTTAGTTGGTGAACTGGTACGAGAAGTCCGTACTTATATACATAAAAGTACTTGAGTACTTAAGTACCCTGTGTGACGGCGATAAGCAGCTAATTATATTTTTCTTAAAATTTAAGATTCTAGTTAATTCCTGACATTATCATTTTTTGTTATAGTTAAGTATATTTTTAAGAGTGAAACTACTTTTTCATTTTATATTAACTATTTTGTAATTCTATCTCTTTTACTGGTGGTAAGTTTCTCTTGGTATTGGCCGTCTAGATAGGTACCACCACCAAACAGGTTCCCGCCATAATGTGGCAGTGGATCTCAGTAGCCGTAGCATGGTCAATCACGGTTAAGCTAAGAGGAATCTACCCGGCCGGTCCGAGTGGCTACTCTAGATGAGCACGGTGAGCTCACCTCGGATGTGCGCCGGTGGGTTGCAGGGGCATGTATGCTCTGCTCTTCGCAGCTGTGGAATCGCGAAGAGCGAGGAATGTTGGCACTGCATTTCGCCGCTGTCCTTGCCCCCGCGTGTTCAGGTATGCGAAGGCATTTACCCCACGTATAACCAAAAAAAAGGTAGGCCACCGCAGCATCTATTTCTGCCGCCAAACAATACTATACAAACATTACTGCGTTCCGATTTAAAAGGCGCTGAAGCTATTGTAATTATTGGGGTAATGGGACTTGTCATCGTATGTCTCAAGGCGACAAGACAATATGGTCCTAACTAGCGTAAGGTTGTTATGGGCAGACATATTACTTAACATGAGCTGAACCTCTGTAAAGACATTTGTGTTCTATATTTAATAAAAAAAACATTTAATTACCACCTTTCCTCACTTATTCTTTCCTAAAGTAATATTTATGACACAATAATCGAACGGTTAATTTAATCCTTCAACTTGAGATTCGCCTTAAATAGAGAATAATTTAATTGTCATTAATCATTGATGGTTTTAAAATTCCGTATTTATAATATAATTATAATTAAGTACTCATGACCTCCGAGTACATAGCCACTTTAAACCCTAGAGCCAGCAACTACATGGCACAAAGAAGAAGCCTCGCCATCTTGCGCGGCAATGCTATTAGTTTGCTCGGCACTCTGCCGGAAGAGGATGCCCTGAGGCTTTTCTTTTAATATTAGTATATATAACTTTAATTTAATTTAGTATTAATGATATTGTCAACATAACTTAATAGATATAGATACACTTCCTAGTACTCATGTAAACATGATTATATATTTTTTTTATGTACCGTTTTAAATTTAATTTTCAATGTACACCTACTTCATATCCATTAAAGGTACGATCGTATTTTTGTATAAATTTTGACAAAACAATGATAGTAAAACATATTGATTTAATATAAGAATTTCAGTAACGTAAAAATTGTTTCAAAGTCAATCGTACCGCACACAAGTTCATAATAAACTGATAGCAAAAAGATAGCGATCTTTTCATCGCCTAATCATAACCTTTTGTAAAGGTTTGGGGAGATTCGTTATATCGCATTCATAAACTCTTTCTATATTCTATATCTCTAGAACATTGGATAAGAGGAATAGAAATTGATCTTACTGAATGGAAGATTGTCTATTATTATATGATTTTTTTATACAATGAGGCAACGAGATAAGCGGGCCTATCACCTGATGGTTAGTAATACGCCCGGCAATATATAACAAAATGTCGCTAGTTAGGATGGTATACATTGCACCACATTGCGGTTGCCGCCTCAGACATAAGATATTAGTCTCCATACCCCAGTAATGTTACTACCTGTCACTCCTTTCAATCCAAAAAATAATGTTTGCACACTACTGTTTGGCAGAAGAAATAGGAGCTGCAGGGATAGTATATAATTGATATTATTGTTTTATAATAATAAAACATATTTACGATAAACACACGTGAGAAGTTATTTATTATATTTGGACAAACACATTTCTTAACAACTTTAATAATGAAATGTTAATAATTTATCAAATATATAGTAGATGGAATACTTAATCAATCATACTTTACCGCTTGCCTAGCTATGACTGATTTAAAAAATAAATGAATACTTTTTGAACTAGACCAAGCAGTATACAGTCAGGAAGTCGCCTGAATATCTGGCATGGGGATTGAATTTCTTTATAAAGCATCATTACTTACATGAACTTTGCTATTACTAAATTGCTTTCATGATTAGAAGTAGTCGCCTGGCTTATCAGCCTTATTACTTTATTTATGGTTAAGGAAAGTTTTTATATAGGATCCTGTATGAATTTCTTTTTAATCAAGTGTTTAGCTACTATGCCGTATATTTATGCTCCAGTTTAACTAGACTGAACATTGTCCTTTGAAAATCAGTTTTCATTATATTTTCTTACTGCGATGAAATAAAAAACGTTGCTGAAGGAGGGTTTACATGGCATCAGCTCACAGTAGTTGTGTAAAAAGTTGGAAAAGTAAAGAGAGGAAATATGTTCAAATATATTTCATCATTTCAGTTATATTTAATTACAGCAGGGCTTCATCAACTGGGAATTTAATTATCATTGTTATTGCTTGCTAACTTGGTAAACCAATTTGCAGGAATTTTTTTATTAACTAAGCTACGAAACGTTTATCTGATGGTAACTGATACGTTCGGCAATAACAACATCGTGCTACTTAGGTTGGTATACACTGCACCACACTGTACTCATCGCCTTGAGAAATAGGATGTTAAATTTCATTACTTCAATTATTTCACTAGCTACAACTTTCAATCCGGATCACTGTAGTGCAAATATTACTCTGTATGCACACTATTGTGTTCCGGATTTAAAGAAGTAGTAGCTAGTGAAATAATGGGGTAATGAAACTTAACATCCTAGTTATGTCTCAATCGTATGTCTCATATGTACTATACTTTCATTTTAATTATGTGAAATTTATGCCCAATTTAATTTTTTTTTTACTTGGCTCAGACATACGCCGCAAATAAATTTTGTAGATATGTTTGAAATGGGTAGCTGTGTTGCAGTCTTAACTGTAATCTGTAGCCAAGCATATTTGGCTGAATTCTAACAGTAAACTCTTTATGGTTATTTTGAACGCTAGATGAACATATTTAGTTCCCTCTCAACTTTCTGTATAACATAGTAAATTAATGAAAAAAAAACATTTTTGAATGGAAACTGATTTTAAGTTACAATAATACGAAATCTAATACGATTTAAAACGTACACTAAAATGATAACTGATTATGTGTAGTAAGTTGTTATTACTGTTTATTGTATTGATTACTTTCACATTATATATTTTGAACGCTTTTTCGTTTTTGAAAATTTTTAGGAAACACAGAAGAGTTTGCTACTTTAACTTTAACACAAAATTCTGTTACATGTATTAACTCTCAAGGATATAGAAATATTGCTATAATTATGTAAAATAAGCACGTTATGTTACATACATGAATTTAAAAAAAAAACAATCAATGCGAACAGGTATATTTTTACTGAACCAAAATTTTACAGGTAACAATTATAAAGACCGAGGCGAATAAGTGAAGTATTTATACAAATTATTTTTGTTTCGGTATTTCTTTCCATAAAGTTAAATCGATCGATGGCAATTCGCTACACCTTACCAGTGGATTTCTGAAAAAAATATTTTTATCATACTAATGGTATATATAAATAAAATTTATACAGACGTGGAAATCATATTTAATATAGTTATATTTTCTTATCGAATTAAGTGCAGTCACTCTTAAAACATAAGATTATCCAGTTGTCTTAAGCAGCATTCTCCCTCTCATAGTAGCAATAGGTAAAAAGGAAAAAGGAACAGGTCTAGATACTTCATATCATCAATTTGTGTCATCTAATAACAATTTACATATACTTGCAGATAGTACGGTATTTATTGGGCTAACATTAATATAATGTATACATGCATTGATTTTATTAACGTACATTTCTTTTCTAAAGCAGTGCCTTTAATATTCCCTCAGCAGAGAATCTTGAAGTAGTTTTATAATGTGCAATTCAGATCACTTTACGTCTAAAAAGCTAATTAAGATTCTGTAAAACCACAAACTTTTCCTTTTCACTTTCTAGTCGTAATAAAAGTATGAATTTTTTTGGTTTCTCTTACTAAAAACAGTAGTTATTTATGCCGCCAAACAGTGACGAGCAACAGTGATGTGCAAACATTATTGTGTTTTGGTTTGAAAGGCGCTGAAGCGCAATTTGATGCGGTTTACATCTCAACCAGCACCATATTGTTATTAACGAATAATGAGTTTTTTTTTTATTCACAAAAGCAACGAGACGAGTAGTACATTTACCTGATGGTAAATGATACGCATGCCTATAATAACCAGGCGCTAGGTAGGATGATAAATACAGCACCACTTTGCGCTCCTCGCTTTGAGGCAGGACATTAAGTCTCATTACCTCTGTAATTTAGTGAAATTATTATTTTAATAAATTATGATTTATATAATTTAGTTAGTGAGGTACAACTCCTTTCAAATCGGAACACAGTAATGTTTGCACATTACTGTTTGGCAGTAGAAATAGGCGCTGCGGTGGTACCTACTCAGTCTCTAGCAACAGAGACCTACCAACAGTAAACTATACCCAATACACTTAGTGAGTTACAAAGTTAACAAACAGAAAGTTACAGATAAACAAATATTATTAGATTTTAGCAAGGGTTGAATATTGCACATTGAAAAGAATATAATAAATTGTACTTACTCGTTAGAAACCAATTCAAAGGCTTTTCTTTGCATCCATTTAATGTTGTGGCCGTTATCGCAAAGGATTCGTGCCATTGAAGATCCTTGTCGAATAGAATTCAATTGTGCTGAAGGGAAATGTGAAGACTTCAATTAATGATAAGTTTGATCATTGCTTGCGGAATTATAAGAGTAATCAGTGGAAAATATACACATACATTACATCGTACCACATACATCAGGGTACATACAGGGTGAAGACCAATATTTCATATGGCTTTATATATTTTTTTCTGTACATATAACTCTAAAAACCAATAGACAATATGTATTTTGAATTGAAGACCATTTACATGAAGGGAATCAAAGAAATCAGTAGCTTGTCTATCTTTTGGTGTATTCTCATAGAAATGGGTTGTGATAAACATTTGTTTTCAGATGATTAAAGAAAAAATATATATACAGTGGTGAGATAATATCTACTACAATACTATAATAACTAAAAAAAATTTTTTCTGAATGTCTCACTGTTACTTACGCAGTGTAAAAGCAATGTCTTTGTCTAAACCATTTTCAAAGAAGAATCTATCGCCGATTCGGTTGTTAAGGAACTGTTGGAGGATAATATTGAGGAACGTTGGTCCAACCAAGGCACCTGGTGCGTGTTTCTCCAGGGAACCGCCGACTGACAGATCTATATCTTCCGGTGATTTGTACAATGATTGTAGTTTTTGAACGTTCTGTTGAGATAAATTACTGTTAATTGAGATAAGAAATAATGAAATAGAAAGAGATACAAAAAATAGAAAACATAACAGGGTTACGATAATAAAATTGGGAACCTAGATTCGATATGGATGATTATCAAATCTGAACCAATTATTCATGCATATATAGTAATTGGTTTAAAAATATGTAAATAGAAATAGATAAGTTTGTATTTTTTCCGATTGGGTCATTAAACTGTTCAAGTTAAAAAATATACTACTATTAGAATTAGAGTTTTATAGATCTTACTATGTTTAATGTACTGCGAAGGTTATACAATAGTATTTACCTCTTTTGTCATGTATTTCCGCAAGTCCTTAAACTTTTTAGGAACTGACATATTAAAGAAGGCACGAAGTTGTACGTACGTTCCTAGGCCATGATCACGGCCACGTTGAATATCAGTAGCGCGTAAGTCTTCACCGGTACTTCGATTACCTCTGTGTGTAAGAAAGATTTAATTATTTTACATAAGGTACCCTTTGAACTTCCCATAATTTATTTAGTACGACTGTACAATCGTCAAGAAAAACTTATAAAACAGTCAAGAAAATAGATATATTTTAACTACATTGTTGGTCTTCCTCAAATCGTACTCCTCACGCCTGAGGGTCGTTGTTACTAATAAAACCTAATTAGTTATATTAACGTATTATTATATATATATTAGTAAGTAAATTGTAGAAAATATTTAAACTCAGCGCCTACCTGAAAAGATATGTTGTGATTTCGGGATCCCAGTATTCATCGCTTTTATCTGCCGGTTGATACGATAAGCCCCGGATCAGTTTATCAAAACCATCATCGGTTTCTAAGATCAATGGCCTATTAAACCAGTCACTTAAACGTTCAGAGTGCGCTAGTTTACGATCTTCGGTTATCAAACTGTAAAAATTGTACTACAGTAAATAGTGTTATTAAATATTAACAGTAACTCCTTTAAGGGTTTTTGTGTGGTCATTGTTTTGATTTAAAAGTAAGAGTATTTTATAATTTTTTTTAAACTGCCATACAGTCAAATTCTCAATTATAAGTAACATTAATTTTTATCGTATTAACTCTAAATTAAGCCAACATCGTTTTGTATTAAAAATATCTTTAAAGTACCAAACAATATGCACAAATCTGGCGAAAAGGCAGCAAAACGTATGTTATTTTAACTATTATGTAAATCAGCATTGCTATTTCGCATCCGATAACTTTAAATTCAATGAAGCTGCAAAAACCGAAAAGGTCAAACTTTATTCAGATACACAATATTATGTGAAGTCACAAGAAGTTTCCAAGCTCATGAAACGAAAACAGCACAAACTGTTACATCCCTCATAAGTAGGTACTTTTACAAATTATGTTAAAAATTTATGTTTTTATGATAATATGATGGCAAAAGTATCTTACTCCAAATATCCTCGTATCATTGTATGAAAGTGTCTAAATGCAGCTGATGAGTGCTCGACCAGTACCGCAGCGTTCACAAGGGCGTCGTAATCGTTTACATAACTTTTTTCATCAATATAAATGAGTTTTTTGTCAACCATATTTTTTTCACCTGAAACATATAAAGTTGCACAATTACGTTATGCAATAATAACTAATTACTTCTACTATGTCTCTATCCCTGGCGTGATTTACGAGGTGATTAAGGAGAAATAAGGACAGGAAGATAGGTAGCATCTTTTTCCTAGGACCTTTACTAACTTATTGCGTTTATCAATTTATATAACTTGACTGGTCAGGTCGGCAATTAGTTCCAATTGTTGCATGCGGATGTTCAGCAGTGGATACTGAAAACAGACAAAACTGTAATATATATATTTTTTTAAATAATAAGTTATATTTGAACGCAGTTTTAAAAACATATCCTTATCTTAAGAATGTGCAGCACAAACCTTACATTAATTCAAACTAAATATAGTAGTAATAAATATTCTAAAATATAGAAACTAAAATGAAAATAAAGTAAATTTATGAATACATAATCTATGGAACCATTTACCCTTTTAAAAATTACTTGTACAATCTTTGAAATTGTTTCCATTTTTTTTTAACTTACCAAGTAGTATGATTAAATATTCATAGTAGTTGATATATTGTATTTCAGCAATGCAAATGCGACGAGCCTCTTGAAATATAGTTTCGTCGTCCCAATGTGGGTTTAACTTAGCCAGTACATCAGCAACACGATTGTGCTCAGAGACAAGAATAATCTGAAGTGCCGTAAGTTGCGGGCTTTGATTAGCTCTGGAATCACCTGTAATGTATATTACTTTAAGTTTTTAGCATTATGTTTTTAACTAGTAGAACCTTAAAATTCATGCTGCTTAGCACTAATTTGCCAATATATTGTATGTTCTGGTTTGATGAGTATTATAGTTAGTCAAGTTACTAAAGTCAGGTAAATCCATTAAGTATTACAGAAAGCATAATTCAACTAACCCAGTAAATAACAAGGTTCGTTAGACGAGTATGTCCCTGGGCATTGCTTTCTCACATCGTTGACTTGTGGTGGCCACTCGTGGCCGTTGCGTACGGTAGTCCAAAGCCGACCCCCTGCTCCTTCTCTGAGAGATTTTGCTTGTTGTTCACTATTTCCGTAAGTCAACGATAGGTCCATATATGAAGTTACCACACACAACTGCGAAAGAACATTTTACATTTGTTTTAAGTAATTTTTAATAAAAATATGAATTATTGCCGTTTCTTGACTTTCTCGGTTTCAAGAAACAGCGACTGTATTGGCTTATATGCTATGCCATGTGCTTGAGAATGAAATAACTTTTTGGAGTGGTATAATCCATTAAAACCGGTTTTTAAATTTATATAAAACAATGCTACGGAACAATTAGAAAATTTACTAGATAGTAATCATCTACAGCTGTTTGTAACAATAAAGTGATATCAGCATTGTAAGCTATTTTTTATATAAAAAATAAAAGCTAAAATAATGCTGAAAACTATGACTAACTATATAAGAGATTATTTAAAAAAAGTAATTATTTCTTAAAAATCTACTTACAGGTATTGCGGTTTCATGAGGCTTCGTACATTTTATGTCTTTTGTAGATGAAGTCCTAACAAAATTTAAACAATGTTTCCCTTCCGGCACATGAACTGGATCGTCCTTGGGTATGAGAATAGGATGACATAACGGATGAGTGTCGGCGTCAGGACCTAACTGTCCCAAGCTATCACAGCATATGGGTAGACTTTGATCTGTTGAACAAACACTTGTGCGTTATATTAAGTAAATTGATTCTAATAATCATTCTCAATATTTATATGACCTGATATACGTTGGATGTACTGAATTTTTTCTAGGGTTTGATATATGCATAATAAGATACTAGTTGGTACTTTTACGGAAGACCACATGGTGTTCAATATTAAGGAAATTGAGATTGCCACGTTGTGCTAGTAAATTTACTATATGAAGGACCGTTCAAATAGCTGTGTAGTGGATATTAAATATTACCAAGAAAAACCTAATTTTAACAGCCACTCCAGGTTAGAGCTACGGAGCTCCACTGTGAGCTGACCTCGGATGCGCGCTGGTGGGCTACAGGGGCGGCTTTATGTTGCCCTCTGCAGTCGAGATGAAGTCGCGGAGGGAGTACCCTCTGCGACTAAGCGGTGCCGCACCGCTGATGCGGCACTCTCCCTATCTTCCGCGGCCGTATAACGGGTGGCAGCGGATCCGATCTTGGCGGCGTGCCCAAGATTGGATCCGTTGCAGAGGGTCTGGAGAGTTTTCTCTCTTGGCTCCTGTGGCCTCTAGGTCACGGGTTTGGAGAAATCCGTTGCCCGCGCGACTGTAAGAGGCCGAGGTGGGAACGCGTTGTGTGTTACGGGGTGCCCCCACAGAGGTTCTTCCCTCTCTCTAGATGGGGCTGCGTTATGCGGCCAGTACTGACTGGGTCGCGGATGTGTGCAAAAGCGTTCCCGTGACCCTGCTATAAAGCGATGAGGAAGAACATCATGGGGGCTTTAGTCGGTGCAAGTTCGACATAACCTGTCCTTGCCCCCGAGAGGACGGGTATGCGCAGTCATTTCTCCTACGTTAAACAAAAAAAAAAGATATAAACTTACTTATCACTTCAACACCAGCTGTAAGAGCTATATCGTGAGTAATTATTTGACCCCATTGCTGTGTATTTAAATTCCACTTCTGTTCCACTTTGTTGTTGGCAATAAATATTTTCAAACTTATTTCGCGGGTATTAGGTAAAGGCCCTCCGTCTGATGCTGTGGGCCATGAATTGATATCTAAAAAATCATATAAATTAAACATCGACCTAAGTGTGCGTTAGTAACGATACTTAGAAACGAGAATGATGTTTGGGTTCGGCTTCTGATTGATTTAGAGACAGTTAATGAATTTATTGATTTGATGAGCATAGGAGGTTTTAGTTATCAAAATAAAAAGAGCTGTAGAAATGAGCAAGTTTTATTTAAGGTCCTATTTTCGTGTTATTGTGCCAATTTATTTCGGTTACAGGACGCCTACATCGTTGTCCACTCTTTCAACTGAACTCAACATTAAGAATTGAACCCTTGTTGATAATTTTTTTTAAAGCAACTTTTATGAATATTGTTTACCCATTATGTTTCTATGATAAAACAATATTTACAAGCAATAGTTTTCTATGAAGTAGTATGTTCTTTAAGATGTTCTGTCTTCATGTTCACATTATCTTAAACTATAACAAAATATAATCAGACGTACCATCTGCATAATTACTATGCACCAACTGACCGTAGGGAGTTCGAGGAGTGCCCCAATTTGGATTCTTTAAATTATTGCATGAACCATCGTACGACCTATAGCGAGTCTTAGAACAGATCAGCGGACCTGAGCTACAATTTTTGACATCAATTTTTTTATTTGTTTCTTCATAGGAATCTTCAGAACTAAAATAACCAAAGGTATATGAAACATATATTATCAACACTTATTTTATAAACAGTGAAGTCTTGAATACTTAAGGCCATATTGAATATCCTTTTTTTTAAAAAAATATGTAAACTTGCGTCGATATCATAAGTAAAGTGAACTAGTCTTGAAATACTCCTCCCTTAAAGATTCGTATATTATGCCTGGATGGAAACACTGACATCGGTATTTAGTCTTTATATTATATATATAATTTATTTATATCATATAATAATAACTTCAAAACAAAAATAAAAAAAGTTTTTTAATTTCATTTTCTTTTTAATACGAAATTTATTTATCTCAATTATTGTTCATAATTGTATGTTTATTGCTAATAATACTGCACATTTGTAAAATATCAATCAATGTTATTCTAGTAGATTCAATTATATTTATAAAGAAAACAATGGAATAAAACTATATGTAATTAACAATGAAAAATTAATAAATAATAAATACTATAAAAAAAATATTTGCGGTGTTATTGCTAAAATATTTGTGTAGAAAGTATCTAAAATAATATAAACAAATTGAGATGATGTCCGTTTCTATATAAATAAATTTACCTGTCGTAATTTATCAACGTTGATCTAATTCCATTTGTAGCTGGGAATGATTTTGATACTAATATTGCAGGGCCAATATTCACTAATATTATAAATAAAATTAATAAACAGTAATGTAAGTTACGCTCCATGATTTTGGAAAACAGCCACTCCATTATGTAGGGAAACGCTTGGAGATGATCCCTTAAACAAAATATAAATACTCCGTTCAAGCATTTTAACACAATATTTGCAAAGTTAAATTTATTTAACGTGAAATGTAAATCAATTCCCAAACATTTCCTAGACTCGATCAAAATTTTAATAAAATAAATTAATATAAAAATCATTAATTAAACATACCTTTATTGTACAACGGATTGAATGTTTCACTAACAAGTTTTGTATGAAAATGAATATGCATTTCTTATCGACGTCTGTTAATAATAAATATTTTAGGCGTCAATCAATCACTCAATTGTGAGGACCTTCGCTACTTAATGATATTGTATTAAAACACTTCACCGTTATTAAATACCGTTTATCAACTGAATCTAATAAAATGATAGCATATAACTTAAACCCATTGAACATGTAAAACCTACGGGGTTGTTTACACAAACAATTTGAAATATAACTAACTACTAAGCTCTATATTTTAACTGAAAAGTCGGCGGAAAAACTCTGTGTCGCACAGAGAGCCATGGAAAGACTTATGTTTGGCATAACTCTTATGGAAAAAAGGAAGAACAAGTTTATTATAACGGTAACGAAAGTTCGAGACGTGGTTGAAGAACTCGAGAGGAGGAAGTGGAGATTGGCACATTGCTCGAATGGGCTATAGCCGCTGGGTGAAGTGGTCTTTGGAGTGAAGACCCCGCGCAAACACCCGCGGAAAGGGAAAACCACCGAAGTGCTGGAAAGGTGACATCTGCCAATACATGGGCAGAGGATGCAAGCGAAAGGCGAGGGATAGATAGGAGTGGAAAAATGAAGAAGCCTATCTCTGAAGACGGATATTGTAAGGCTGATATAGATAGATATTTTAAACAGAGTTAATAATAAAAGCAAACAGATATAAAAACTTTTGCTAATATATACACGCATGTATGTTCATAAGTAATAAATAAAGTAAATCTTACTAAATAAAAACATCTATATAATCTTTAAGTGTTTGATGCCAATCATATAGGAATAAAAATTTTAATTAAAGTTTATGGAAAGCAACTCAGACCATAAAATAATCGTTAATCTCTGAATTTTCTTTGCAATAAACTTATCAAACGATATCTTTTAGCACTTATTGTGGTGTTGCAAGCTAAGCCTCAATTTCTTCATCATCATCATCATTTCAACCCATGGACGTCTAGTGCTGGACTTTTCACAAGGCATATTTTTGCGCTGTTTTAATCCAAAGGTTCTCAGAAATTGTTTTAATGTCCTCTGCCCACCTAGTGGGGATCTGCTAACGCTGCGCTTTCCGATGCCAGGTTGCAATTCCAGTGCCTTAAGTCTGCAACGTCCATCGGTTCTGCGAAATATGCGCACCGCCCATTACCATTTCAGCCTCGCAACTCGTAGGGCTATGACGGTGACCCTTAATTTCTTACCAAATTAAAACAAATTGCAAAGCACTGTGCTCCAATGCTTGCTGCTCTTCGAGGTAAAATTATATGGATTTTTTGTTTAATATTATTATTACAACAACGCTTTTCCAAACGAAATTAGAAAAGAGTGCACAGTATCAGTACTTTTTTATTTATTGATATATCAATATGTGCTTTGTTATTATCACAAATGTGTTAATTAATCAAAAATTTATCTTTTTAAAAAATTACCATTACAGATACTGATATGAATGATATATGATAATCAAGTGAATTTTATGTAATGTACACAGTTAGAATGTACATATAAACTTACGATAAAGATGCATATTAAAAATTTAATAATAATTGATGATTATATATTAATAATATAATTAAAGTATGCAATATTTTTGGGATAAATCATGTTTTTGTGAAAGTTTAAGGTCATATTCTGTACAAGAGTTCTGCTATAACTGGATTAGCCTGAAAACCAAGCTAACTCTCAATTCTCGGGGAAATAAAATGATTCGTCTCCGTACATTGGGAATTTAAGTGAACTAATATTAAAAGAATATAATTAATCTAAAAATTTACTAGATTTATGTTTGAAAATTGGTTATTGCTAACCCAACCTACCTTTTTTAGGCGTTAAAGAACAATTCGTATTTCAGCGTGTACAATACAGCCGAGGTACGGCAGTGTTTATGTCTTACACGAATTTCTGTAAACATTGCTACTGACCGATAACGTTGTGCAGAAAAATTTTAAAATTTCTTTAGGATTTTTTTATTATGACGTAATGACGGGACGAGCGTAACGTTTACCTGATAGTAAGCAATACACATGCCCATAACAACGTGGTATATAAGTTATACGTATATATAAATTAAGATGGTTTTCATAGCATTATATTGCGCTTGTCACCTTGAGACATAAGATTTTAGACCTCGTTACCAAAATAATAAAAAAAATTAAATGATTTCCTTAAACAGTCGAGGATTTCTTTATGTTTGTAGATATCTATCTATTCAACATTATTATCACTATATAATATGATTGGATAATTACAAAATTCTATTACATTGTGAATAACTATATTCATACAATGAATACTTGAATGATAAGCAATGAATTACTTTTCTGGTTACTATGTTAAACTACTTCGTAATTACTTAACTACTGGTAGATTTCTATTTTCTGGTGGTAACTCTCTATTGTCGGGGACGGTCTAGGTAGGTACAACAGCGGAGCCTATTTTTGCCATCAAACAGTAGTGTGTAAACATTGCTGTGTTCCAGTTTGATGGACGCTGTAGCTAGTATAATTACTGGGGTAACGAGATTCAATGTGTTACGTCTCAGCCGAGGACCGCAATTCGGTGCAGTGTATATCATCCTAACTAGCGTCACGTTATGAGCAACCTTATTACTTACCACCAGGTGAACGTCCGGCTCGTCTCGTCGCTCAATTGAATGAAAAAAAGAATATGTTACACTGTAAAACAGCCACCTTGCTAAAATCCGGGTAAAAGTTTTCTTTGAATGAACGATAAATTGTACATCAAATAAATTCGTTAAGCATTTCACAAATAGTCATTTTTCAAGGCTATTAATGTACTAGTTTATTTTCTGCTATATTTTCTTCGCTCTTTACACTAAGAGCTAAGTCATTACAAATTCTCGTTATCAATAATATTCATAGTGGTAGACCCTTTGCTGAATATTTACTTAGACCATTCGGGTTAATGACCGCATAGGAATTTGGACAATCTGTAATTTAAAGCGACTAGTATAATTTTGTGCTAAAACCACTGTTAAGACCCATTATAAAAAAAAACATTAAAATTATACATCGTATCTTTTGATGATAATTATACACAGCAATTAAAACCGAAAAGTGTCAAATTCCTGATGGCCTAAAGTAATTATCAGTTCTAATGTGAAATAAAATTTGTGCTGACAAAAGTAAAAAGTTGTGGAATTAGTTAAAAATTTAGATTTATATGACATAATGTAACGTAACAATATACTTATGTAACTATAATATAGTGATGTAATTAATTATTGTTATACAACAATAAAAAAAAATCGTTCTTTGCACTTTAATTGAGCATAAAAACAGAATTGCTATGTTCGCTTAATACTAATGCTTCATCGTCATCATCAGCCCGTCACAGCCCACTGCTAGTCATTAGCCTGCACCTAGGAACGAAATAAAGAATTGTATTTGCTAAAGGTTAAGCTTTGAAAATTCTTTTTTGTATAATAAGTGGCTTTTTTATCAATTTAGACCGGTGTTTCTGCGCATACAATGATAACTTAATTTCAAATGAAAATAGCAAACAGAATAATGAAAAATCTCGGAAAAAAATACATGTACTTGAAAATTTTTATACTTATTTCCGTTTTAAAAATGTTTGCTTCTCATTTTTATATAAAGCATGTAAGTAGTTCCGGTTGGGCATGAAAAATAAAAAAGCAAAACTTTGTTTCGACGCTCTTCAACAAAAAAATGATCCCGAATATAAGATGCTCTCGGGTAAATTGCTTTGTAAGTAATTTTTCTCACCCTTTAAAATTACACGATGAAGAATATAACACTTTTACTTTATGTCAATTTAATGTGTTACTCTTTTATAATAAATGCACGTTTAATGTGCCATGATAGGCTAAGTTATAAGAAGGGGGGTTTTGATCAATAAGTAGACACCAAGAGGATACGGACATGTATCATGAACAATAATATCTCATCCTTTAATCCGCACTTAATCTCGTGTTGAAAAGGTCTTTATCCGTTCCAACAGTGAAAACACTAAGAGGGTTATTAATTAACAAGCATAAATTTTGTACCTGAAATGTTAGTTTTTGAGTCTTTTAAATATTTAAAAATATCCATCACACCATTGTTGCATAGTTGTAGAGAAACATCTTGCGAATTAGCAAAGTATTTTGAATATTTTTTTATTTCAAGTGCTAGTTAAAAAAGTAACGCAAACATCGCAACTCAGTATTAGTGGAAACATGAGTTGATCTTGTTATTTTAGGATTTAAAATTAACAACATGATTGTGGTTAGGCCTTTGTGTATATGAAGTGCCCGTTTGTTTTTGTAAAAGAGAAAATAAGCTTTCTTTACAAACCTTTTACATTTTATTATAATCTGGAGTTCAAGGTCATTTTTCGAAGAATAAACTTCAATGAGTTTATTTAGATATTTTTATCCTTCTCTTGTTGAATACCTTTGTATCTTGCAGTGATATTTTTTCTGCAGTGGAAGTGTTTTGAGATTTTATTTTGCACCAATGCTTTCATGTAGTTTGAGCAATACAAAACAATAATTACATTTCAGAAAAAAATAGGAGTATGTAAGCATAAATAACATTTCAGGTTCTGATTCAGATAATTATTCTATTTTCATATTATTAATTGAGCACAGCAAATCATTGTTTTTGTAAGAAGCAAGAAATAGATGCCAGCCATTTAAATGTATAATTTGGACTGTAAATTAATTTTTATCTCTTCTCGGACAGTGTTAAATTTGAAATCTGCTATGTGATATTTCGATAAATTATAAAATTCCTAGAGTCAATTTCTATTATGGCACCTATTTTTTTGAAAAAGAAAAAAGAACATTTCATGGCTCATTTATTTGGTAATGGTCTGATGCATAATTCAATAAGTAAATAGTCTATGATGAGGGTCATAGAATGTACAATATTCTGTCCTAAAACGTATGATAAAGTTACAAAACTGTTGGGCCGACGCGGGGACACCATTAAAAGTAATTCGGGAACGGTAGGTATTGTTCTGTATTATTTTATTTTTATAACAATTGTTTATTATAACCACATTATGTAAAGACAAAATATGTACTTTAAACTACGGTACTAAACGGTTAAACTATGATATTAAGCGATTTGTAGGTGAGTTCGTAAGATAAGAGCTGGTTACATTAAAGAAAATCCACACCCACCAAATAATAAAGGCTGAAAATAATTTTGAGTTAGATATATAATAGAAATGATGATACAGAAATTTCTACCCATCACTGAACTGTTGAACAACAACATAAACTGAAATATGAAAAATTGTTTGGTGATATATCTCTAGTACATTATAAAGGTTGTAACAAAAAGTTTTCAAAGAACTCAACAGATGGCGCCACCACAAATAATAGATCGCGCTTTTGTCTACCATAACGCAAATACATATAACGTTTGTACATTTCCTTCGGTTAACGGTATCACCGCCCAGAGATTCCGATATAGGCGAAGGTAGTCGGGGAACAAGTCCGCGCCCGCCCTCGACGACCGAGTAGATTCGCCAGAGAAACCCACAACCAGACACACATAAAATTCCGCCGTCGGATAACTACACTCCAAGTGGTACACATTTTTTGTAAACAGGCCGTGGATCCGGGTCCACGCGCCCAGTGTCAAATAAGCTGTAACAGTTGCATGGCTTGCAGCGCTGACATCATCATGAATCTAGCCTTCGGTTAATGCGTCATTATAGTGTATACAGTTGTATCCAACGACTGGATCTTTCTGGACCTCTAAAATGCCAAGCATCCGGACAATTAAGACATTACGGAGTAGTTGTGCGTGCTCGTTCACTGAACAGGGATCGTTCCAAACTAAGTGCAAATGTACCAGTTCGGTCTTTCAGTTCTTTTCGTACACTAGTGGATTGAAATAATTCCGTTTCCGACTCCTCGGCTGCTCGTTCGTAAGTTTAATTCCGATCTTGATGTACATTTACAAAAATATTTACCTATTCGTGTGACCAAAAAATACTAAGAACATTGATGATTCCTTTCTACTTATTTATTCACAGTTTTTCTTTTTACATTCAGTTAGTAAGATACTAAAGGTCGTAATGTATTATTTGCGTTTATTGATCTAATAATATTCGATTTCTCTTCATGCTTTTGCAGGCTTAGAATTTTCATTCTAAAAAGAATACTAGAATTACGTATTTAAAAATCAGATAATATATACAATAACTGTTTTTTTTTTTAATTACATATTGCTCTGTAAAACAATATCATTAGATACGGTTTGCTCTCGGTCTTGATATCTCTGGATCTCTGTGATGCCAAGACTTAGGTACTGTCGTTACGGAATGTACAAGTGTATGCATTAACTGGATATCTCTAGATATTCGTAATACCAAGAATCAAATCGGCAGTCTATTACCAAGTGTACAATTATATCCATCAACTGGATCTCTCTGGATCTTCGTAATATTGCTGTACTTAGTAACTTGCTCTGTATTTTAAATAGCTCTGTCAATATCAATATAGTGTTGATATTGTTGCGTGCGTTGTCATTCACCAGAGACAAAGCATCCCACCACAATACCTTTTTACAAGGTTAATTTTGATATCAAACATTCGATAAGTTTAAAACTAAAATCGCAGCTCTATTGGTATGAAACGACAAACAAACGAAATTAAAAATGTACAAATTAATATCAGTGTATGTATTTGAGGGTGTATTTTCCTATAATGTCAAAGAAACATACATCATGATAATTAAAAATAAACAGAAATAGGAAGTTGACTGTTACATAAAAGTATATTCAATGTTTCTAACGTAGATATAAGTCGACTGTCAATTTTCTTCATACATTTTAACAGTAGTATACGATCATAGAAACTGATATATAATCTAAGTTATTCTTGACGTTTCTACACTAACATAGTTAAATGTTTGTGTTATTGTTGTTCTTGTAAACACGACGAAATATATTGTAACATATTTCACTATAATTACTTCGCTCATGTTTTATTACCGCGCAGCACCTGGTTACATTATTTAAGCATGAAAGCATAAAACCACATTTGATAAACTAACTTAATTAATAATCTGATCTTAAAGCAATTCACGTGTAAATCAAATAGATTCGATTTAATTAACATTACTACTGTATTTACTGGACGCACAGTAAAATAATAGTTATTTTCATTCTTATCTAAAATCGACCCGACAATATTAATAAAGGGTGACAAAATTTTACAGAAATTACCAATGGATTCGAAACCAATAATTACTGTTTTTCCTACCTATAAAGAATTTGGTTTCTTTTTCGAATTTTCGTTAACCTTATAAGGAGTTTTCTTTCTAAAACAAAAATAAAAAGTTTCATCAAAATCTCTAAAGTTGTACGATACGACAGAATCTCGCCGCTTCCTTTTTGAATTCAAGTTTGAGAGCTTAAAATTGTTGAGATATGATCTTATACAGAGACCGGAAATCAATTATCAGTACATTTTCTTTTTTTGTTTTTAATTCTTATATCATTTAAAGCAATCGTCCATCGTTTTATCTAGTTTCACCTTATATTCATAATTCAACTTATATTTGAAATGCCTTTAAAATTTTTCAAGATTTTTTTTCACAATTATTGAAATAATTGGTTAACAACGAACTCTCTTATGTAGAAGCGTGAAAAAAATCATAATTCAGAGTAAATTTATAACTAAAATCTATAAAAGTAGTGGTAATGGTTTATCGCTGCTTATCTAAAATAACAACGTTCAAGTGTCTTGTTTACTTAATAACTTTTCCGAGTTGTTATAGTATATTACAATATATTACGCTACTATAAATTCACGAATAATTATTGTTTGAATTGCATATATACATAATTTATTATTAAAAAATATCCATGTTATTATCTTCATCATTTTAGCCTATTCATGTAAAGGCAGTTTACCTTACTTTCCGGGCTTAATATGCGAATTGGCAAATTCAGTAAATTTTTTTGAATCATAGTAAAAGCTACTGTCGTATACCTGGAATTATTCCCTCCTTCGTTATCTTAAAGTAGACCGGTGCTGAAAATATTCTAACATATACCACACATACGAAACAATAATTTTTAATTTCAAAACACTCTTCACCCGTGTCTACTTGAAATAAGAATTATTTTTTTTTTTCAATAGAATGTTTGTTTACGTAAATAGCACAATAATTCATATTGAAAATCTACCTTTATTAATGCTACTGTATGATGCAAAATTCACTTTTTCGTTTGTCAGTATAATTATGAAAGTGTTGCTATGAATCCTTTTTCTCTCTCTCGTAAGATTTAGGTATTTCTTTTAATATTAAAGGAACATTTATTTACATGTTCTAATTAAAATTGAAGTAAAATAAAAGTGAAAGTAATTTTAAGGAAAAATGCAAAATTGCTTCAGGTCTTTTAAATTATTTCATTAAATTAGAATTTGCGTTCTCCTTAATCATTTCCGCTAGGCCCGTGCTTCTTTGTTTACGGAAATTTAATTCAACCTTTGCTGCTCATAGAGGTTACAAGTTCATGAGATTGTAATTTAGCTTGGGTTCTGTAATTTTATTTTGGCAAAAAAAAAACCATTCGATTAATTAATAATTACTTATATATTAATAGACATTGTATTCACATACAGAATCAGAAAATTAACTTAAAACAAAATTAGGTAAGATATCTTGTAACAGAGCCGAATCTAACTTATTTTGATGAGATATACTACCTTAACGTGGTTATTAAACAGAATTAAGTACAAAAATATTTACACAGACCACAAAAATTTTTGTTCTCTTTTCCAACTTGTCAATTCTAGACTTACCTATACGTTGTTATGTTCTTTCCATTTGTATGTTTCCTATTTATATCAGCTCAACTGAAGTTCTGGAAAACTGTGATAAATTCAAAGTACTTTTGGTAATTAAACAACCCGACTACGTCGACAGTTAAAATAAAATTTAACTTTCTTTCCTTATTATCTTGTTCTACTACTTTTGTGTAACTGGTTTTTTTTTATTTCCATGGTATGATGATACATAAATCATTAAACACGGATGATAGAGATAATAACTTAAATAAAATATGTAAATATATGTACGCGGATACCCCAGAGTATATCCGAAGCAGTCTATTTTATATTCTTTTACTTCCAATGATTTCGTGTAAGTCGTTTCGTGTTAAAAATTTACTGGTGGCGAGTCCATGTTGCAGGAGACCGTCTAGGTAAACACCACAGCTCCTGTTTCTACCGCCAAATAGCATTGTGTAAACAATACTGTATTCCGATTCGAAGGGCGTTATAACTAATGAAATTATTGGGGTAACGATACTGAACATTTTATGTTTTGAGGCAACGCTATGTAGTTATGAGTAGGCATATATGGCACTTACCCTCACATGAACGTCTCATACGTCTCGAATAAAAAAAAACACTATTTCCTATTTAGTAACTTTATTCATTACAGTTAAAAATTCTAATTAAACGTTTACAGCCTGAATGATATATATTAGATCTATAAACATAAATCCGTTAAATTTAAAGGAAAACATTTAATTTTGTTTTATCAGTTTCTCGCTTAATTTTACTTTATAAAAGTTGTAACTTTACAAAGTTTAAATTCCTGTGGGAACACTTCAAACACTGGAACCTTTCGCGTTTACACTTTTAAAGTATTAGTCTACCTTTTGAAGTATTGTAGACGTCTCAAGTGTTAAAATATTAATCTATTTGATTTCAGGGAATACCCCGACAATACTTACTGACGGTGTAATTATTACTTCTTGAAATTAAATAAGTTATTGCTCGGCAATCCGGAGATGATTTAAAATGTTTGTTACCCCAATGGAACATATAGGCATACATATATTTACGCTGTTTCTTTTGTAAATATCTTAAAACCATCTAACGACGAGACGACCACCACTTTCTTCACAACGTCTATCAAATACTAATTTGCTTTAACATATTAATCACATTACTTAAAACGTTTTACAAATAGAAACCGTTATAGTGCAACGGTGTTGCTGACACCCTCCTGTCATAGACTCTACAACTTGAGAGCATCTGGTTATTACATCCGTATCTTCACACTGTAATGGGATTGCAATACAAGAAATGTGAAAAAGAAATCTCTGTATTTCTTCTTATTCTCTCAAATGCTTGCTTAGACCAAAATGATAAAATGATATATCTTAAATTCCGTTTGAAGTATTAATTATATAGGAATTGTTATTTTTGGAAGATGTTTTCTCTTTTAATTCAATCACTTACAGTAACTCTTTGACTATTTCACGCCTTGTTTCCCCTATTTTAACAAACTTATTGCCAAATAAAAGTTTTATTGTAGACACCCTTTTATAAAATTAAGGAATTCTTCGTATCTACCCTTCGTACAGTTTCTTTTTATTTTCAGCATTGTATTTAACAATCTAATAAATCTAACACCTCCTATAGATGATAACAAAGAATTTTTATATACATATTATTTATAAACAGTTTTATTACTAGAAAGATTTACATTGGTGTTTGTTTACTTAGTCATAAACAATTTAAAGCGTAGAAATACTAATAAAGGAGCACGATAACTACTCGGAAAAAGGTAACAATCAATTCACATATATCATCACGTTTAATTTCATGAAGTTATTACAACTGGCGGTTTTAATAATCATTATTTTAACAAAGTATGGTGACCATGTTACGCTAGTTAGGATGAAATGCACTACACCACATGGTGCTCGTTGCCTTGATTTATAACAGTGATTCCCAAAGTGGTCTGTATCGACCCCTATGAGTCTATGACAACCTGCAAGGGGTCTACGTTAACAAAAAAAATTTGGAGGTCCATGAAATGACAATGGGGGTCCACGATAGTGGATCCCAACACATACACTGATAGTACCTATTCACTTACATCATACTATCTTATAATATCAAAACATATACATTATTTATAAAAGTACCTATGAAGTAAAAAAATTATTATATATCTTTACAAAATTGTGTAAGTTGTAGGATGTTGGTTGTTGTATTCGCTTTGTGGCCGCGATTCAAACAAAATTGACACTAAATGTTGATAATTTGTTATTAAAGCATCAGGTTCATCCTTCTCACTAAAAATATTGATTTATTGCTCATGTTCTTTTATTTATAGGTTATTTAATGTTACGTATATTTTACATAACAGATACAAAATTTTATTTTGAGTAATTTTAATTTAAATTCAATCAATAAATGTATAAATTAACATGTGTTTTTACTTTAAGCTTTTAACACTAAACTTCACTACAGTTAGAAATTTACAGGAAATCAATATCAGGTAAGTAGGGGGTCTACCCAGCACGGAAAAACATGGCAAGGGGTCTACGACACAAAAAAGTTTGGGGAACTCTGATTTATATGATGTTAAGTTTCGCTACCTCGTTAGTAATACGTTTACATACGACGCCTTTCAAGTCGGAACGTAGTAGTAAAATACCATATGACAAATCTTGAAATGTTATTATTTAAGTTAGTTAACAGAGATTAAAATAAATATTTTCTATTTCAACTGGAAATATAAAAACACCATTTTACAAATATTTAGTTACTAGCTATTCCTGGCCCGCTTTTCTGATGGTGACACGCCCTCAACTCCTTTTGGAGAATTTCGTAAAATCCATTCCTAGCTGAACTGTAAATGCAAAGGCAATACCTTTTACCAATTTTTGAGTCTTTCCACCTAAAGATTCGGAGATTTCGTAATGAATCTCTCGTATATATATGCATATATGTAGATAAGTCGTACTTTAGGCATATTTCAAACCGAAATGAGATTCTTTAGACTAAATGGAAAAGGAGAAAACCCTTCAATAAAACACCAAATAAGAAATACGGAAGGGATGTGTTATATTTATTTTGGTCCGTTAGATAGCCGGAATAACTGTATAAAACCATTTTTCGAATTTATATAACCGTCTGCAAACATCGATATGAAGAAGTAGTAAAATTAATAACAATTAACATATGTATTGTATTCAATTGAATAATATACAGTTTTAAACGAAATTATAGACATTTCATTACTTCATCTATTATTCTTCTATATAGTCTAAAAATATAAATGTATATAGTTTAAAATAAGATTATTCAGTACTACATCTATTTTACTGGAAAAATTCGTATAAGATAACATTAATTAATCTTTGTTATAGTCAATGTTAAAATTTAGGATTCTTATATTATGAAACTGTGGATGTCATCAATCAATAATTTTGTACGTAAAATTTTACATTTATCACGGCGCTACATACAATGGACCAGACCTGGATCTATTATTTGGAACCGATACGAAACAGCAGTCGATGTATGGAAGAGATCATCTTCACTGACTCCGAAGAAATTCAAATATATTAGCTGCGCTCGCAAGGTTATGGCGTCTGTTTTCTAGCATGGTCAGGGAGTAATTATAGTTGAATACCTAGAAAAGGGGCCTACGATAACACGTTTACACTACGTTATCTATATAAGAAGATTGTAACAGGCGAAAAAGATCAAAATTCGGGGTAAACTGAGAGCAAAAGTCTTTTTTTACCAGGACAATGCTCTCACACACAAAGCTGGAGTTGCAATAGCATTTAGCTGTCGAAATACCCCCCATATTCTTTAAATGTAGCTCCAAGATACTTTTATTTATTCCCACAGCTTAAACAACTTGTCAGGGAAAACAAATTTGAAGATAATAGTGATGTGATAGCCACTGTCGAGATGTTTTGGGAGCCTCAAGATCAAGAGTTTTTTTCGTAGGATATTTTAGGTTTAGAAAAGAGATATACTGAATGTACTCGTTTGTTGAGAGTATGTCGAAAATTTAATTAAATATTTGAACATTACTTTTATAGAACATATTTATTATCGTTATACTTTTTGATCACCCCTCGTATATCAATGTCAGGGTCGGCTCACATTTTTGTGTACGCCGTTAACGCTTGTATATAATATTATATTATCCTTGTTAGGAATTTTCTTAAAATTGTATATGTACCGACGAGACGACAATAAAAACTGTATACATACAAAATAAATTATTGTAGTGCCCATCACACAGCCATATTTAGTGTTGATACAAAACTGTTATAAATGAATTGCTCCATATACGATAAATTCGCATACTCTTTATTTTTTTGTGATTGGTGATATAAATATTTATTAACCAAAATAAAATCTATATACGTTTAAGCCGTTACTATTATAATAATTATACTAAATACTACTAAAATGAGAAGTTAGAGGAGAGAAAAAATTAAAAATTGTGTTATATTGAAAAAAGAGCTAAGCATAGATAAAAGCTGGATTTCTCTACAACAATTATAATTCTTCTATAACAACTTTTTTTTCAACTTCTACATGAAATTTCTAGATAAAAAAATTTTAACACTAGCTTCTGTCCTTCTATAAATTCAGTCACGAAGTAAGACTCCGTCTGAAATTGGCAAGTAGCCACAACACCCCATGCATTTGAGGCATGATAATTGTTTAGCGTAAACTATGCGTTCATTTCACGTTAGGAATTCACCCCTTAAACGTGAATTTATTTACCATAAATTTTCAAGTCTTAATGTATAGTAAAACATAAATGTTAATAATACGTAAACAGTGTGACAACACATTTGTTCTATTAGAAAATTTCACTAGAATTAGATTAATCTGTGTAGCATAAATAAAACATTTTCTCAGTGAGACTAAACACGCAATTGTATTTTTTTTTTATCAACGTGACGAGACTCGTTCACCTAAAAGTAAGTCAGCATGATATAATACCACCTTATGCTCGTCGCTTTAAGACAAAATATTAAGTTCATCACCTAAGTAACTTCACTAGATACAACGCCGTTCAAACCGGAACACAGTAATGTTTGCATACTGCTGTTCTGCGGCAGAAATAGAAGGTGCGGTTACCTACAGCCCTACGGTTTCTGGTGACAGAGACCTACCACCAGTGTTATTATTAGCATGATTTATATCTAAAATACTTGCATTACTTCAGTTTCTTTTTATATATAATAAATAAAATTGAATGGAGGTAAAATACCAGAAAGTACATTAAGTACTCCAGTTTTTGTATTCATTTTGTATTTTTTATCCATTTTAAGTTATCATGAAATCGCTCCCATTGAATAAGAAGGTCGTTTTTTGTTTTCTCTTACCTCGTGACCTTGTCAATGACACAAAGAAGGGCTTTACCCATAGATTTCACACTTCACGGTGTGCTGACTGATTATCGCTTGTAACATTGGAGCTTGTCAAGAATAATGACAATGTGATAACGATCTCCCATGACTTAGTAAATATAAGATAAGAGGGACATATAAACACTGTTTCCTACATATAGTAATAAATTTCTACCTTTTATAAAGGTTCTTAACAGCTTATCTAGATTTATTCAAGGCAATCTTGAAATATTAATTTACGATGCAGTATTGAATAAACAAAACATAAGGATTATGGAAGATAGCCTAAAAAACATTTTGAATTACTTCTTAAACCTATTCGGTTTATGGGCCTTGTCCGTAGCTATGGCTACATGACTCCGAATAGGCGCTATATTTTCGTATGAGTAAGAATAATATGTTTATTTAAATTATCTTAGGCCCCAGAAAAATCGTAACAGTCTATCATTGTCACCGGCGTTGTCATAAAGAAACATTGGAAAGCCTAGATGGGTAAGCCAATTTGTGCGGAGGGCTTAATAATCTGTCCTCACGAGATACATCATCTCCTGGTCCATGCACGAGGATTGTTGATTGTACTAAGAAATTTAAGTTGTTTCTTGAGAGTTAGTGATGAAAAGAAATAATATAGCGCTTGACTTTTAAGCCTTTTCATGCCTTGTAATCATGTGAATAATCTTTAGTGAATGAAGAGTTGATTCCGCAATTCTGAAATAAATTGCAACTTGGGAATACTCGGACATAAACTACTTGTCGCGCTTGGGCAGTTCACCTTATTGCTTTGGAAAACCACAGATTTTAGTTGACACAGCACTTATATAACAAGATTTCGTAGTTCGGATTGTATGCAAGAAGTTTTATGCATTAAATATCATATTCAGAAGAAACATTTTAATGATGGTAGGCCGCAGTTCTCATTTCTAACGTCAAATAGTAGCGTGCAAATTTTACTGTATTCTAAATTCAAAGGCGTTGTAGATACGGGGTAACGAAACTTAAAACGTTATTTCTCAAAGCAATAAGCAACATTGTAGTGTAAAGAAGATCATCCTAACTAGATCCACTTTGTTATCGGTACACGTATCACTTACCATCAAATGAACATCTCGCTCGTCTGTTTCTTCGCTACTTCTTCGCATACAAAAAAAAAACATAAAATTTTTATTAAAACATTATGAAATCTTTATTGAAAATTATTACAAAAATTTATATATATCGAAGATATGCAAAAATTCATTGACTCATCACGAGAATATCCAAAACTATTAGACAGCTAGCAATGGATTTTACAAAATCGTTCCCCAAAGGGAGTTTTGGTGGAGTTACAGTCAGCAAAGCAGGCTGGGATCAGCTAGTTAAATATAAGTGTTCATTAAAATATCAACAGTAAAACTGGATAGTGGATATGTACTTCAAGAATAGTTGATATTCGTATCCTATAGTACTGTTTAACGTCCTAATTACAACATATTAATAAAAATCATTCAATAAAACTAACAATATTTCATAAATACACCAATGAACGAAGATATTATAGTAGTTAATAAAACTAAGTAGAGATATTACGAGCACCATGAGTTCCATTAAATAATAAATCAACTACTATTATAATGACCATTCGTTTACTTTGTTATTAGTATAATGCTAAAAACATTACAATAAACTAACTTTATATCACTAATCAAGAATAATCTTAGACGTTTCCAAAGTAGAAATTAATTCTCCCTTCCCTGTTAAGTTTACAACAGCGCTTTATATTAAGTTATCCACCCTTGATAACAAATTATAATAACAAGGGTATAAGGATAAGAATATTAGTGGAACTATAAATTAACACTAATTCATGGATCGTTGACTTCTAGACTTTATATCCTTTTACATAAAACATTAATTTTTTTTAACAACATTTAAGGCTAAACACAGTAATGTTTACATCATTCCTTTTCGGTTCAGAAATAGACCTTGTCCCTATCATAACAGTCTCCAGAAACAAAGATCTGAAACAGTAATTATGTTATAATTTCACAATATAGCGAAGATTGCAATTATACTACAAAGGTCCTTAGAATATATAATTAAATACGTTTTAAAAAGTATACAGTGCATTTGATACAGGTAAATTTGGAAGCTGTGTATTAAATATTCACTGTACAGTTGCTGTAAAGCCTAATTAATATTCTAGGGTTAAATACAACGTTTACAAACCAGGTTAATTACCTTCTCTTGGGATAAAAAGGTATGGTAGCTTCTTTAATCAGTTCTGGCCTAAATTAAATTCCATTTAAAAGAGTACCAGTCACAATATGTTTAGTAAAAAGGAAGTAAGTTTAAATATAAAGTGTTTTGTATGACGTATTTTCATTATTTTATTGGAAAACTGTCAATGTCTTTTATTTATTACATGTATTAACAGAAAAAATCACTGAAATAATTTGATTTTCGCATAAGCTAAATAAATTGGATTCAAAATCTGTTTTAAGAATATAAATGATTTCGAGCTATGTAGAGACTCATCACTATATCTCTGGAGCTATAAGGCCTGGAGACTTGAAATTTAGTAGGAAATTTTCAATAGGAATAATTTTTTTTTAATTGTCTCTCTGTGTGTTTTGAGTCAGGGCTATGTACATAATTTCATTTAACATCTTAGGTTTTTATTTCTATACATTTTTATCCTTCATTCTCTGTTATCTATCTTACTCTACTTATTTGTCACACTTCTGTTCTTTTTCAAACTGCATTCCATTTCCTTCTTTCATACCTCTCACAAGTGAAGATCGTCGCCGCGTCATTGACCTGGAAAGAATCACCCCTTTTTGCATACCTTCTTCCTGTTTTCTTCTTTTTTTTATATAATTTACATTTTGTTTACATTTCCTTATTTCTATTTTGTCTATTTTTAACCTTTGGCTGATTTTACCTTCTTATTTATTATTACAATTTGTTACAGTTTTGCCTTTATTCATTTATTTACTATTTACTATTATTTCTGCTAATTACGTCTGCAATAACTGTTTTGCAGAACTTGACAAATATTTGGCGACTTTCGTCTTCACTCATCAGGGAGGCAATGGCTTACTTGGTGAGCTGTCTCCTTAATTCCACCTCCAGTTCCATTCTCTGTCTTCCGTATGTGAAAGTCAGGATGTGAGGAATTCATTTTGCCGGGTGTAGGTCAGCTAAGATTTTACAAAAGTCCTTCCCCGCAGGGACTTGCGCAGTGTTATAGATAGCACAGTTGGCGGATAATATTTTAGAAGTAGTTAAGAATAATTTTAACACTTTCTCTGAAGAAACTGTAGGTGTAATCATCTTTACTGTCTATATTTAAACAAAATGCCTGGACGCTTTTAGTAGCTCTAAGTTTAAGGTTACATTTTAAGTGAAGCAATTTAATATGCGCTCAAAACTTCCTACATTAATTTTAGATGCAAACACGTGCTACGGTAATACAATATGTGAAGATTCTACGGTGCAGTTTGTTAATGTATTGTTTGCTATAAATAAATTAAATATTTAACTCCAACTACAAACAGAGCAATAAACAAGTGTTACGAATATTCTTATAAACAAATAATTAAAAAGTTTTTATACTTATAACAAAAAAGGGTTTATACTTATAACATATGACATATAAAGGTTGAAGGGGAGCGAGACATTGGAGATAAATGATATGAGCTGCGTATAACAAGGCGAATCTTACTTAAAACGATTATACGTTACATTAACCTCGTAATTAGTTAAACTATAATGCTATTCCGATCAGGGTATTATTATAACATTAACTAACTTTGTTTAGTTATGGAGATAAATGCATAAATTATATTATCAGGCGGTTTCATGTTCTATAGCTATAGTAATTAAAATATCTAATAAAGTAAGTAATTAAATGTAGCGTCACATAAAAGATTGAAAAACGCTCTTCTTAATTATGATAGTTAAATAGGTTTTTTTCAGTACAATTAAGCGACGAGACGAGCGGGACGTTCACCCGATAGTAAGCGATTCGTCCGCTCGTAACGACGTGGCGCTATTTAAGATGGTACTACGCCACATTGCGTTCAACGTCTGAGACATAAGATGTTAATACCGTTACCCCAGTAATTACGCTATGTTCAGCGCCATTCAATCCGGAACACAGTAATGTTTGCACACCACTGTTTGGCGACACAGATATACGCTGCGGTGGTACGTAGCTAAACGGTCTCCAGCAATAAAGATCTACCACCAGTTAAAGGTCACCCAGTAACAATTAAATACTTCGAAGAACGATATTTTAATTGCGATAAGGTGTTACTCATCTTCGGTAAACTACAACTCTTATCTGTAATAAGGCTGAAGTTAAATAGTATCAATATTTAACAACCTTTTTTTATAAAATTTGTGTTAGTTAATGATGCGTTGTACAAATTAAACGAGGTTGTCACTTCACGTGTTGAATATATTACTTGTAACAGTCACGTATTATTAAAATTTTAGGTCCTTACATATGAAATTGGCTTTTTGTACGGGAGAAATATAAAGTATTTTTTTTTTTTGTAAAATATATTTAATTAATCAAAGTATGCACCCTTGTTATTTATGCACTTTTTCCATTTCGTAAGTAGTTCATTGATTCTTTTACTAAAAAAAAACATGGGGGGCGAGAATCAATAAACTCTTTGAAGGCGGTTTGGACTGCCGCATCGGAGTTGAATTTTTTTCCTTGTAAGAAGTTGTCCAAATTCCAGAAAAAATGGTAACCTGTTAGGGCAAGGTCCGGGCAGTACGGTAGATGTCGCAGACATTCCAATTATAGCTCATCTAACTTAGTTGTTGTTTGTTGTGCAGTGTGTGGTCTTGCGTTGTCGTGAAGTAGCAGTGGCCTAGAGCGATTGACCAATCTCGGTTGTTTAACAGTTAATTCTTCCTTCATGGTTTGCAGTTGCTAACAATAGATATCTGCCGTAATCGTTTGGCCAGATTTTAGAAAGCTGTAGTAAATGACACCGACGCTAGTCCATCAAACACTCACAAGTAACTTTTTCTGAGTCAATTTTCGTTTAGGGCAAAAATTTACTGGGTCTCCAGGGTTCAGCCATTGCGACGAGCGCTTCCAATTACCGTACAGTATTCACTTTTCATTACAAATAATGATTCGATTTAAAATCCCTTCAATATTGTGTCGGTCGAGCAAAGTAACACAGCAGTCGACACGTGTTTGCAAGTTCGATTCACTCAATTCATGAAGTACCCCTCGTTCAAGTTTTTTTACTTCCCCGATTAGCTTCAAGTGGATTAATACAGTTTTGTCACTTATCCCGAAGCTTGCAGCTATCTCTGAAATTATTTGTGATGGATGCGGATCCATGGGAGCGGTCCCACAATAGCCTTTGATTTTTCATTTTCCACTTTGGCTTCCGGCGGTCCACGGGGTTAGTTCTGAAGGTCAAAATTTCCAGAACGAAAACGTTGAAACCAAAAACATACCGTCCTTTCTTTTGCGACACCAGCGCCGTACACATCATTAATCCTTCAAGAGTTTCTGTAGAACTCGTACTCGTAAATATACCGATATTTCATGTTTTCATTTGTGCGGTAATAAGCGACGCCAAAGAAAAAATATTGAGGAAAAAACAAATGAATGACTGTTTTATCAGCTAAATGAATTTATAAATTTGAATTTGAAATTCTTAACCAAAAAGGGAATATTTCAGATCAAAGTGGTCAGTACGAGAAATACGCTGATTTCATATGTAAGGATCTAATATATTTGACATCATAATAAACCAGTTTTACGAGGGTTAAAGGAAGTTTAATAATTTACTTTAAGTGTTACGCTTAAAGTACTTATTTAATAATTGAAAACCCTAGAAACCAGGCTTCACTTGTGATCGTTCTTACCTTATTTTAGTTTAGTAACTTTGACTTGGGTGTACTTTGTATAGGCATGTCTTGATTAGATTGGTCCCTAGTAATCGTGAAATTAAAGATATTTCATTGTTATTATATAACGTTTTCATTAAATTAATTTGAATGATACGCTTAGTAAAGTTTAGCCTTTCAAATGTTGAAAATGGATTATGCCAACAATCCACGTAAAAACTTTAACGTGAACGTTTTTGCTGAACAAAGTACAAATGTTTGATACGGGTCGGTTAATTAACATTGGAAGGAATTTTGGCGGCATTTTGTTCCTGCTGATTACTGAAGTAATAACAGTTAATGTAAATTTTTACTGCTCTCTCATTGGTACAAGCCTATTGGAATTTTATAACCTCTCGACATCGAGAATCGCGAGCCCAACGATGTAGCTGTAAAAGATCGTAATGTTAACAAGACCGAATATCAAGTACATTGGTATTGGTAGGCCAATAAGCATTCGTGTAATTCTTTATTTTATTTTTTGTGAAAGTATTGGTTTAAGTTGTGTAAAAGTTAATTTCCACTTACCAATTGAGTCTGCAATTAGTCATTACTGGACGAAACATAAAAAGTATATTATTAAAAAATTCGCTACCCAATGAATAATTGTTCCATGGTCAGTGATTTACAAAGATATTAATCAAGTGAAGCCGTGAAGGTGGCTAAGTGAAATAACACAATCTAAAAGTACTTTTTATATACAAGTTAATTAAGTAAAACAGGCTTACGTATTGTTGGTTATTGGACGATAGTGTGACAAATCGCCATTACAGCGACAAAATGTTTACACTCGTTTTCAGAAAAATATATGTGAATATATATAATTGTCTATGTATATGAAAAAACATAGCAAATGACTAATCGTAATTATAGAAATAACAATTTATTTACATTCATAAGATATTACAATCGAGTCGAGTACTTATAATTCATTTCAATGTATCAACGAAATAAATATCTTAAAAATATTCTAATATTGTAAAAACTATATAACTTTATATATCTACATATAAGGAAATATAAACTAATTGTCATCTGTGCATTTTTATTTCGAATGCAAGTTAGAACATGTGTTTACACATTAAGCATTCAATAAACATATCAAAGTATTTTTTGTGTTAACACGGATTATATTAATAGTACTTATTTGTTAAGGAAACAGAAAAATTCTATAAAGTTTATAATGACTTTTTTTATTATATCACTACTAAGAAAACATTCTCTTGACCATCATACTACACATGGAATTTTGATATTTAAGTATATCTAATTACTATAGTTATTACTCTAGGCACAACGCTCTTCAGACTTTAAATATAATACCGTGTGCACAGTTCTACAGAAATGATCTATGCAATGGTATCTATTTAGATACCTTCATACAATCGAGCCGTGTGAAGACATGTAAGTAATAACTTAAAAAAAAACATTCATTAATTCATTGTAAAAATCGAAAATTATATTTACATCACGTATCTTATCTTACCTTTACAATAAGTCTTTGAATGAGTTTGTTATTATAAATAATAGAGCGCACCTTAATTTATAATGGCACGCGACTGGAATACTATTAAGTATTCGCCTGACAAATAAACATGAAGATATTGATTTAAAATAGCTAAAAATAATGTTATATGAGAAGTTACAAATCAAAACTATGAATACGTATATTAACATCAAGCGTTTTTTTAACTGTATTAACTTGTCACGAACTCTGTACCTACCTACTCGTGTATATAACTAGTATATTATCATTTAACCTAATAACAGAATAAAACCAGACAGATAAGGCATTTATTCAGTTTTACAAAATTACTTCACAGAAGCATTTACACTATATTAAAAGGAAATGTAAATTGAATAGGTTGACGAAACTAATCATATTTATTTATAAACAACTCTCAGCCTATCTTTGTTATAAATGACTTTTAATATAGACGGACATATATTTAAATGTTTGGTATACAGAAACTGGATATTAAAATGGATATATTATTTTTACAGTGCTCACAAAATAGGCATTTTATTTTCTGTGTTAATTAACTTAATCTATTTTCGATAAAATTCTCTTGTTTCCTGCCACAGCGATAAGTCGATGGACGGCAATTCGGCACATGGAATTAGCTGGTTACTGCGGAAAATATGTAATTATATTTGTTAACGTAACGTTAAAAGACTTTGTTGCTAAAAGAAATCAATGAATAAAGAAATCATTAAGTAACGTGCACGTATGTAAAATGACTATGTAATTAAATTTGAAAATTTAAGTGATAATAACAATTTGTATTACAGTTATAATTTGTAATACATAACAAATTTAACAATTTTCAATATTCATGAAAAAATTGGTTTAAATTTTTAGCAATAACAGAGATATAAGAATGTTATAATAATAAAGAAAACAAAGAAATAAAGAATACAAAAGAAAAACATGCCTCAACAAATTATCCTGCCTCTCGATTTAAGTAATGACGAAAGCATTATGAGATCATTCTTTGATTCCTAAAAATAGTCATAGGCACAGATTTCTATTGAAAGGCGATAGTATACCTGTAGCACCTGGTCATCAAAATAAACATGAATTTATGATGAAACTTACTCAAAAGATAGTTGCTGAAATGCCCTCGGCTGCATCGCTTTAATATTATCAGCATTGTCACACAGTAGTCGGGCCATCGAAGATCCACTTCGTATTGATTCCAATTGACCTGTAAAGTTTTTATTCCATATATTAAATGATACAGTGATTATTATACATAACTTGATTACATTTATAATTTGCAATGATCTTTAAATGTTAAATAATATTTGAAATAGAGTAATTCCAGCAAGTAAATAATTACTTGTTAAGACAAATATGTACAAATAATGTGTTCATTAACACAGGGTAAGACACAAAATAATATTCCATGAACATGATAACGATAAACCTTGTGTCCGGACAAACTTATGAGAATATTAAAGTCACGGCCTGTGAAAATAAAAATATTGTTAATAATAAATAGCTTTTCTATATCTAAATAATAAATGATATTCACTCACTTAGAGTAAAAGCAGTCTCCGGATCATTTCCGTTTTCATAAAAATATCTATCCCCTACACGAGTGCGATAAAATTGTTCGGTGATTATGCAAAGAAAGGTCGGTCCTGTTTGAGCTTCCGGTACATTGCGTTCCAGAGATCCGGCCACCACCAACTCTACGTCAGCTGGTGTCTCATAAAGATTTTGTAGCATTACGACGTTCTGGAAAGTAACACATGATACAAAACAAAGATATTATTATCTACACTCACGTAAAAGATTTCCACCTACGTAGCGACTCATCACGATATTTCTGAAACCATAAGCTCTAGAGATTTGAAATTTAGTAGGAATATTCATTTTACCAAGTATAAGACATCTAAGAACAGATTTTACGAAACGTTAACACAAAAGAGGGGTTGGGCGGGTAAGGATGGGATGGCGGCAGGTAGCCGTCGAGTGGAATTTTTCAGGTTTAAATTTCAAATCTAATTCTATATTTCGGCTAGCAAAGCGGACGGGGAACATTTAGTTATCCTATGAATTCTTAAATCATTACAAATATTATACAACAGTTGATTTTAGGTTCTACACTTAAAATTTGCTAAGATAACTATGTTAAAAATTAGTACTGCGAAACCAGTTGATGATTTAAAATAAATAATACCTCTTCCGAAATAAAATCTAGCATATCGTCGAACGTTTTTGGAACAGGTAGATTGCAGGCAGCGCGAATTGAAATGTAACTTCCCAAACCATGGTCACGACCCCTTTGAATGTCCGCAGCTCTCAAATCACCACCGTATGTATTGTTTCGTCTATTTTTTTAAAAAATATACATACAACATCAGTCAAAGAATTAATAAACTTCCGCTCTTTTTATAATCACTTTTAACGTTTTTAATAGATTTCTTTTATTTTTATATCTCTTTACATAGGTCTCTGATGCAAAGGGCAGTGTGTTAACATTACTGTATTCCAGTTTGAAGAGCGCTGTAGCTAGTGCAATTACTGGGTAACGAACCTCAACATCATATATCTCAGAGGACGAACGCAATGTGCGCATCACATTTTAGAAATAAATTCTAATTAAACCAGAAAATTAACTATCAAATTTTATTAACATCATTTCTTTGCTTTAAAATTAAAGGTTATATTTGTTAAAGAATCCACGTAGAATAGGAAACGAGAATTTGAAAATAAGCATCAACTGAAATGTATTAAAACAGAAAACATATTTAAAATGAATGCTTTTTATACTAAATATAAAAAAAAAATTACGTAATAATATTTCGTGCAAAGCAATTTGAGGAACAGATATCGATTTCTTTACAAACTAACTTGTTGTGGTTCAAGCAAACTTAGTACAAAGTTCTTATCCAACATTCTTGACAATTAAGATTACCTAAAGAGGAACTGAGTTATTTCGCTGTCCCAAAATTGATCGCTAAATTCTTGTGCTTGCGCCGTAAGACCCCTAGTCAACTCGTCGAATACGTTATTAGTTTCGATCAATATGGGTCTGTTAAACCAGTCGCTTAAACGCACGGAACCGACTAGCTTTCTATTCTCGCTGATCATCCTGGAAAACAAATATTCAACAATTTTACATCAAAAATTGTAGCTAGTAACGAATACATTTTTATATTTACCACATTTTTCGATATACTCTACATTAATAAATATCTTAACATTTTTACTCTTTGATTTAGAAACATATTTCCATGAATGAAAGCTTAATATTGCCATATTGGGGTAACTTCTGCCAATAATAAAATATAACTATCAAAGGCAGAAGTTTTTTAGATATAAAAACGTTTATTTCTGTCGTCTTCGTTGTTAACAAAAGCCACCCATATAGTCTAACTTCTAATAAAGCAAACCATCTTTTATCTTATATATTATAAAAATACCGTACATTGCTCATTATTCGTTAATCTTTAATTTACGTATATTTATAAATCATGTATAAATCCTTTTTTTATATTACAATATACTTACTGTAAATAACCTCGGATCAATGTATGGAAATGTCTAAAAGCTGCGGTTGCATGCTCGTCAAGTATTGTTGGGTTTACATTTGGGTCGTAATCATTAATAAAACCCATAACTCCGGGATAAATGAGTTTATTGTTCACCATGTTGTCCCTACCTATATTTCAAGCACAAGATATATATATAATTAACTAATATATATATCATTATATATCTGGAAATCTAGAATATTATATTAATATTTTATCTCAAGAAAAACTGTTAGAGGAAACTTTTAACACATGTTATATATATGAAAAAAAAATGTTTTAACGTTATATAATATATGCAGAATGTTTTTAAACTAGTTGTAACTCCATTGCTAAATAATAATCTATGTATGACTTACCTAGGAAAATAGGTAAATATTCGTAGTAATTTATATGTTGAATTTGAGCTATATGAATGCGGCGCGTTTCTTGATAGATTGTTTCGTCGTCCCAATATGGATTCAGCCTTGCCAAATTTCCGGCAATACGATTGTGTTCGCGAAGCAGAATTATTTGCAGTATCGTCAGCTGCGGGTTTTGATTTACTCGAAAATCGCCTTAGACATACACAAAATATTACTTTATAAATAAATACAAACAACAACACAGACTACAAAAATGAATTGACTAAAGCAAATTTAGTTCTCCCATATAACTTTTCATTATTTTTAGTTGCACAGTAATTTTTAGGTTAAAAAATATTTAAAATAACTTAAAAATATTTTTAGTATGCAAAAATTTATCTATTCCGGTTTGATGGACGTTGTAGCTGGTGAAATTGCTGGGTTTACGAGACTTAACAACTTATGTCTCAAGACGTCAAGCGTAATGTGGTGCAGTGTACACCATCCTATCGCCATGTTGTTATGGGCGACGGATTAGTTATCATCAGGTGAATGTCTCGATCATCTCGTCGCTTCAATAAATAAGAAATAAGAGCGGCAACACTGCTGATAAATATTTATCATATGCTATAATATAATATATAATAGATGAAATTGATCCACAGTTAATGAGAAATTGTAAAGAAAGCAATGTTGTCTAAAAATATGTATTGTAATATAAATGATATTCTTATTGGATTTACCAGTTAAATAACAAGGTTCATTGGGTGTGAGAGCAGATTCACATGTCAAAGTAACATTACGTTCCTGCGGAGGCCATTGGCGACCTCTTCTTGTTACAGTTCTCAAACGACCTCCTCTGTAAGCTCGTAGGGTGGCTGCCTGAGTATTATTAATACCATATACCATTGACAAATCCATAAACGCAGAGACTATAGATATCTGTTAAACAAAAAGCTCTTCGTTACGTAAATCAGTATAGATAATATATATATAGTTATATAAGTTTACAGTAGCACTTATATTTTTCAAACATTAATATCAATCCGTAATAAATTCGGATTCCAAGAGGTGAACGACTTGTTCGTTTCGTCGCTTTATGTAATCAAAAGAATTATTTTAATGAGATATCTATATGATCTACGGGTACATGAGTTACACCCACTCATAATCGAGAAATTATACATTGTATAGTATAGTTGACTTACTATGATACTTTTACATAATTTATAGTCTGATAGATATATGAAACATACCTGTTGAGCAGGTGCGTTTGGTGGTGTGCAACCTCTATCCCTGGTAGTACCGGTGCGTACAAAGTTTATACACTGTGTACCTTGAGGAGTGTGAATCACGTCTGTGGGTGGTATAAGGATTGGAGCGCACGATGGATTAAAAGCAGCGTCAGGTGCTAATCGCCCGTTATCATCACAACACGTCAGTAAGTCTTTATCTGAAAAAATAAACTCTAACCTACTACATAATTTTCTAGTATTCTACCAGCTATTTTGTAGTATTTCTAGCATAGCAAGGTTAAGTTACAAACATTATATCAATAACGATAGTTACTAGTATTTGTAGTAAACATCGTCGTAAAAGTAAGGTAGCTTAAATTTACAATTTGGAAGAAGAGCAGCAAAGCTAAAGCTCAGTGAGAAAGTCATGTGATTATTACTTACGCGACTGCGCTACACCAGCTGTTAAAGACATGTCGTGAGTCAATACCTGGCCCCATTGTTGGGTATTTAAATTCCAAACTGGATCAATTAATTGTTTGTCAGGGAAAAGCCTTAAGCTAATTTCACGGGGGTTTGGTAATTGGTTCCCCGTCGAGGAAATCGGCATTGCGCTGATACCTATAATAATAAAACCGGTTATGTACATAACGAGATTCAAACTTATTCAATAGGTTTATTGCTGACAGAAACGATAGACAAGGTGCAATTTTATATTTCAGATATATAAATCACTTACCATCAGCATAATTGTATTGTATCAATCGGCCATAAGTAGTCTGAGCCATACCCCATGTTGGGTTCTTTAAATTGTTACATGAACCGTCGAAAGATCTGTATCGAGAGTTTAAACATGGAGGAGCACTAGTGCAGGTGTTAGGTTTTAAATTCCACCTAAAAATATACTGAGGTGGACGTATGAAACTGCAAAAATTAAATAAATTTATAGATATTAGCAAAAAATATTATTTTATTACATTTAATATAAACGGACACTGCAATGCAAATCTATCACCATTAAAAACTATACAAAAATATACTGATGTAATCTTAAAGCCGTTAAAAACTGCAACATGTATAACATATATATACAAAATTACTATATTTCTTAGATAAACAGTAATTTTGTAATGCTTTCTACATGTAACTTTTATTTCATAAATCTTGAAAGGTTTTCTTTTAACTAATAGACCATTTTAAGTATTTTAAAATTAAATGTAAATATTTACTAATGGAAGGTACATAGGTACCATTGCAGTGCTTGTTTCTGCTGCCAAACAAGAATGTGCAACCTGTGTTCCGGTTTGAAGAGCGCTATAAATAGTGTAATTACTAGGGTAACAGGAGTCAATCTTATGTCTGAGGCGACGAGCGCAATATGGTGCAGTATCGATCTCCACATCCATCGGTTCGCCAGTATATATATATAGGAGGATGATCCTAACAAACACTACGTTGTTATGGGCATGCGTATAACTTACCATCAGGTGAACATCCCACTAATATTGTCGTTTAATTTAATAATTAAAAGCTTAAAAACACAGTTAGGTTTAATTTGTACACTCCTTAATATGGTATGGTATAGTTACCTAAAGCTGCTTTTAGGATATTTGTTATCCGTGACATGATTGCTTTCAGGAAAAAGGAAATTAAATATTTTAGCTTCCCGAATGAATGAAAGAATGTTATCGTTTATGAAATTAAGGTAACTTCCACTGACGGTATTGCAGGCTACCAGCAATAATATTACTGCCGAAGTGTTAAGCATTGCACCTGAAACAGAAATTATCTCTTTATTTCACAGTTTGGCAAAACCGTATTTACAGAATTTTAATACATTAAACGTACTAAAGTTATAACATTAACTTAACGATCTAAACTACACTACAACCATCTTTCTGAACATCTTCAAACGAATCTTTAAAAGAACCCCTACAAATGGAGATCTTTGGGGGAGGCATATGTCCAGCAGTAGACGTCTATCTTGTGATGATGATGAGCACGAGTCAATGAGAGTTAAGTGACACAATATCATCATCAATTTAAAAACTATGAAAAAATTATTATAAATAATCAGAATATATGAATATCTCTTAGTTAAAAAAGTTTTTCAGATATTTAAAAAAAATATTGCGTACTTTTGATAAGAAAATATGTGAAAAACTATTTTAAGGTATTTCAATTTAAATTAACCATCTAAGGGTTAAAATATAAAAGGCAGATAATTTAATTATTTTTCAATAACATAATTATTATATAAGAAAATATATAAAATCTAATAATAATAATAATAAACAATGTATGTAAAAATGTTTCGATGTTCGAAAATTATGTTATCTGTTGGTTGTCTCATTTGATTATTAATTTGCCTCTTAAAAAATGTGCTACTTTCATTATTAACAATTCTTGTAGTAGTGTTTGAATTGAATCATTAGGAAGTCATTCGGAGGCAATATCATTAAATGAAGCTAATCTGAAAGCTAGTGTTAGAAACATAAAAGCTTTATAATGATCAATAAGTAGATTTGAAATCTGGACGGATGCAGCCTTGACCTTAGTACACTCAACTGCTTGATTTCCTAAACTAATTTGCCTTGCTTCGAGTGTAATAGGTACCGTTTTTCTACTGAGTTTTTGCGACTTTTATGCAATTTACATTTTTGTTAAATCACCAGTCTGGTATACGGATTAGTGATGCAGACTGTGTCTATTTTGCAAACGTTTAATTAGCTTAAGACACTATAATAATTACTTTGAATAAACTTTATTATAAGAAACGGAGAAACAATATGCTTAATGTATCTTAATGTAGCAACATGTTTTGTTATATGTATAAGGAAAAGAGTAACGAATTTCAACTAAGAAGCATTTCAACAGAAAGGAATCGTAATTATAGATTCTGCGTTCGCGTATTAAATATTTTACTTGATATGAAATTTACAGTAAATATAAGTATGTATAACTAAAAAAAACTGTATTTATTGATTAAAATATTAAGTAAAAAGTGAGGAGCTTTATTTTTAATAAAACGCATATAATATTGTTACGTAAGGAATAAGTCGTAAGCTTAAGTACGAGCGTTCAAAGCACATGACGAAGTTACAAGTACGTGGGAAGATGAACTGTATTACTTTCAACAAGCTGTCGCAACAAAAAAGGAATAATATGGAGCCAGTAAGTTGTCAGTGCTTTATGGTATTTTAATAATACAAAAAAAAATATTAGCGACTACTAAAATAGTCTAGGTTCAATGAATAACGTAAATGATACACATTGTTAAAATTCGTAGGAGTGAAGATTTTTTTCCGTTCTTCATATTCAGACACTATGTTTAATATTATATCTGTGTTCGCATTTAAGTGTTATATTCAAGTTAAAATCAAAATTACTGTTTTATTATTAACTTAACGTCATAGTTTATGATTTTTTAATGTGCCACTGTGGCTAACCGCTCGCAATGTAACTCGCTGGTCCTACAGTTTCTGATTCTATTATCAGGATAACATATGATAAAGTAAAAGCTGAGGGCTAAGCTCGGATTTTCTCTGCGTGATCGAACCAAAATTGTAGAGATCTGCAAAAGAACTAAGGTCACCGACATAGCCCAAAAGATTGCTAGACTTATGTGGCAGTGGACAGGGCATATTACTCGAGGATCGACGGCCAATGGGACAGTTAGGTCCCCGAGTGGCGTCGGCTTACCGGTAGACGTAGTGTTGGGAGGCCTCCCGCAAGATGAACGGACGATCTGGTAAGACTTGCGGGAACCCACTGGATGCGAGCAACACGGAACCGATCATTATGGAGATCTTTGAGTGAGGCCTATGTCCAGCTGTGAACGCCTAATGATGATGATGATATGGTAATGTTTGGATAGGGAAAGGATATCTCAAAATTGAATATGCTTCCTTACATGGACAGTAAATTTACAATATGAAGATGGTTTTGTGAAGGAGTTATAAAATAGGAAGGTAGGAATTAAGTATCAATTGTGCCAATACAAACAAAGAATGTTTATTGGCAAAATGAATTATGCCTAATATTTTAAATTGTAAAAATGTTGACTAAGCTAAAAAAAAATCTATTATCGTACAGTAAATCACGTCTTCGTAAAGCATTGCTGGAAAAACACTTGTCGTTTACCCCTTGTTATTATATAAACTTGTGAATAAGTATTAGCCTATCATAGATAAAATACTATATCATAGTATATATGTGTACGTTACTTATGTATTCAGGTTTCGCATGGTGTGATGTTTCACGTCTCTGGTGCAACTTTTGAAACTTTAGCTCTTAAACTTTCACTTGCAACATACAAAACTTCGCAACTCTTTCTCAAAGAAGTAAGAGTTAAAGCAATAAATAGTAGTATGTTTTAAAATACATTTCCAAATAATATTCGCGACTATTTTGCAACACTCGCCATGGTCACTAATAGGTTTTATTCCATGTATCCTTTCAAAATGCATTTATAAAAGTATTGAGTCGCGTTTAACTATTAGCCGTATACTCACACGTTTTAAATACTTAACAGCATCAATGTTCAAGGGAGAACTAAGTTAAACAAGGAGGAGTAAACTAAAATCCGTAAAATTGAGTTTCATAATTTTTTTTATAGACGAGCGGAGTATTCTGTCGGGACTCTAAAAGTGAAAAGAGTGCCTGGGAAATAGCTGTACCTTATTCATGCTATGTACTGTCGTGCCAGTACACTCATCCGGTCCACTGCTGACGAAAGCGACAGTTTGGATGAAATGGCGACAGGTCACTGGAACGACTTGTAATCCACGAATGTCCCTTAAACGGGACATATCTACAAGTCGGTCGTTAAACTTGTCGTATTGTATGGAGCTGAGTGTTGGGCCACCAAAGGTTCGGATGAAAGGAGATTACTTGTGGCCGAGATGCAAATGTTAAAATGGATGTGTGGTGTGACGAGGATGGATAAAATTAAGAATGAGTATATTAGACGAAGTCTGAAAGTTGCTTCAATGATAGAGAAATTAAAGAGCAAAAGGTTAACGTAATACGGGCATTTTATACAGAGGGATGAAGGACATACAACAAAGAAAGTAATGAGAATGAACGTGTTGGGCTCTAAGGATAGAGGAAGACCGAAAAAAGTGTGGATGGATTACGTAATAGACGACATGTATAAGAAGAGTGTGAATTCAGATATGACGGCTGATAGAGGGATATGGAAGAGCAGTAAATTGTGCCGACCCTACATAGCTGCGAAAAGGGCAGGAGGAAGAAGAAGACGAGGGGGATGTTCAACTGATCATAAGTGATACTTTTGCGCTAGTTACAATGGTATATACTACACCAAAACCAAAAACAGCTGATGCTCGGATCGTACGGACGTAAATAATGTTAATATAATAATTTATACATATACTTTGGCACTGTTTTATTTATGTTTGTATATTTGTGTATATATGTGGCTTTATATTTTGATGACAATATTAGTATTTTTTTATTTTTAATATTTAACACCTATATAAAATTTACTTCATCCCATGGGGTGACTGGCAGAAAATGCTTCTGTGGCATTATGTTAATATAATATATAAGTAAATAAAATCTAATAAGTCGAGAAGCTTTTAGACAATTGTATAGTGTCAATAGACAAATTTATTATACATATTCATATTTGACAAAGGGGCAGCGATTTCAACATAAAAAAAAATGGACCTAGGTCCGAGATAAAAGATTGTTCAAGACAGAATTATTTGTATAGAGATCATAATTCTTTACATCTTTTTCTGTTATATCTCACTTGAATAAATACACTATTGTAATTGCGATGCATTTATGCGTATCATTTGCATCACTGAATTAACACTTTGCGAAATCGACGTAACACATTCACCAATTACTACGTATCAAGACTGTGCGTGTTCATAATTAATGAGTGATTTTTTTTTCTCTTTATTATAAAACCTAACAGGGCGGTATACAAAAGGCGTGTTATTGCCTGTTGGCATGTGATTACATAAAGTGATTATATAAATTATTTAGCTAAGATCGTTCATACTACATTATAATTAAGAACACTTCACATATATGTGTGATAGTATGGAATTAATGCACATGAAACACCACTTTTTAAAAAAACTAATTACTCAATAGTAGTATGCTCGTATAATGGTAAGTAAATTCATACTACTGATAATTAATCTTAAATGTTACTATGTTTTATATTGACATGCTTAATCGGTCAGAACGATAACACTCCTACTTAAGTTAAACTTTTTCAATCTCATCAAGTAAAGTGAAAGTAAGTGGAAAAAAATAAAAACTTAAATAGGCTCTTAAATAACCTAGACCGGTGCCTAATTAAGAAACACGAGGAGTGTAACAATAACATTTTTTTTAATACCAAAGTTTCATCATCATCATATGTTATGGTCTTCTTTCGAAATAAATTACCTTTAAAATTAATATCAAGTCGGACCTGCACGAGCACGTGATATATGACATGCTTTCCAAGTGTATAACTGACCTTATGCGCTAGCAGAACACTCGACACACCTTTCACGTAACCCCACACATTCATCAGATTAGACCAAGAACTCGAAATATATGACATATATTTCATCAACTTATACCTTCATCAAAGTTGTTCAGGCTTAATAAAAAAAATAACAGATACGAACATATTATTTAGTCACTAGTATTTCCAAACTATAATTGCTTATCACGTTTATACCACCTATCATTATGTTTTTATTGTTCATATCAGATAACATTTCAGCAATATTTTATTAATTATACATGTATCAGTTAGTACATTAAATAAATAAAAAAAATAAAATAAAAAAAACAATAAAAAATATAGTTAACAGTATTTAACTCGTTGCCCAAATATTACAAGGTCTCTTTCGGTTAGTTTAATTTTTCATTAATGGTTTGAATTAATGAAGTAACTCTGCAGCACTAATTACTAACATTACTGAGTATAAAAACTGTGCAAAATAAATATTATTATCAATATAATTTTGCTGTATAACCCATTTTATTTATCTCACAAAGTTTTCGAGGTATTGTGAGCGTATAACAGTTAAAAGTTATAGGTGTTTTTGAATACTTTAAGATGAAATGATCCAATATATATATGTATTTCATCTCATTATAAGATATAGTTTTGAAGGTTCGAATTTTCAAACCTCCTTTTAATGAATATAAAACATATTTTATTTGTAAAATAGTATGTAGTTAAAGTAATAACATTAAATTAATGTAAATAGCATAATCACGTGTTTACGCGAAACAGTAAATATCCAGTTAAACGTACAAGTTTCCTAATTTTTCCTATTGAGGCTCTTACAATACACAGAGGGATACTTTTATATACTGTTTAATGTTACATTTATCTATCGGAAGAGATTCCTAATAGATACCAAATATAATAAATAAATAGCTCGTTATTACATAAACGAAAATTAAGGGTATATATTTTATTTACGTACTGTAATGTTATCAGCGTTAAAAGATTTGAGTATCGTTGTAAATTGTATTACTTAAGAAATTGATCTACAAAATATATATGTGACTATATAAGAGATCCGTTTCATACAAAATACAAAAGTCTTATTTATTTTATCGATATTTTATTCATAAGAAATTAAAAAAAACCAATCGAAATGGTAAATTCGCTATGGTCTTCAAAATTTCTTTCTATGTTACTAAGTTTTATTATCATCATAAAAGTGTTGCAAAGGCTTTGACCGGTTTGTAATCTTCATAAGAATCGTCAATGTTTTTATGCAATATACATACGATTTTTTTTATGAAATGAAGCCTTAGATATGATATTGAAGAATGTACAAAAGTTTCTCTTGCTTCAAAATTTATGACGACATTATATAATATACAGACTCTCACGGTTATTTATCTTAAAACCTAACAAACTTTACTAATATAGTATTAAACTTATCATATTTATAACATGAATCTATCTATATGATGTTTTAGATAAGAAGTTAATATAGCACTATTACTATCATTTGATATGAGACAAGATTTTAGTCAGTCTTCATTGTTTGCTTTAAACGACTTTTCAAAATTGACTATTTTATTATCTTTAATTAAAATAACGTCTGTAGAAAAAAAAATTACGGAAACATAAAGTTGGATAGATCCGCTAACGGCTTTATGTTATAAGCTTCCACAAATCCATAAAATATTTATTTCGTAAAACGAATTTACGACAAAATCCTTTGTGGATTTGCTCGACTATGTTCGTATTATTTTGAAGACGAAGCATTAAATAATTTTCTATAGAAATTTATTTTTGTTACAAAATACAGTATATATATTTTTTCAATCAAGAAAATAGTACGTGTATTATATGCTTACACGATACAATTATACTTATTCTTAGTAAAATTCATAAAAGGATCGTAGATTTATCCACTAATTTTAACAGACATGTTTTGCAATGAATATGGGGTGGTTTTGATATATAAATTATAATCGGAAGTAGCTTATTATGTGACTTGGCACGTATGAATACCTCTCTCTGTGAATAGCAAATATGAGACAGAAGTAACTTTAGTAGTTGATTCTAATCAAAACTCCAAGTTTATGTCTGTCTGCTATATTTGTATAATCTATGAAGGAAATACAAGCAATGTTATGTTTTTTAAAAGTATATAACAAGACAAAATTATAATAAATTTTTTCATCAAACAATATTAACGTACAATAAATTTATTAGGTTTCACAACAATTTAAGAAAAATTGATTAGGAAAAGTTTTCCATTAAGTAGATAGCACTTAATGAAGTTATTACTTAGACTTACATATTCAGATCCATGAATAAATTTCTTATTACTAAAGGAACTATTTCGATGATGTAAGGTTACTTTATTTATATGTTAAAGAATAAAAATATTTGTATAAATTAAATGATTAAAAAATTGAATAAAAAATTATGCCGGTTAGTAACCTATATATGTAAGTCATGAATTCGATTTTTCGTTCATATTTATATCAATTAGGTTATCTTAAGAACGCCCCAACGGCGATAAAAAAATCTAATATTTTAATTAAAGGAAATTACATTCGTGATTCTGAATAAATTTCTTAAATAAAACTGTTCTTTAGCCTATAAGTGCTTAATAATTTTATTACCATCTTCAAACTTTATCTTATTTTCTTTTATCTTATTATCATAAAACTCGTCCCCTCTTATAAAAGATGTTCCAGTATGCTCTTTAGCAAACGTACTATTTCACACTCATATATTATGACGGTGAAAGTATAATAAATGGGCTTATCATATCAGGTAAAACAAGTTTAATTGCCGCCCTGTCAAACAATGCGGGTAAATATGATTATTAGTCGATCGTTACATTACATAAATTGCCGCTACATGAAAAAAAAAAATCACTTTTAAGTGACATACGTATGTAGTCGTTACGTTAGAACACGATTTTTTTAATTAAATCACTAAACGTTGATGTTTCTCATATTTCTTAGTCTACAGACCAAATTAATTTAAATCGAATACATTATTAGTACTTTTATTAAGGTAACTCCATTGCCTAATTTTTTTGTCATATAATATGTTTAAACAATATTTTTAAACACATCGGCTTTAATAATTATGATTGTAATACAAACTGTTTTAATTAGTAAATAATTTCTCCTATAAAATTAACAAAAATTACTTCCCGTCCGCTAGCAAAGCTTTTTGAAGACTTTATACATAAACATTAATTTATTTAAATTTATGCAAAGTGCCATCCGATAGTGATGTTTCTAAAACATTTAAAGTAACAAATTATAACAAATCATTCAATGCCGCAAATTTTACGAATATGCTTACCGATATCAAGATAAATTTGATAGCACTAAAAATACCCACACTAAGAGAACTACGAGTTTTGCAAACTGATAAGAAGTTTGGCACTAAAATAATCTAGCAGTCGGTGGTATGACTGCTTGCTGCACCACTGCGTGTGAACTAAACCGCGAGTAGAGAGCACAATAATCTTTATATATTTTTGTGCACAGAGGGGATGGAATTGTGAACATTCCGCCGCCAAAAATATTATAAAGCTAATAAAACGTGAGGTAATTTACGGCGTACTAAATTCAGATCACAGATTTGGGCCATTCAATGTGTTTAGTTAACCAATAAACCTAACAAAAACCTACACTAAATTGTAGTCATTATCAGGGAACTCTGTAGCTTCAACGACTTCGTAAATGACTTTAATTAGAAAAGTTAGGAAAGCAAAGCATCGATATCTTAATAATTAATTATTTGTTTTTTTTGTTGTTAATGAGAAAGACTATCTTGCACAATTTATAACATACCTTAAATTTAATGTCACGAATCTAAATTATTAATTGTTACAAACATATTGCTGACTTTGCTTATTATCAAGAAACAAATCAGAATAACTATAGTTATAAATAGTTCGATGATAACACAAACATCAAGATCACAGATTCACATACAAGAGGAATGAGTTTAAATATCAGTTTCTATATTAAAATATTTCGAAATTTAAAATAGATCTTTTACTGTGGTATTTATAACATATATAATTTCGACGGTTCCGATCTTAAACTCTGTTATGTTTATTTACGAAAATGGACCTCAAATATAGAATTCAAATATTACGTATTTGAAATTATATAGAATATGTAATTCGATGACATTTGATTTGTTTTATCATTATTAAAATATAACACTAATATCTGGCAGTAAATTACAAAAGACCGCGTACCTCCTGTCAAATACAAAGCCTGAAGAGACATTAGGATCTACTGTTTATACAAATTACCGCCATACTACGAAAAAAGGTAAATTTTCATCATTTTTTTTTCTTTTCTTTTTTCTTATTTAATACAACAAAATTTTATAAATTTCACGGCGTTCATTCAATTATTTATATGTTTTTAAGACCCTTGGTCGGAACTACGGAAACGCTTGCGCATAATTCCGCTGTCCCAACGGCATTGATTGATTACAGAATCTCACCTCAGAGTTGAGCTGCCACTCCCCACCTTTCATTAACGCACAGAAGCACCGTACGCGCCACCTCGAGGCTTTTGATATACGGCAATAAGCGACCCCCGCACTCGCTGTCGTAACCTCTGTTATGGGGGTTAGACGCTATTATTCATTCTCCTCCGCCGCCTAGGTCTCTAGCTACGAATAAGGAGAAGAGAAGTTCTTTCTCTCTCCTTATCCGCAGCCTCGTTTTGCGACATCACTTGTTCGCAGAAGACGACGCCAGCACTCCACGCCTTCTCGCTTCCTGTCACAGCCTTAATAAAAGCTTGAAACGAGAGGTCTCAACCTATTTCAGCGGTGAGATCTCAACGCAAATTTGTCCAACTGTGACAATCCTCCAACGTATGCTGCGTCGAGTCCTTATCGCTGCCGTGGCAATAGAGACCTACCACAAGTAAACCAACATATCGGGTGCTTTACGGCAGCCATGATCACAGGAGGTCCGAGGCGCAAGAAGTCTGTTCCTACGAAGTACCTACAGATTTGAATTATTTTTTACACTCTATTATAACTTAATTTTTCAAAAGTAAGTTTATACATCTCTAGTAGCAAACTTATCTTGCATCCATCAATTTATTACGCATTATTATTACGCATTATATTCTTTCTATGATGTAACATTATTTGGTGTGCAATAAAGAATTTTCTATTCTATTCTATTCTATTCTATAATGTAGGAGGTGAAAAATTTAAAAGTTGACTACGAAATATCATTAGAGTGTGTACGCAAATTTTCCGGAAAACATTCTCCTATGAAGTGGGTCGAAATTAAAAACCATCAGATGAAAAGAATAATATACCTGAACAGTTTTCCGATATCTGTTGAAGAATGAAATATTCGAATACTCAACGGGTTTCAGAAAGAAGGACGACAATGCTAACAGTGCAAGTAGCAAAAGTTAAAATATACTAAGGAAGTAATCGATTATTAGTATTATTGATATTCAGGAGTAGTGTAAACATAATAACACCCAACCTATGTGATATTTGTATCTAAAATTAATTGATAATTAAAAATAAATTCCTATATTTTAACCTAAAATACACCAAATACGTACCGGCTAAGCCATAAAAATCGGTAAATACTTTCTGGGAATTTATCAACGACAGACCGTCTTTATAATTGGTTAAGAAATACTTCTTTAACTTTAACTAAAAGGAACTCCCTGGACATCGAAATTCGTTTCTTTATTTACTTTTGTCGATTTTTTTTTTGTCTAGACTGTACAAATCAAGTTTTTGAAATGTCTGCAAGGATTTAAAGACAGGTTAAAAGGTTTAGAAGAAACTTTCTGTACTTGTTAACTTCTATTAATTGTGTGTGAACTTAGGAATTTCAAAATGGTTTTTTTTTGGCAATGAAAATACTTATGTTACGATGGGACTGTCATGAATGCCAATTAAATGTGCTAGAAAAAATAAAAAAATTTTTTTTTGATGAGTCGTAATAACAGATCGTTATAAGAAACATTACTATGATTTTTTTTAATAAATTGCAAATACTATAGTCAATTGGTGAACTTAATGGTGTATAATATTTCCTTGTATATATTAATAATAAAATTAAGATTGTATGTGTGTTTATTATTAGGTAATGCATGCAGTGTTTTATGTAACAATACGCATTAGCTAATACATTAATCATGCATAAATATTTGTATAAACAGTTCCGTTATTTTGAGCGCTTTAAAGTACAGTTTTTATTAACCTACCACGAAAAAAGAGGTTCTTGAGAATTTTAACAATTCCTTCTTTTCTTGACAAGTTTTCGTTAAAAAAAAATACTGATTGATTAGTACAAACGTAAAGTTATTGCTACGTTAATTCGGTGTCTTTAAAGTATTATGTAAATATATTATTTGATTATAGCGACTGGCAAATTATTATAATACTTTTAATAATTTTAAAAGTTTGTTCTAATTCCCAATTAACGAAGACTTGGGTAGTAACATAAGATATCAGACTTTTCATTAAAGATGAATCTGGTGGGTATAGTGTGGAAGGAGTAATAGTATAACCTTTTGAATATAAATTTACTACAGTTGGGTTTTATTGTCGCCATAACGATCTAAAGTTCATTCTCCAATAAGTAATATGTACATATACAGGGTGAAAGGTAATAAGTGTAAAAGATCTAAAGGAGCTAAAGTATAGCTCATATCCTGTCTATCTATGTATGGAATACCCCATCCAAAAACAATGGTTCTGGAGTTATTAATCTTTTAATTTTTTTTCAAAATATTCCCGATTTTCTAGGAAAAAATTCGACGATTTTATTTCTTACTTATTTCTACACAAATTTTAATGTTATAATTATTTTTTAATCATTGTTTTATTAAATTAAATTAATAATTATCACTTAGAGGCTAAAACTTTCAAATTAGATTCCTTGAAAGTCGTGACAGTAAAAAATAAGGCGTCATACTTAAATTTCTATTTAATCTTAAAAAAAATATATTTTTAAAAAATACATATAAAGCACATAAATAAGTACCTGACTTCAATACCTATCCGACAGGGTATAAGAAAAAACATAAAGTTTCTAAAAATTAAAAAAAAAACACTGCTCAAACTGATGGCCATGGTTCCTGACACAAGCACGAAACCTTTTTCTTAAGTCAGATCGGCTGACTCGCCCTGTGAGCAGTTCTCTTATTTTGCCAGCAGCGACGATGATGCGATTCAAAGAACCTAATATAAAAGTTTTAGCCTCTAAGTGATGATTACTAATTTAATTTAATAAAACAATAATTCTTACATTAAACTTTGTGTAGAAAAAAGTAAGAAATAAAATAATCGAAATTTTTCCTAGACAATCGAGAACTTTTTGAAAAATATTAAAAAAATTAATAATTCCAGAACTATCATTTTTGGATGGGGTATTCCATACATAGATAGATAGGATACAAACTATACTTTATCACTTCCAGATGTTTTACACCTACCTTTCACCCTGTATACACGCTTAAGTTATTCTTGTGCTAAAATTTGCTATTTATATCTTACAGGCGCATTATAATGAACTAATACTATAACATTAATAGACCATAATATGTTAAAAGCTCTTTATTTAATTATAATTTTTTTTTTATTAAATTGTGTATGATATGATGATGTGAATATAGAAAACATCAGCATAAGGAACAGAAATCCTACGTTATTTAGTGTAATACATCAGTACAGAATTTCTATTTTCTATACCGCTAAGGTCAGATCAAAAACAAATTTTTAACGGTATGTTTACATTAAGTTCATATAAACATAGATATTGGACACATCCTCACAATTATTTCCTTACCAGAAGCTAGAGCTCATTGGGGATTGAACCCGCGCCTCTCCATGACGTTTCACGAGTACCGCCGCTCACAAACTGAGATAACTGCTTCACCATTGACCAATTTAACTTTAATTCGACAAAACTTTTTGTAAAATAATGTATATGTATATGTAATAATATATATATGATTATAAAGCTTTTTGACCACAGGTATGATGAAAGTAGTGAAGAAGTAATAAGATTGCTCTAAAATTTTATTTGTTCTTACGTAAAAATTTAAGTGTGCCTTTCTTCTCGTCGACCAGTCGACTAAAATAAAAGTGAGTAAAACAAAAATAAAAATAAAATAAAAAACTCTTACCAACCCGCATTGCGCCAGCATGGTGGGAAATGGCAGAAGTCCCCTCATATGAACCCCTAAAAACAGCGGTCCCTGGTTCCCGGCGATGCGAGCAGCGCAGAATCGATCGATGTGGGGATCTTTGGGGCAGGCCTATGTCCAGCACTGGACGTCTGTTGGCTGATGATAATGATAATGATGATGAAAATAAAAAATATGCAAAATTTTGTAATTGTATAGGTGATACATTACTTCCTTTTTAAATTGCAACTGAACCAATACATAAATGCTTTTATGTACACGCATATATATATATTATGTCACACCGACCTAATTATTTTGTTTACATTTCAAATATAAATACGAGTCAACAAACATCGTAATGTTGAACTTAGGATAAAGTCGATTGGAGTATCTAGAACATAAATAAAATGAGGGTAACAATCGTGAAAATCTAATATTGTGGTAAGGCACTCTAATTCTTGTAACCGAATAAAGTACTTGGATTCCTGTTTTAAATTTATTTGTACTAAAATGAGAGAAATTTGATAGTTATTAAATCTTACGCACAGTTTGCAGACCTCTCTTGTTGTTTTGTAATGAAATATTACTAATTTATTTATACCAATATAAATAATTCATTTAAAATCCATAACAGAATATACTTATCATAATATGTTGCTTCAAGTAGGTAGGATGCTGTCTTCTATTCCGACTTAGGTAATAATTTCTCTAACACTTAGACTTGCAAAAATCTCTTAATATACGGTACTTACAATCTCGACAATATAACAATATGAATTAGTGTAGTGTGTGTTTGTTCTAGTTAAGGAGGTACATCTCTTTTCCTCGTCTGTAATATTACTTAAAATATACATTAATCGCATGAAATTTTCACTCAAAGGCCATAAGATCCCAGAAGGCTTTCCGAAGATGGAGCACGTCCCGCCACCAATCATAATATTACCTTAAAAGGTAGCAATAATGACTTCCCTTTACTTGTCAGTAAGCCATGGCTACTGAATACATCTACCACTTTTTTTAAATGACTAAACGATCAAAGTCATGAGGCCTGATGGTAAATGATACGCCAGTCCATAACAACGTGGTGCTAGTTAAGATGATATACATATCACCACATTGTGCTTGTCGCCTAAAAACTTAAGATAATGTTAAGTGTCATTACCTCAGTAATTTCTACGATACCTACAACGTCCTACAAACCGAAATATACTGTTTTTTACACTACATGAGAGTAGCGCTGGTAACTACTTAGATTGTCTCCGGAAACAGAAACCCACTTCTATTTAAAACGAATGTTCAGGTGTTTGGGTTCAGGAGCTGCTCGTCTCGTATTTGTTCACATTTTTCTCTCTGTAGGCATAAGCAAATTTCAAGAAAAAGCAAAGAATTAATGTTAGGTATTTGTCTAAACCTGTGCCATTAGAAAGTAGTAGTTCTATATTATTATTTAAGGGTTGATAGGCTACATTTTGACCTAACAACCCAACTAAAATTCAACTCCCCGACGATATTATAACGGTAATTATATCAATTATGTGTCCCGGTTGTATTTGCGGTTTAATTTTGATTCTTAAATGGAAATTTGAGTTTAAGCAATTGGGGTAATCCAGTATAGAGATTTAATTTTAAATAGTATCTAATTTGAATACTTGTAATGAAAATACGAATTTCCTATTTATAAAAAAAAACATCTTTCACACATAGTCAAGGAACTGGTCTCTGTAGCCGGAGCCGTCCAGGTAGGTTATTCGCAGCGCCTATTTCTAATGCCAAATATGTGCAGACATAACTATGTTCCTGATCGAAGGTTGTTGTAGATGGTGTAACGAGGCTCAACATCTTATGTCTTAAGCGTCGAAAGCAATGTCTTGTAGTATATGAGGTTTAAGAATCTTTATTTCTCACAAGAATACACAAATCACTTATGCGAGAAAACAATAGACAATAGATTAAGCTAAAATTACGAGCGTACAAAGACATACAGTAAAGCAACAAACTTTATATACATATAACAACTGACACAAACGACCAAAGGAAGGTAGTCCTCGGTAAACGTCAGTGTGACAGGATATTAAATAAGCAAACATCGGAGAGCAGTCGCTAAAAAATTTTAAGACCAATACATAGAGTGAGTCATACTAGAATAGTCATGCATTTTAGGACACCTCTGTTTATTTTTCCTTTTTTTTATTTTACGTTATACTCATATATATTAAATGTTTGTGGTGAATTTAAGACGTGTTTTTGTAGTAATTTTTGAATACTAGATATGATTTAACATTTTTTATATCATCGGGAAGACTATTGTATAAGTCAGCTCCTTCGTATATTAGACTTTTTTTTTCCATAGTTCGCGGAGGACGTAACCAAAAATATATCATCCAAACTAGTGTTGCTATAGCGGGACGTTCACTTGATGGTAACACTTACGATCAAATGAATGTACCGCTCATCTCATCGTTTAATTGTATTTAAAAAAAAACATACAATCAAAACATAACTTAAAAGTTTTAACTCATAATTATTCCTTAAGAGAACGTAGATGTATCTTATTCGAGTTAATATTTATAGCGATGGAAATTTCTACTGTGTTCAAAATAATAAAGTCATCGCACACAACAGATAACATGTTCGCTTCAATGTCTTCCAGTTTTAAGCAATAAATGTTTTAACCTAAATGTGTACTAATGGTAAAACCTTGGAACAGCTCTAAATAACGTTAAAAAAGTCGCTTATCTTGATGCTTATGGAAATTAATAGTTTTATTCTATTTAACCGTCATAATCAGTAAGAAAGCATTATTATAGCTCTAATAAAACACCGGACAAGGTTCCGGAAGTTAACATGTAAGAAGGTCGTAAGTCAATAACAACATTTATAATTATGTGATGAAAAATAACATTGGCTGTATTTCAGGCCACAAAGATATGGAGTCATTAGCCTTTAATATCATTAAATATAATACAACATACACTTATAACGTTTAACACATTACGTTCGTTTATTCACAGTCTTATCTTTATTACCTAATCCACCTGCACAGATGTTTTAATTCTTTGGTGAAGTAAACTATACTATAGACTGTCATTCTATATATTTTGTTCCAAGAATTAACAATTGAAAATTGTTGTTAACTATTCGTTACCTTAAAATTGTATTACTATATTGATAATTTCATTAAGTGGACGTGGAGTGGTGTTAATTTTAGTTACAGATAAAATTCTGATGAATTTTCTTTGGCGAAGTCTACAGTGCCAAATAATAGTGGCAAAATTAGCATCAAAAGAAACTACAAGTAATAATATGGTATAATATATGTAACAGTTATAAGAAAAACGTTTATTTTGCGATAAGCAGTCCAAGTTGCCAAAAGTTAAAACATACAAGTATATATATAGAAGAACCACCGCCTGTAAATCGGATAGAAACACATTTCGGTAAATCCTTATACTTTTATTGGGTACAAGGTAAGTATTACATTAGTCAAAATTCATAGTTTTCACCTTTGTCCAGCAGATGCTGAACTAATTAAGTTTCGTTTTATTTCTGTGAACGAAAATATCTTTCGTATTGTATCAGATAATTGAAACAAACGATCCAAGAATGTTGATTTGATTAAGGCGTGACGACTAAACGGGACGTTCCTTTACTGTTGCGTCAGTGAAATAGCACACGAAAATTGTTCATGATTCATTAATATATCTCTACTTGTTACTCAACATGAAAACAACTAAATAAGTCCAAGTTTGCCATAGAAATTGTTATAATTATTTCGTACTCGCTTATTAATAGTACAATATTTAGAAATAACCCATGTAAAATTTGACCATTTAAAAATTATACTTACTTTAAAGGTTTCAAATAATATATTTTCCTTTTCTACAATGGGCTAATACTTGACTTTTACATATGGCCTTAAGTGTACCAACTACTCATTATAAATTTTATGTAAAGAAATATTTCATTTAAATACAGCCTCTTATTACGTTTCTTAACTTTTTATAAATATCTGTGAATCAAAATCATCGCCAATAAACTATGTGTTCGTATCTATGCGAGCTACCTATAGTAACCTAATGTAATTTTTCATATATACTAAGTAGTAGGAATAGAAAATTCATTAATATTAGTTTTATTCAATTGTGAACTACATAAAATACGAAATCACACAATATGTAAAGCCAAATATTTAATTTCCGTTTCACTAGAAAGTCACTTATTGATTTCGTCCCGATATTCCGATTTTTAGTACTTACTGTACATAATTTATTCTCTTTATCTAAGACTGTATTTCCTGCTTAAATAAAATTATATATATTCTCCTAAATATTCTATACGGAGTTGGTTTTGACCTAAACAATTTCTTTAAATCAAAAGAGATGTAGGAGAAATAAATTTACTCACAATCGTTATTTACGCCGACGGATATTGAACGTATGAGGACTTAAAAGCTGTTGTAAAGATAAGAAAATGGAGAATATAATTGTATTTCCTGTCATAAAAAACTATTAGGTTTTGTTAAGTCAATACGATGTAACAAATATCGTGGTTTCTACATTTTTACATTATTCCTTTAACGAGATAATGAATCTCAACTCAATGAATCTCGCTGGTGTTAATTACAGACCCAGATCGCTGCAGAATAGTTTATGGTCAGGTTCCTACAAAGTACCTATACACATTGTATTAAGTTATATATATTAAGCTGTCAACATAACAGGCATATATACTTATTCATAGATGTATATATTATATCAACGAGCTTGTTCACCCCTAAATAACAGGGTAACATATTTATATAATTGCTGTAGGTTTATTGCCATTTACTAATAGATGGACTTCAATTACCTGGTAAATTTTTCGTAACTGATGTTAACTTTTTTTATTTACTCCTTATTAAAATGGTACCGCATATGTAATTATATACACAAATATTACTTTTAATGATGCATTATTATCTAAGTAAATTTGAAAAAGTTTCTTATGCAACAAATTGCCTGAAAAATGTGATCAAACTTTAATACTTTGGAACAGTAAGAGCTAAATAAGCGATAAAATAAATTCATCTTGACTTAGAAGAGCTTATATAAGGAAAAATTTCATGATATTTTCAGTCTGATACCTCTTCATTCCTCGAGATAAGCTTTCCTAAAATTTACCACAAAATAATGTTGCATTATCATCACTTATAAGTTAGATTTCATTACTTAGACATTAGAATTTCTGCATATGTTTTACTGTCTTGATTACACGTCCAAATACATTTGTTGGAGAAAGCTGAAAAAGGTCATTGGTGAAGCTGCTGCTCTTACCTTTTTCTCTTTTTCGAAGTTGCTCTTCCATCGCCTCTTTTTATGATGCTCCAGGGTTAAAACTTATACTGGTCTCCTGCATGGGGACAAAAGTCAATACTGTTGTTCGATTGATACAGTACTTAACAGTGTATTATATATAATCGGTGTGAAGATCCTTGAGAGAGGCCTATGCAGTAGAAGCCCTCCGAGTTATAATGTGATACATGAATAAAACTATGTCATCATCCGCTATAAAATAGAGTCAGTAAGCATAGAGAAAAAATAATAATATTACTTTATCTATAGGGTCGGAATAAGAAACAGGTGTATAACCATTCTTTTTCTTCGTTAAAAATTACTATTTCTAATCTCTTATTAAATTTAATGAAATATCTCATTTTAATGTTTATTTATTTAAACAATTACGGGAATAATTCCTAACCTTTTCGTCTGTGTTAAGATCTCTTAACCTTACCATCTGGTAAACTTCTATTATTATGTCAGTTTTAGAGTATTCCATCATGTTGTCAATATATAATGAAGAAGTAGTCTTAGCTATATTGTATATACACTGCGATCGTCACGATAGCAATTGTCTACAGATAATTCTGTCTGTGACATGGCAACTGTTAGGTACAGACATCCACCTAGGAGATTTATTTCGTTAAATTTTTAAATATGTAAGATTAGGTATTAAGTGATGATATCAGGACTTTCTTATCAAACCGTCTAGATATTTACCACCGCAACGTCCACTTTTGCAAACGTTCCTAGTAGTAGTAGTGAAATTACTGGCGTAATGGGATCAAATTCGTCATGGCATTTGGAAATATAACAAGCAATAGAATAGGCAAACAGACAACAAAAAATTAATTTAAACGTAACGTACAACGTACCGTAAAAGTTATTACAAAAAACTTTTTAGTAATAACTTGTGATAAATCTGTTTTTTATTCATGATCTCTCAAACTACATAAAATACTGAGAATCTTCTATATAACTTCTAAAACCGGGACTATGTTGAAGGCAGAATTACTGATAATTAGTAAGATTAATATTTCCAGTACATTTATTTTATGTTCTGTTGTTAAACAATTAATAATTATTATTCAATTATTTATTATATACATTGTAAGAAATACATAACCTTAACATGTCATTAAAAATGACAGCTGTTTAAAGTGTGCATTAAACTTCACGGTACATTAATTTTAACGATGGTTGTTTAGTTATCGATAATATTATATGGTTATTGAATAAATAATGTATTCTTATAGAACAAACATTGTTTAATGCAAAACTTGAAAACGAGTTATTCGTAATTTTCTAGTACTTCCATCAAAAGAACTGTTCTTGCGCTCTTTGTTAAAATATTTTTTCATAATATTGCTTTTCGTTGGGTGTTTGTTAAAAATATTTGACAAAAATTTGCCATTTTCCTGTTCTAGTCTATAATCTATAAGTTCATTCTCTTTCGCCACGGATATTGTCGTTTTTTCTTGATTATGTGCGCTATCTTCAGGGTGATAAGGATTTTTGAATTCGCTGTTCATTGTCTTCTTATCATGATACAAAGCAAATTTTCGAAAGGTATCCCAATTCATGAACTTACTGATTAATTTCAATACATCGTCCGTCTCTACATGTATTGTTATAGATTTGGTACATATTACACAATTTATTACAAACACTAAAATAAACACAAGTTAATAAATCATTTATTATTTTAATAATCTAGAAGAAACTTTACAATCATAAATAAACGGTAAAAAATATTTTTTTTTCAATCTATACATATTAACATAGTAATTTAAATTTAAGATAAATCTGTTATTTTTATGTTAACTGTCCTTTCCATTAGTCATCATATACCATGAAAGCTATTATTTATTTTTTACAGTTTATATTTTTTATTTTATCAGTAAAATAAATAAAATTCAGTTCCAGAGTTATTTTAAAATTTAATTTTACCTATTATATGTGGCCCAAATAACATTTTTTTGCATTTACCGATCCAACTATTTAGTTCATGTATGAAGTATCAAAACGAATAAGATTTTACGTACATATTGTAAATTATATGAAAATTAGCAATTCTATTTTTTATTGCTCGTGAAATTAATGCTGAATAAGTGTGAAATTGTTTATGGTTTAAGTTTTATTAACACAATTACAGTAGATTAACGAAAGAAACGTTAAGCTTTCTGCTCTCATCATAGCGATCCGAACCAATACACCAAGCATAGTGAATACTGCTCCAACCTCTGTTCAGGATATGTAGGTTTAGTAAAGTAATCAATAATTTAAAATCTATAAAAGAAAACATCTATGTACTTCACAAAGTGACACTGAATTTTTTCTGAAATATTGAATCGTTTGACAAAGTCGATAAATACGATTTCTTCAATGTTTTCACTATTAAGCTGTTTTTATAACAAATTCGATTAAAACTTACACCAACAAAACTGCTTACCACATTTACCTTATATTTAAAAAAAAGGATATCTGATCAACATATTTACGGCGTATGTTTGCATGAAAATATTTCCATAATATTAAAAATATTCAGATATTCAACGAAGTGGCGAGATGAACGGGAAGTTCTCTTGATGGTAAGTGATACGCCCGCCCATAAAAACATGATGCTCGTTCGAATGCTATACGCATCACCACATTATGGTCGCCTTGATACATAACATGTTAAGTCTCGCTACTTCAGTAATTTCACTAGCTACAGCGCCATTCAATTCGGATCATAGTAATGTTTGCCCATTACCATTTGGCGGCAGAAGTAGAAGCTGCAGTGGTTCTTAAACGGTCTTCGGTAACAGAAGCCTGCCACCAATGAAGTGTTTACTATCACACGTACATATGGGTGTGTGCACCCACACATATACCTACATTCTTTTATCTTATAATTAATTATTAACCTATAATAAATAATGGATATTAATACATTAAGGATAAAGTTAATTACGAAATTATAAAGGACGTTCATATGTTACAGATATCCAATATGCATTGAGTACAGAATTTACCTTTTTATTTAATTTACTCATATCAAAATTTTATTAAAATAAAAAAAAACTAGGTATTTTTGTTTAATTAATTAGATAGATAATAAGCTTAAATTATTCGTCTCCATCAATATTCTGAAACTTAAGTGATAATATATAAGAAGTACTTTTTTCGTTGAAGACATGCTTCATTTATTATTTATCTAGGTGATAAATATTTAATACGTGGAAAAGGAAATTTGGTACAAATACAACCAGTTAGGTAATTTCAATAATGATAACGTCAGAAACTGCTGCTGTGGTAAGACTTCAAAACGTTTCTCTGCCACAATATACTTTTTTAATATGTATATATCAATACTTTTGGTGATAGGTCTTTGCTCCCGAAGAACATCTACTCCTGCTGCCAAACAGTGCGAAAATTTTAGTGTTCCGATTTCAAAGGCGGTGTAGGAAAAGTACTAGGATAACTAAATAAAATATTTAACAGTATTCGTGCGCAATGTGGTAATCTAAAAACATCCTAAACGGCACTAACTTTGCTTTATACAGACATATATTACTTTACCGTCATATCAATATCCTGCTTATGTCGGCGCTTCATTGTGTTTATAAAATCTAACTATTAATTTTTTTATTCAATGATACAACGACGTTCACCTGATGGTAAGTGATACGCCTGCCCATAACAACTTGGGGCTAATTAGGATGTTATACACAAAAGCACATTGTACTAGTAGCCTACAAACATAAGAGTGTTAAGTTTCGTTCCCCAGTAATTATACTAATTACAGCTCTGTTCCAACCGGAATACAATAATGTTTGGCAGCACCTAGATGGTCTCCGGCAACAAAGATCTACCACCAGTAAAATTTAATAATATAATTTAACTTGCAGAAACTATGGCCTATGCAAGAATCATTCTATTCTTAATAATTGGTATATCAGTATGTGACGTAAATAATGCCAAATCTTCGCATTCGAATGGAGCTTTACAAACTATTCTTCATTCTATATGTTCTTATGTAACAGGAAATCATAATCATGGGTTAGTACCATATACTTTTTTTACTGCCGAGAGACTAACACTAGCTCCTAATTTTACATGATTTTAAATGTAAATGAGGGCGAAAATGGTGAAACGTGAACCGTGAAACGAAACAAGCTGTTTTTCGCATGTTGACCGGAAGTTGCAAGTGCTGGAACACAGCAATTCTGTTCTGATGACAAGTCTACAATATGAAGTAGGTAGATAGAGAGGTAATTCAAAAAAAATCGTATCAGCATCCAAACTCCACAAACGAACGCAGCCACTCATACCTGATTCCATCGTGTTATAAAGCAAGAAACTATTAGTCCCTTGGATCTCTTAGGCTGTTAAATTTAATTATATTATTATTAACTTTATAAAATTAAACACAATTTTGTTTTATGAAGGAGGTTAAAACTCTTCTTTAATATTTATTCAAAAACTTCAATCCGTTTGCAGTATAATTATCACAGATAATGGACAAAATGGAGATAATGAAACTAATACCGAAGTAGATTATATAATACCAACTTGTGACGACGCACCACCTTCTTGTACAAAGACACGGTACCGTACCTTTGATGGCACTTGCAACAATCTGCAGAATCCTAACTGGGGTGCAGCTAGACAACCTTTTGGACAACTGGTGAATGATAGTAGTAAAGAAAGCAGTAAGTTCAATGTAATTTATAAAACTATAACGGAACTCTTTTTAATAAATTATATTAAACTATTTTTTTAGATATCAACTGTTTACAGATTATCATATTTATTATTTACAGGTTTAAACTCGTCATTGCCAAATGCACGGGAAATAAGCCTTATCATTTTCCCTGATAAAAATATTAGTGATATCAAATGGACTCTTATGACGATGCAATGGGGTCAAATAGTGGCACATGATCTTTCTTTGGCTATTCCATTTACATGTATGTATCTGTAACAAAATCTTAAATTATAGACATTTATTCTTAGAATTATTTGCGTTTACATTCTCAGTACTTTCCCCGTATGGGATAGGATAGAATATCTCAATTTTCACTTTGCTCTCGGCGATGCCAAAAAAAGATTACAGGAGAAAATATTCTACAGAGAGGGCTCTATCTTTCTCCATGATTACAATCAGGGTACTGCGCTTCCTAACTCACATGCCAAGCAGAGCTAATACTAAAAATACTTTTGGATTAATATGTAGTAATAGACAATCGAATAAAATGATAATGACTATGGTAAACGAATTACGTCTGTTTACATTTCATAAAAACTTAAACAAAGAGTATGTTAAAAATATGCTGGTTAAATTATATTAAACGATAACTCAAACCTTAAATGCAGATGCATTAAAATCCATTTTAAGCAACTTTTGTACCGTTGCAGTAAATAATCCCAATTGCTGCGACAGTAATGGTAAGCTTACGTCAGAATCTAGTACGAACCCTGTCTGCGCTCCTATACTAATACCGGAGATAGATGTAGTCAACAGAGACGACGGTACAGAATGTATCGACTTTGTCAGAACAACGACTTCTGCTGATATAGGTTGTACTGCACCAGGACAACTGTCTTACCCGGTAAAACTAACATATTTACTTTTTTTTAGAAAATAATTGCAATGTTGTTAAACGTATGCGTTGCAAGTATTTAAATTTTAACATAAATCCAAGATGAAATTGGTGTATAATGCGTAATTTCAAAACGACTTTGTTACGGTTGTTGATCTTGTGTTATCTAGATTCAGGCTTCATTCAAATATTTGTTTATAAATATATAATTGGTTTACTTTAATCTTTACATGAGATTGAAATATTATATTTATCAAAGACACCGGAGTGTGATCCGTATAACAGCAATAAAAATTTTAAAACATTATAATTAGAAATGTTTGCTGCTGCTATCTGCTCCTTAATGTCGTTCCGGTTCCGTTTTATTTAAATTTGTAATTTCTGGTTGAAATAAAAGACACGTTTTAAAACTCTGACGTAAAAGCAACCGGAAACATAAATGTTGTCATAAATATGAAGATGATGCGAGACATGTTTATAGCATTGTTTCCATGTTTTTATAACATTTAACCATAACTTTATGAAAGGCATAAATTGTTTGAAAATAACTAATTTTTTAAATTTTCACCACAATTATCGAAAGGTATATATATACATTTTAATTGTCTATTTTTATGTATGTAAATAACGATGTAAGCCATTTTAACTTTAATACTGTGCGATTTTTGTATACGAAAGTTAATGTATGTCCTAACTATAACAGAAACAAACACTGACAAAATAACTTTTGCCAGGTGGAAATGGTAGTTATTGGCCTTACGTAAATGAAAATCTAAATTAAGAGAACAGATATACAAATACCATAACACAGAAAAAGAAGCCTTGATTCTTAAGAAATGTGTCCGTAAAATAGTATAAAATATACGTTTAGCACAAATCTATTGTTGAATGTTATTATAATATATATAATAAAAGCGATTTCATTATTTCAAACCAGATTAACGATAACAACGCTTATATTGATCTTTCCCTGACGTATGGTGCAAATGCTGAACAAGCTCAAGGGTTGCGGGAAGGTATAGGAGGCCGTTTACTAACAACAAAACGCAATGGCGGAATATGGCCACCTCAAGCAGCTAATGTAACAAACACATGCCCCGGTGCATTCACTGCAAATGAACCTTGCTATAAAGCTGGTAAGGAAGTTATTTATGATAACCTTAGTAAAATTATAAAATGGAAAAAATCTAAATGTGGAACTAAATCTACACAACAGTGTTAATCAAAACTTTGCTTTAAGTGTACAGAAGTAGACACTACGTCTACTTTAGGTCTAGTTACTGTCTCTGCAAAAAGATAAATATCCGTATACAACTTCTTTTCATATAAGTACACGACATTTCTTATAGCTATTTAGAGTATCTAAGATAATTTGTTATTAATATTAAACACTTTTTACCCTGAACTTATATCAAGATAAAGTTTATGTTTTCACCCAGTGTAAATTCATTCCGCAACGCGACGTTTAAGAATCAATTTAAAAACTTAAAATTGGATCATAATTTTTATACAACAAAATGTTAAAATATACTATTTAAGACTATTGTTCGAATAATGCCTGATATAACTTATTGTAAAATTTTTATTTACATAATTCTCGAATCGTCTTCACAGGTGATGTAAGAGTGAACCAAAATCCACAACTGACAACATTACAAATCGTACTGCTCAAAGAACACAATCGAATCACAGACTCCTTGTCAGTAATTAATAACCACTGGGACGATCAAAAGCTCTACGAAGAGGCAAGGCGTATTAACATTGCACAAGTGCAACATATCAATTATTACCAGTATCTCCCAATATTACTTGGTTGGTATAATTTAATCAACTGTCTCACACAAGCATTTACCTTTCAACCATTGTCTTAAAGCGTCCATCTGTCAGAACTTACATCGGCTCTACTGTTACATCATTTAAATTTGTTACTAAAGAAGATAATGAAATCTTTCGACTTCTTATAGTTCAGTAATTCAGTTCTCTTATACAATTTTTTTCAATAAAATCTGTTTTAAAGATATCAAAACAATTTTTGAAATTATATGGACAGTAGATTAAAGCTAATCAAAATTAGAATAACTCAAAGGAAGGTTCAAGACAAAAAATTATTCATAAAGTAATTTTTGACACTGCTTCATTATAAAAATCAAATAACTAATCGTTTTCTTTTAATAGGACGGGATGAAATGATAAGTAACAAGTTGATTTATAAAAATGTTGCGACTTATGTAAACGACTACAACCCTAAAATAAGTTCTACCATACTGAGAGAATTCGCTACCGGAGCGTACAGATTTTTTCATACACTCATCCGAGGCAAATTACAGTAAGTGACCTTTTAATAACTGGTGAAGTCTAGAAAAGCTTTAACTTAAAAAATGAGCACGATCGTTATCCTTCTTGATATTTATTTCAACTGACTTCTCATAAATCGTTTCTTGGCCGAAATTAAAACATTATTGCTCCACCAACACCACCTTAGCTGACCACACAGTCAGTTTCAGTCCACAGTAGATTTTTTAAAAAAAAGTTTTTCTTTGAAATCTCTGGACATATTTTAACGTACAATTCCTTTTGTCGTAATCAAATCTAAGGGAAAAAATTATTTTAAGAAAAAGTATTATTTTTCTTTGAAAAGCCGGCACCCGCAGATGTCGTTGGCTACATTCATAAGGGCGTTCCTAACCATCAAAGAGAATAATTCTGCAGGTAGACTTTACTAATAAGCTTTACCTTTAATTAGAAAAATTTATCAATCTTTTATAAAATTGTCTATTGCTTGCAGAGAGATTACAGAAGATCGCAATTTGGAGCGTGTAATAAGATTAAGCGATTGGTTCGACCGACCATTAGTACTAGAGCAAAGAAATGGATTCGATGGTTTAGTAAGAGGTTTAACATATCAGCCCCAAGATAAAAGTGACCAATTCTTTAGCATTGAAATAACTCAATACCTGTTTAGGTAAATACATTATAAATATTTGATATAAAATTCCTGTATTCAAAAAGCTAGCCTGTCTACTGATCTAATAAATCATGCATGATACGATTGTAGCCTGCATAATTTATGAGATTTCTGAATATACCAAAAATAGATTAAGTATTGTTTAATGCTATGATGCATACACAATCAAATGTTATAATAATTATATTTTTGCACCTTACAAGTAATTTAGCAAATGTAATCAATCTCATTTAATTAGGAGAAATAAAACTAATGGTCAAGATTTGCGAGCAATTGATATTCAACGTGGTCGAGACCAAAGAGTGACGAACTACGTCACAGTTCGGGCTTATTGCGGCCTTTCTGAGCCTAAGACATTTGAGGACTTACTGGTTGATATATCTGTAAAGGTAATTCATGAACAGATTTATCTTTATATGACGTACTAGTATAATAAACATATATAAAATATAGAAATAAAGTGCTAACGCAATCTACACTGAATCCGATAGGTCGGTTCTGATAAAATTTTCCAAATTTATCTCCGGCCACTTTCTACGAACATCATTTTAATAAAAAGCACAGTAGACATCTGGTGCATAGGTTAAGAAGGATCTACTCTTCCTCATTATCTGAAAATTTATTTAGTTCCTCTCAAGTGTCATGTCAACGAGTTAACATATCACCTTTCCTTAATAAAGGCATAATAATGTAGTATCGGATGTTATGATACAAGTATTAATATTATTGAATATTAAGGAAATCACGGGTCGGTTTAAATATAAGTGTGTTTATTTCAAATGGACATATTAGATCAAGAGACAGAGGTCTGTCTTACATCGAAGTTAGTTCGGAACTGCCTCTTGTCGTTACATAGTTGTCTTACATCTCTACCTGGGTTTCCTCAACCCGCATCGGTCATACTTCTTTTTCTTTCACTCTCGGTACTCGTAACATACAGATTTGCCACGAAACAAATTCATACCTACGTTCCCACGCACACAGACATAACTAAATGGTTGTAGTTAACCATTTGGGACCTTTCTTTAATCCCTTAATTTACAACCTCTTTTTCGAAGAACATACTTACTGCTAAGTACAAAGGTGCAATAAAATAATAAAATGGAAAAATAACTTAAGCCTAAAAATGACCATTCCACATTCGGCCATCCTGCATCGACAATTGCCCTCAATTGTCATCGTCCGTTGTTACATCTGTTGTTTTATAACTTTCCTCCGAACACATTCCCCAAGGCTTCATGTGGTCGGCTGCTGTGGATGTATGTTGAGGCCCTTCGTGTTCGCCTACCTTCTCAACGACGTAGCGATCTCCTCTGAGCAATTTGGTAATGCGATAGGGACCCAAAAACTTTCCTTTAAGCTTCAAACCTGGCCCAAACTGCGTCCTCTGAATAGCTACCAAATCACCTTCCTCATAAACATGCGCTTGTTTACGATGTTTATTGAACACTCGGCGATTTTCCTCTTGGGTTTTTTGGATCTTTTCTCTTGCTTTTTCCCGGAGTTCCTTTCGGTCTTCTTCGAACTGCATGGTCCACTCTTTTTCTAGCAGTTCTTTTAAATTCCAGTCGTCCTTGAGCCGCATATTAACCCCAAATAACAACTGGCAGGGTGCTTGTCCGGTACTGCGACTTGGTGTTGCGTTGAGATACTTTTGCACACTGTCCACGTGTTTATACCAGTTTTCCGGCGTTGGAGCAGCCATTTTTGTGAGAAGCGGAATAAGAGTTCGATTAACTCTTTCGACTTGTCCGTTTCCTCTTGGAACACCGGTTACTATTAATGAATGTTCGATCTTCTCACTTTCACAGTATTCCTGAAAATCTCTTGATGTGAAAGCTGTCCCTCGGTCAGAGATGATTCTTCGAGGATTCCCAAAAATACTAGACTGACTGCGCATTCGATGAAGCACTTCAGCGGTGTCAGTCGATTTAGTTGGATACAACCACACAAATTTGCTAAAAGCATCCACAACTACAAATATGTGTTTGTATTTCTTAGGAGTGTTAGTCATTGGCCCAACGTGGTCAATGTGGTAAGTGTCGAGTGGAGTATCACCTTTACAAATAGGATGCAATAATCCCTCTTGTTTGCCTTGTTTTCTCTCGGCTAATATACAGTCAATACAGTTTGTAACTACCTGCTCAACCTTCGGACGCATCTCTTTAAACCAGAAGTCCCTTTTCACAATGGCTTCGGTTTTGGTAATACCAAAGTGTCCTCGCTCGTGGGCTCTTTTGATTACCTGTACCTCCATACTCTTCGGTACAACTACTAATGTTTCTCCATCTATTTTTTTGTACAATAAGTTGTTTCTTAATAAATATCCGTTTGCTTCATTGCGCGATGCGGCGTCTATAATTTGCCTAAGACAATCATCTTTGTCTTGCGCACTTCTCAATCGCGCAATCAAACTATCGTCATTTTCACAAACATACAATACTTCTGGTAACGAATGTCTACTAAGCGCATCGACATGCGGCATATTTTTACCTGGTCTATGCTCTATTGTATAATTAAAATCTGCAAGCAAAATTACCCATCTCGCAACTCGCAAACATACTTTTTCTTTACTTACAGTAGCAGTAAAAGCTTGACAATCAGTCACAATCTTAAAAGCTATGTTAATCAGATACACTCTAAATTTCTCTAGCGCTTTTACAATAGCCAATACTTCTAATTCATAGCTACTATATCTAGATTCAGCGTCCGTCGTTTTGCCACTCGCATAATAAACAGGGTGAAATTTACCATCATTACAATCTTTCTGCATTAATATCATACCATACCCTAAACGAGATGCATCTGTGTGCAACTCGGTCTCTGCGCCAAAACGATACAATTTTAAAACAGGCTCACACACTAATGCAGCCTTTAATTTCTCAAAAGCTTCTATCTCTTTCATACCAAATACAAATTTAACGTCTTTCTTCAGTAGGTCAGTCAATGGTCGGGCAATGAGTGAATACTCAGGTATAAATTTACGAAAATACCCTGTTAGGCCCAAGAAACTTTGAACAGTTTTTACCGTCGTAGGTCGGGGAAAATCTCGTACAGCTAATGTTTTTGCCTCTGAAGGGCGAACAGTACCCCGGCTTATTACATACCCTAAATAATCGACAGTTGTCTTGAAAAATTGACATTTCTCCCACTTTATGATTAACCCATACTTAGCCGCGTTTTTCAATGACTAATTTTACTCTTCTCAAATGCTCTTCAGGTGTTTTAGCTTTAATAATAATATCATCCATATACACGACTACAATTTCGTCACGTATTAAATCTCTAAAAAGGTAATTAATATAACTTTGGAATACCGTTGGACCAATGCATAAACCAAACGGTAGTCTCACAAATTCATACTGACCGTCGGGTGTTACGAAAGCTGTATACTTGATACTACTTTCGTCCATCCAGACATGAAAAAAACCGTTTTTCAAATCTATTAATGTCCCCCCCCCCCCCCCCCCCCCCCCCCCCCCCCCCCCCCCCCCCCCCCCCCCCCCCCCCCCCCCCCCCCCCCCCCCCCCCCCCCCCCCCCCCCCCCCCCCCCCCCCCCCCCCCCCCCCCCCCAAACCACTTCATCCTTGGCTAAAACATCTATTGAGTCCTCGATTAGTGGTAATGGAAAAGTGGTCTTAACATCATAGCGTTTATCTTCCGATAATCTACACAAATTCTCGTAGTGCCGTCTTTCTTTTAATTAAAACAATCGGACTTGCATATTCCGAAGTAGAGGGACGAATAATACCTCTTCCAACCATACACTCATTAAGTCATTTACTTCTTTTCGCTCTGAAGGAGCCAATCGACGCGGTCGCGATACTACTGGCTTATCTGATGTCAAGATTATTTTTGCGCGTATACCCACGTCACGCGTAATTTCCGGCTTATAATTTGAAATAATCTTTTTGATTTCTTCCCGATAACGCTCCTCTTTAACGTGCGATAAATCAAGTTCTTTCATCTCGTCTACAATGTTTATTTTATAAATGTACGGATTTCTCCCATCGTTGCTACTTTCGTCATCGTCTATTTTAAAAAAAGTCACTGTGCCCCGTCTGACTCTAAGTTCTACCTGGTCCAAAAAGTCAGTGCCCAATATAACCGAACGTCTAAGTATTGAGTCGGGTACAACATGAAAATCTACACAAAACTCATAATTTTCTGCCATCATGTTGGCGGTAAATGTACCTAGCGTCTCATTAGCATCAGATCCCAAACCTTCAAAGCATACCTGTTTGTCACACAAAGGTGGTGATCCTAGATTTTTATACTCACTCATACTCATTAATGTTAAATCGCTCCCGGTGTCTACTAATGCTAAAATCTTACTGTCTTTAATAGTAACTTCCTTCTGGTATTTTTCTTTAGTAGGACGCGACACTAAATACACTTCCTTCGACTTTGGCGGACACTCGGAGGCTATATGCCCAAATTCCCCACACTTGAAACACTTTTTCCCTTTTCCTTTTTCGGGACACATCGCACTCACGTGGTCTTCTCCGCCGCAGTTGTAGCACTTCGTACTCGTCTTCTTTCCTGTAGTTGAAACTGCGTTTCCTGGACTTCCCCTTTTCTCTTGATTGTGGCTCTGTGGTCGTCCTGTCTTCTCCACCTTCTTCTCCGGTGGTCGTGCTTTGGATTTAGATATCTCCTGCTTCATTTTTTCGTACTGTCCGAATTTCTCTTTAAGCTGTCTAAAATCCTTAGCTCCATATAACATAGCCTTATTTACGGCGTCATCAGGAATACCTTCTATTATGTATTGTATCACATCTTGTACTTTCAGTTTCGCCGGTGATGCAATCTGCAACATTTTATATGCGTATTGCTGCAATGTTTCCTCACTCTTCTTCTTCCTTTTGCTCAAGTCTCGATGAATTTTCAGACTATCAACAGCTTCCTCGAACTCCTCTTTCAAGGATTCTTTCAGCTTCCTCCACGTCTTCGCGCACTTTTCGTACTTAACGAACATTTTGGCTGATCCGTCTAATAGCCTTTTGGCGTATGCAATCTTCTGGATCTCGTTCCAATCGCAAAGCTCCGCCATTTCTTCAAAATCATCCAACCACTGCTGGACATTTGTGTGATCGTCTCCACTGAATTTCTCTAACGAACCTTCAACGTCTTTAAAGGTTAGTAATACTCGTGATTCATTACGTCTTCGAATCACTGGATTATGATTGGCAATCGTAATGTTTGCGCGATCATCGTCGTCGTCGTTGTCGTTTTCTCGGCCATCATTCACAGGTTCTCGAACACGTACGTCATTGTTCCTTCTCCCTGCGAGTTCCTCAGCATTGACAGCTCGGGCGTCTTCACAGTCGTCTTCTTCTTCGTCTACAAGGTCTGCAATATTTTCCTCGTCATTGTCGGCTACATGATCACGTTCCACCAACAGTGCAGCTCTTAGTCTCACCAACAACTCTGGTTTACGACCTGTCGCTCGGAGGTTCCGACGCCTGAGCTCCTCTCTGAGCTCTGGGACTCTCAGTCGCGGAAGTTGGTCATCTTCCAAATCCGCCACGGCAATACCTCTTGCAACCTGGTCAATTATACCTTCCATGGTTTACTGACTCACGCACTGACACGAACTTTCACACACTACCGACACGTCTTTTCACACACTTATTAATTTTCCGATTTCCGTGATCTCGGACGAGCCCCCAAATGTAGTATCGGATGTTATGATACAAGTATTAATATTATTGAATATTAAGGAAATCACGGGTCGGTTTAAATATAAGTGTGTTTATTTCAAATGGACATATTAGATCAAGAGACAGAGGTCTGTCTTACATCGAAGTTAGTTCGGAACTGCCTCTTGTCGTTACATAGTTGTCTTACATCTCTACCTGGGTTTCCTCAACCCGCATCGGTCATACTTCTTTTTCTTTCACTCTCGGTACTCGTAACATACAGATTTGCCACGAAACAAATTCATACCTACGTTCCCACGCACACAGACATAACTAAATGGTTGTAGTTAACCATTTGGGACCTTTCTTTAATCCCTTAATTTACAACCTCTTTTTCGAAGAACATACTTACTGCTAAGTACAAAGGTGCAATAAAATAATAAAATGGAAAAATAACTTAAGCCTAAAAATGACCATTCCACAATAATGTACCTCCAAAGTTGACAAGACGCTGGTTATAACTTCAGCTGCCTGATAAAGCAAATGATTTGTATGTTCGCCGAACTAAAAGCGTACAATTTTTTTTTTTAAGTGAATTATTATTCACTTTAAATAATCGATAAAACTTATTCCTCAGAACGTCGAAAAACTGAAGTTATTATATGAAAAAGTGGAAGATATAGACTTTGTGGTAGGCGGAGCTGTTGAAAGACTGGTACCGGGTACCTTGTCAGGACCCACTTATCTTTGCATTTTACTAAAGCAATTTTATATAATACGCGTCGGAGATCGGTATTTTTATGAAAATGGAGCCGATAAGGATATTGCATTCACACCAAGTAAGCGAAATATTTTACTTACAAAATTGCGCATTTGAACAATTCATTGTTCTCTTTATTATTAA